>JAVIWB010003802.1:0-600000 GCA_031893035.1 Dermolepida albohirtum | reverse complement strand
CGCATTAAAAAGTAGTTAATTAAATTAAATTTTGTGCAAATTCAAACAAAATGGGCGCATTAATAAGAAGTTAATCGCTTTATTCTTAAATTAGGCGCATTAAAAAGAAGTTAATTTATTTTAAGTTTTGTGCAAATTTAAAACGAAATGGGCGCATTGAAGTTAATTGTTTTCATACTTAAATTGGGCGCATTAAAAAGAAGTTAATTTATTTTAAACTTTGTGTAAAACGATTTGGGCGCATTAAAAAGAATTTAACTGTTTTTATACTTAAAATGGGCGTATTAGGAAGAAGTTCATTGATTTTAAGCATTGTATAAATCAAAGCAAAATGAGTTAAGTGAATTAAACTCTTGAAAATATATACTCAAAAAAATATAAGCTAAAAAAAGATGGAACAGCAGACGTGCATGCTTAGAAACAAAAATCCCTGACCTTTCGACGACTCTGGTCTTCTATACCTGTACATTCTGGGGCGTGGATCTCCTCCTCAGGCTGGATCCATACACTAAATTTTAAACGCCCGGTAACGGATTCGTATTAACACACTAAACATTATTTTAACCGTATCTTACGCGATACAATTATATTGTCGGAAACGCGATGTTCCATATCTACAACAAAAGGAAAAAGAAAATATTTAATTTTTCACACATTAAATCGTTTACTTAATAATTAGGCACTATTAAAATAAAAAAAAATATTAATTGAATATTTGGGAAAAGATGTAGTCTGTATTTTATTTTAAATTGTTTCAACCTTTCAAGTCCATCTCTGTATTCTATTTTTGTTTAAAAATAAACTCATTTTCCAATTAATTTAAATATTCGAAGCAACTAAAATTAGTGAACGTAATATTCTCTATATTTTATTTATAAAAATCATTGTCCTTCATTCGTAGCATTTTCTATAAATAGCTACAGATGTTCAGAAGCTTAATGACATTATTATCAGAATCTTAATGAAAATAAATAAAATATATTTATGTTAAATACATACAGCTGTTATTTGCTCTATCGCGTGGAAAAATATTTATTTTTTTAATAAACTTTGTCATGTGGTACACGTGTATTTAAGTTGGACCAACAAATAAACAAAAATAAATAAAAGAAAACATATTTCCCCTCTGCTTATCAATCAATTAATAATAGTAATTTGTTAAAGTTCGAATACAAAGCCAGACGTATTTAAAGCAAAGAACGAAAATTAATTTTAATGGAGTGTTTAGAAATAACATACTTAAGAAATTAAAAGTTTAATAAATTGATAAAAGGAAGTTTACAATTCACACCTAGAATGTAATAAAGTACCTCTTGAATGACTAAAAAATGATTTACGTTGCTACATAAAAATGTTAGAAAA
Organism: Dermolepida albohirtum; assembly: GCA_031893035.1. NCBI lineage: Eukaryota > Metazoa > Arthropoda > Insecta > Coleoptera > Scarabaeidae > Dermolepida > Dermolepida albohirtum. The sequence goes on along the minus strand of JAVIWB010003802.1, from coordinate 598,638 downwards.
TATATACTGTTAAATAACTGATTGTAAATGACTAAATGAATGTTAAACAAAAATTACTTAGTATGTAAATTAAAATAGTTTTAAACTGAATGAATTAAATAAATTTACTTACTATTATAACACTGTAAAATGTTATAAATTATTATGCTTTAAATAGTTTATTTTTTTTTAAATATTACAAAAAAATGCCGAAAAGGTAGTAATCTTTGTAATTTTAAATAAAATATATTGTATATATATTGGACCAACACGATTATTGGAAAGGCAAATTATGAAAAAATGAAATCAAAATGACGAAATCAAATATTCGAGATTAAAACGCATTTTACAAAAAAATTAGACAATTTTACAAACACAAAAGATAGTACTACCTCTAGAATTTAATTCTGCAAATTCTACAAACAATTTTAACATAAAAATCTACTAAAATTGAATAAAATTGATTATTTGCCTACCAATGATTTATAGCCGAAGATATTAATTCAGGATTAAAAATACAAAGGATGACACCATGCAATTAAATATGAAAAATTCAAATGCAATAGCCACGATAATAAAATTTTTAATTAATTACTTACGAAATATGAAATCAAACGATTTTGTTTTGTGTTTTTTTTTATAAACAAAAGTTGAATAAAATGAATTTAATAAAGCTATCTGCTTCTGGGTTTCCGGGCTGGAACCGCGTCACTAGTATATCTGCCGACGTTTCGTACCCATTTGTATGGGACATCTTCAGGGCTGAACTACTGCACTGAAACTGTTTCAGTTTCAGTGCAGTAGTTCAGCGGTTCCAGCCCGGAAATCCAGAAGCAGATAGCATGGACCACGACCGCGGAAGTCTACGTACCAAATGAATTTAATAAAATTAGCCACATTTTAAGAAATAATAATTTTTGCGGAAGCTTCTAAGACCCAACCTATATACTTAATTTACATGTTTGTATTATTCTGGCACCTTCGTACATGGAAATCTGTCCGTAATATTTAATTTAAAATAAAACCAGAGAAATTTACCATACACACATACTATAAGAACTGCTCCGTAAAATGAATATTAAATGAGACTAATATGTATAAATCGAAATAATTAAAATTAGTTTAGACTAAATAAAAGGCGAACTAATGCAATAAAAGAAATAAAATCTTACCCTTAAAGTACCATCCTAGAGCAAAGGACATCTTTGCGGTGGCTCCAATCACAACACTTTTAATTACCGATCGCGACCGATTACTTTTATTAAACACACTATATATTTAATTAACACTTGACTATATTCTACGCCGGAACGCGATGTAAATATATGCATACTTCGATTTTAATAAAAACGCGAAAGTTTTATACACGGCACACGCGTCGATTCGAATCTGTAACAAAAAAAAGGAATTTTAAAAACATGGACATGATTAGCATAAAACAAAAATGCGTAAAATACTATTGAGAGGAATACCTAAAAACATAAGTTAATAAAAATATATAGAGACTTTTACCTTTATATATTGAGTGTGATTATAGAAATCATATATTAAAAATACTTATAAAACGTATTATATTCATGTTAAGAGATATGTAGGTCACTTGAGGTTCCTGTTATATGAGTGTAATAGCTTTCATATGTAATTTCTAATGCAAATACTTTTTAAAATACAATATTTTTCAATAAGAATTAATAATAAAGTAAATTACAGGCATTTGATTAGTTTTTATGATATGAGTTATTTGGCTTTATTATCTCTTTTATATTTTATATTATCAGATTTCATAAGTTACTTTATTTAATATACATTTTTTCAAGATTTAATTACTAACAGAAGATAACAGAATTGAAAAAAAAAATTATTGTAAAATTATTACATCAATTATTATTATTAATAATAATAATTAGTTAAAAATCCCTACAGGTATAAAAAATATAATAAAAGGTATTATATTTTTCATACTTCCCACCGTATTTCGTTCAATGTAGTATTACCTATTATTTAAGATATTTTAAAAAATTTAAATTTATTTAACATTTATTTCTATATTATTAAAGGAATTTCTAAAATACCTTATGGATCGTCGGAGACCCTCACGATAAGGTATCCGCCCGATAGCGCGCTTCCACAAGATTCTAACGCCCGAAATATATCCCAATTAATTGTCGACCCGAATCTGTAAAAGAAAAAAAAATTATAACATGAATATGGTTAACAAAATACAAGGCAATCCTAACAAAAATAATGAGAAAAATATTTAAAATGTATAAAGATTTTTATATTATTATAAAACTATTAAGTTCTTTAAAAGAAGTTTAAAGAAGCTAAAATTTAAATTCGTTAAATACGCATTTTTTAAATTAAATATTTATACAATATTAAAGAATTTTATAAAAATACTTTCCGTTCTTCTAGGGGAGCTCAGGATAAAACATACCAGCTCATAGTGTGGACAGATAGGAATCTACAAACCGATTATTAATTAGTTTGTGGATTCTAAAGTGTAATGAAAAAGAGATTGACGATGGAAATATATTGCTATGGGTAACAAGGAAAAAGACAATGCTTGAAATACTATTAAAAGAAATATCCAAAAATATTCATTTAAATTAATAAAAACGTATAAAAGATTTTATTTTTATATTGGCATGGCATTATTAAATATTTAACTTTCATATTGAATATTCTTAGGACATATATTATAATTATTATAATATAAATTACCTTCTGTACTCCAGGAACACGCACGATAAGATATCCCGGCCACGCGTCCATATCCTTCCAACGCCCGAACAAAATTAAACTTGGGTAAAATTTTAAAACCTTCTTTGGTCAATCTATAACAAAAAAATTTGCAGGAATAGACATGCAGGTAAGCGTATTAAATAACGTTAGGCTACATAAAGAACACTTTAGGCTTTTTTATTACGTTCCGAGGAAACGATTGCACTGCAAAACAACACTACAAAAAATTGCTAGGCGAGTTAAAAACATTGTTCATGATTTTCGTTTTATTTGCAACAAAGAAAACACACAACTATTAGTATCTAAATCAATCCTTCATTTTAAAATTTTCTATATATGTTTGTTTAAGTACAAAATTAAATTTTTGAAAAATTGAAAGGTAATTTTTAAATAAACAAAAACAAAGTATGTAAATATCAGATATACTTTCAAAATCTTTCGCTTTAGATTGTAGCAATGAATTTAGCATGCAATTTAATAATTTTAAACTTGAATAACATTGATGAAACATAAAAATATCAACTAAATTAGTTTTTTCGCTTCATAATTTGAAAAGAATGAGAAAAAATGATTTATAAAATTTAAAAATAGAAGACGATTATACACCCTGTCCAAAACCATTTGTTTATCATCGCGAATTTTATTATTATTGGAATTACGGTTTAAAATAGGCAAATTACAGCATTTCTTCACCCGACTTTCTTGATTAAATAAATAAAAAATTGTAAGTTGCGTTTTCTAGGTATCTAGTACAGTATCGCGCAATAAAATCAAAAGGGACATCATATAAATTCAACTTCTTGGTTTTACGTTTGTAAGAAGTAAGACAACATAACGACATGGCGTGACAAACTGTTTATTAACATTATAATATAACATAAATATATACTTTTAAATAATATTTATTTATATTTTATTAAATCACCCTTTGCTTTGATTGCGGTGAATATTCTCGGCATGCTTCTGATACATGGCGCAAATAATGCCTTCAACCTCTGACTATTGCTCAAAGTATCTTCAATATTTTGTTTTAAAATAGCTGGGGGTATGTTTTGGATATGGGCAAACAATACATTTTAAACTATTCAATAAATATTCGATTGGGTCGAGGTCTCGAGAGTTGCTTGGCCACAAGACCTGCAAGCTGCTGTCAGAAAATAAATTTCTTTATTGATTTGGTCTGTAGCATGGTGCACCATCTTCCGTATATTTGTAAGCAACATCTCCAGAATTTAATGACTCATTGTCTGGAATAAGCAGTGATTTCATTACGGATTTGTATTGTACTTGGTTCATTGTACCCGCGACATAATGAAACTGTGTATTGTGGTGTACAGTTGTATTTCAACATATTAGTTGCTTTTATCACGGGCGATAGTAAATGGTGCAGAAATTTAAAAGTGCTTTATTGGATTCTATGTGTGAATTTAGTTATGCTACATTATTAATTATGCCAAAAAGGAATCGATTAGTGTGGGATTTAAACAGATTGCTTATTAAGTAAACAAAGTTATGTACAAACTGAAACTTATAAATGAATGAAATATTCAAGTTGTACAATGCAATTTGCCTCAGAAAGATATAAGGATGCCTGATCAGAAGAGAAACAAAAATTAACTATTGAGAAAAAATTGTTCTCCGGATAGAGGAAAGTCATCTAAAGAGTTAAGCAGCGAACCATGAATGCAACGCTTGATAAGAAACGATTAAAGGCTGCGAACTTACAAGGTTGCATAACGTGGAACACCTTTTTTGATACAAGCCATCGGAAACCGCGCTTCGAATGAGTTAAGAAATACATCCGTGCATTGGCCAGTTGAACATTAGTCAAGAATGATTTTTTCTGACAAACGAATTAGCTGCCTAATGTAGTACAATGTAAAAAAAATAATCAGGCTACCCTGAAGACGTGGAGTAGCATTTCGCGCCGATTGCTTTGTGCCTATGGGCCAGTACAGTGGCATCAGCATTATAGTATGTGGTTGCATGTCAACATCAGGCATTGGTAAACTTGGGTGCTAAGCATTCATGAATAGTAATCGGTGTACAAAAATATTCCAGAAGCTATTGGAGCCGTCGGTAGCAAAGCTTTCTGAAGCCGATCTCACTGATATTTATTTTGAACAAGACAATGCACCTCAGAAAGTCTCTCCCATAGAGTATCTTTGGTACATTTAACAAATAACAAATAATCTTGCATACCAAAACGACGCCTCCGGGAAAAAATCTTTGGGAAAGTGGAAATCACTTTATGGAGAGTTATGTTTTTATATTTTAGCTATTATGACCAAGCAGAACGGAAATAAATAAAACACTAAGGAATAAATAAAACACTTTATCCAAATTTCAGCATATATTATATATTTACTGCGGCTAGTTTCGTCTGTTAGGATATTATGGAGCCGTCATGCAACAGATGAAACTAGTCGTACAAAATGTTCTATTTATTCTTTCGTGTTTTATTTATTCCTTAATATAATGGAATTTCACAACACTAACTACCTCAACAATCAACTATATGACCAAATAGGTTAAAACTGTTATTGAAGAAAGTGTTGGGGTTATAAAATATTAAATTGTTTAGTAAAACCATCTATGGAAAGCGTTTAAACCGTTGTTTTATTTACAATGTATTCTTATTCCTTGTTTGCTTAAAACTTGATATAATTTACTTGCATATAGCAGAATTTTGCGTTCTAGATAAAAAGTATTGGTTTAATTTATTCACTATATCTTTTCACTATATCTTTTTCCTTTATTTATGTTCTTTAAACACTATTGGGCCTTCAATATTAATTTAATATTTTTCCATAGTTTTCTTTATTCACATGCTTACCATTAATTATTTTTTACGATACTCCTCTTTTTCATTTCTCATTAAATTTACTATTCTCTTGTATTCTTTCCAATTTTTGTCAGAATTATAGCGTTCGTTGACTTGTATTTCTCATTTGAGGGGGTCATACATCACAGTAATAATAAAAATAATAAGAAGAAGAATATCAAATCTGCATAATTTCTTAATATTTTTAAATCCTGCTATTTCATTGAACAGAGTTGTATATATTTGAAAAATAAAGAAGACATGCATTTGTATAGAATTAAGTCCTCGAATGTAAACAAAACAAGAGGCTATCAGTAACATATTTTTGTTTCACCTAAAGTGTTTCCATATATAGGTATGGGCTGTTTATTCCCATTGTTATTCTTCGTAGTGCATTATCACACACAGCGATGTTTAAGTGAAAGTTATTCGCCGTAATATATTGTTATATCACTGACATCTTAAGAAACATTTCTTATAGAAACTTCTCACGTATGAAGACAATTTTGTAGGCATGGATCGCGCTGCCCATAAATAACGTTTTAGGGTAGAATACCTAATAGGTAACTTGCGTCAATACGACCTAAATTAAGTCCAAACTGTTGTGTACATATTTTCGAGTTGCTAAATGCAGATATTTGGAAATAATCCAGATAAAGTGTAAAAAAAGTCACCATATTACTCAATGTAACAAGACTCGTAAAACTCTGGTTATCAGCTGTAAGACACAAGTATATACAAATTACGTTTAACATATCTGTTATCAATTTTATCTTGCTCTTTTATCAAGGAATGTTTATATTTTCAGTTAATTAGAGGGTAGGCATGTAGTCATTCCTAAATTCCAAGAGAAAATCTCATGGTATACCGAAGAGATTGCTCTACGAGGACGTTTCTTCTGCTGATCTTTGTTATATGCAATATATTTACTACTTAGTTTCAGTCAACCTATCGTTCGTCTGCTAATTCAATACAACAGTTTAATCCCATGTATTACATTAATTAATTAACTCCCTGTTGAACTTTAAAGTTAATCCCGATATAGTTTTTGAGAAACTGAATTCTCTTCTACTTCATTTTTCTCAGGTCCTTTCTCTATTTTCTGAAGTTCCGTAGTCTATCTTTGTTATTACCTATATATCTTTCATACAACATGTCTTTTAATACTAGTGTATTTCTCTAATCAATGGAAAACTACTTTTGTATTACCTCTTTTAAACCAGGCGATCGTTCAAATTCCATGTTTGCGGAGATTTTCTCAGTATATTCAAGTATAACTACTCCGGAACAGCATGAATTCATACAAGGTCGACGTAGCGAAATAAATTTACATATTTACCATCATTATATTTTTGGATCAACTAAAAATGGACGTCCAGTCGATTGCGTTTGCACGAACTTTAACCTATAATTGAGTTAATCATAATTTGTTGCTCTGGAAATTGAAAGCATACGGAATCGTCGCCGTTGGATGTGGTTGGAATCTTATTTCTTTAATCGCGTTCAGAATATGACTATGGGTTAGTCTCATCCTTTATTAGCTACCTCGGGTTTTCAGCAGGGTAGCATTTGGATCGCTACGAACTTGTGTATCAACCTGACCTGTGTAGAATTAATCGAGCCAGCGATACATATTTTAGAAGCGACTCGAGTGAACTAATACACAATTGTACAATATACCTATAAATATCATCTCGGTCGACGCTAGCTAAAGTCGTATTTTGTGACAAAACCGACAATTTCTATTAATTGAAGATGATACTCTTCATATTAGTACTGTTTAGAAATTTGAATGGAGGAATGTCCAGATCCGCTTTAGAAGATAGGAGGAGGAAAACAATTTTTTTTTACTCTGTGCGTCTGAAGCATAATAAATGAATACTAAAAGTACTATTCCGTACATTTAAACATTTCTTCAGAAAGTGCTATTAAAATTTAATCCACGTTGTAAAAGTTAAAAACTATATTGTTAATTGTCAAATAATACATTTATAACTAACGAACAAAATTTATGGCAACATTATAATGATGCTAAATATAGACTTCGCATTGAAGAATTTTACAGCGAATCAGTTTTTTTTTGTTTTGTTTTTTGTAGTTAAATGAAAACAGAAAAATTACATTGACCTTCACTAAAAATAGCATCGTTGACTAATGAAACTTATTTCCGCATTAATATTTAAATTTAAACTACACCTACAAATATTTCTATGAATAGAACGTCTTTTTTTATACACGTTTTTTCCAATATCTCATAAATTTACGATCACGTATTACGCCTTCCAAACTTAAAAATTCATCTTTTTTTTTTGTTTTGAAAAAATTCAAATTACGAGATATTTTTAGATCCGATGGGTTTCCACATGATTTAGTTACAGATGAGAAATGAAACTCATTCGGCGATATTTCATGCTTGATATTTTGTAACATGCCAAACATCAATATGTATGCAAACTACATGTTATTGTGCTCTAAATTTAAGAAACATTGATTTACATCATACGCTTCTTTTCGTCTTGCTTGTTACTTTAACAACTAATAAAAAAGGCATTGTAATTTGCATATATTAGAAATCATCTACAGAAGTAAAAGCAACTGCTCATTTGGAAATAATTAATGTTAATCTAGATATGTAGTCGCAAGGAAAAAAAACACTTGCGACATCTTCCTGTTATAAATTTAGATGTAATACTATACTGTATGTAAATAATTACGTAAGAAATTATTTCTTTAGAACTTCATGCTCGACATTACGCATTGATCGGAAGTTCTCTTTCGCGCAATTTTGGTAAAAGTTTGTTATTTCGTTTATTAAACAACTTCATTGAAAGGAATACAATATGTGCCCTTAAACGAGAACATATGCACAAATGAAGGTGGCGGAATTTTTCTCTCACTATCTCACAGAATTCCTTATATAATATAATGGTTATCAGTAAATATTTCGTGCATTTTTTTAAATCCTGTATGATACAAATATCAAGTTCATATGCTATTTATTTATTATTTAGATATTAGGATTTTCTTCTACCAAACAACTCGTCAGTATGTTATTTGATATATGTGTATGTACTATTTTATTTGGGTTCAATCTTGGAGTAATTAGGAAGACTTCATTATGTAATACCGTATGATCGTTTAGGACTACTAGACAAGTATTACATTCTATGAATTGCGATAATAATAATAGTTGTTTATTATACAACAGAGTTGAACTCCAAATACAGAATAAATACATAACATTCAAGTAATATTTTAACATAAATATTAAAAGTTGCTCTCTAGCAAGTGTAATGGTTTTTCTAACAGATGTCGCTAGACTTAAGTATGAAATATTATGATTTGACACATACGTCATTTTATTCTACTGACATCAAGGTTCAAAGCCATACATGTTATATTTTCCGAAAGTAACACTGTCATAGATTTATACCTCTTCGAAAATTTCTAGTTTCGTGCCTGGACAAAATTGCATTTACGGTACGTACTATTTTTATTACTTATTTAATCGAAAGAAAAAAGCCGCTGAAAGTCATCGTTTGATGGTAGAAACTTACGGTGAGCATGCTCCAACCACAAAAATATGTCAGGCGTGGTTTCGACAATTCAAAAGTGGTGATTTCGATGTGCAAGACAACGAACGTTCTGGTAGACCGAAAAAGTTTGAAGTTGCGAAACTGCAAGAGTTATTGGACCCAACCCAACCCCACCCAAACTCAAACACAGACGGCAGAAGCGTGAAATGTGACCAAGAAACGATTAGCGACCGATTAAGAGCAATGAAAAAAATCCAAAAGATGGGAAAATGAGTGCCACTCAATTGAATGACAGGCAAATAGAAAATCGAAAAATCGTTAGTGAAATGCTGTTTCGTATTCCGAGTCGATCTGGTAGTTTTTCAGAAATAGGTAAACTCCTGAGCAGAAAGGATTAACTCACAAAGGAAAAATTGCTAGGATTGAAGCCGAATTTTCTTTTCCGCCATATATTTGTACGACAAGCGAAGAATCCTAACGTCTTGCTTGTTAAAATACTATTAATATTAAAGGTGTCGATCCATTTATATTTATGAACTTTAACGTACAAAACATTACTTTTGTTTCTTATTCTTATGTAGTCTAGTACTAGATGGTTTGTGTCACCTCTCTCCGTACAATGTCCACGTGCACCAATTTTTATTTATGATTTTTTCTTGGTGTGCGGGAAACCGTATTCCACTTGTTCCAATCTAGAAACAGTTCATTTCTATTCAAATAATAAGCGTCATTACAATTAGAATGAAGGAAAGTTTCGACTGTTATGTTTGCAGAGATTGCCAACTTGGAAAACAAAGATTTTTTTATAAGCACTGCTCGCTTTCCTTAGGCATGCTAATTATTAATCTGTCCCTCGTGTGTACATATTTATGGAGCACATGTCTTCCAGACCTTAGTATAGAGAGTATGAGGGTGGTCCCATAAGTATCGGGCCTGACCAAAAGATGGTGGTAGTTGTTTAAAAAATATCACTGTATTAGAAAGTACACAGTCTATAAAACATGTGTTTCAAATTCGAAGCCGTATTTGTTTGGCAGCTATCAATAGTGAACGTTTTCAGTGAATTTGTAAAAATGGAGAAAATTGGTCATCCTTACGTGATACAATACTTTTATTTGAAAGGCCTCAACCCAACCGATATAAAATGAACTGGATTCTATCCTGGGTGAGTCTGCTCCTTTGTTTACAACAGTGAAATATTGGGTAGCACAGTTTGAATGAGGCCGTACGAGCTCCCAAGAACGAGCATCGCAATGGTCAACCAAATAAGGTGACGACTTCAGAAATGGTGACAGGAAAATCCCCAAACCGGGACTTGATGATCGTCGGCTGAAAGTGTGCGAGCTAGCAGATATAGTATGCATTTCAAAAAGTGCGGTATATCGCATATTATCTCAAAATTTGGACATGAGAAAGCTGTGTGTAAGATGGGTGCCGCGTTTGCTCACATTCGAGCAAAAACTGTGTCATGAAGATGTTTCAATTGAGTGTTTAGTGAAGTTCCACAGCAGCAAAACATAATTTTTGCGCCGTTTCATAACCATGAATGAAACATGTGTCCATCACTTCACATCTGAGACAAAAGAACAATAAAAACAATGAACTCAAAAGGGAGAAGCGGCTCCAAAGAAGGTGACGACCGTTTCGTCTGCAGGCAAGGTCATGGCATCGGCATTTTGGGATGCGCGTGGAATAATTTTCATTGACTATCTTGAAAAAGGTAAAACTATCAACGGCGACTATTATGCGAACTTATTGTAACGCTTTTGAAAAGAAATCAAGCAAAAACGGCCGCATTTGACTAAGAATCGTTAAGACAATGCTCACAAATCCGTTATTGCAATGGCCAATATTAATGGATTAAAGTTTGAATTACTACCTCATGCACCCTATTCGCCAGATTTAGCCGCATCGGATTAGTTTCCGTTCCCAAACTTGAAAAATGCCACAGTGGTCAAGATTTTCCAACGGTGAAGAAGTAATATCGGCAGTTAATGGCTATTTTGAGGAGCACGACAGTTCTTATTATAAAATGGATATCGAACTTATTGAACATCGCTGGGAAAAGTGTATAGAGCTGAAAGGAAATTATGTTGAAAAATAAATATATTTCTTTCCAAAATATTTTTTTTTGTTGGGTCGGATACTTCTGGGACCACCCTCGTATGTATGCATACGAGGGTAGTTTGACAAGTAGTGAGAATGGAAAAGGAAAACTAATTTTTTAAATACAAAATAATTTTTATTTTTCAATATATTCTCCTATATATGTATTTTCCTATATATTTTCTTTGTTGGGTCGGGTACTTCTGGGACCACCCTCGTATATGTTTAAAATGAACTGAATATTTGAATATTTTTAAAGTGAGGAAATATAAATAATTTTAATAGGAACACTGGTTTAGTAATCTAATTTTGCTACGAAAGAACACGGGTTGAAGCATAATTAAAGCAATAAAGACTATCATTTAAAAGTATTATATGTATGTTCATGCCTTCAAGGTCTTATAATAACATTACACACATAGTTTCTATATGGTTTTTATAGAGCAGAATGTTACCCATATATGCATGAGTGTATATTGTGTCTATAAACATATACATGTATGTATGTATTCATGAAAGAACTAATACCAAAATTATCGCAACAAAAATAACTTACTAGGTTTGACATTTTACTTTTTCTGTAGTCACGCCGTCTAAAAAATGTACACAGAATGTACAGCATACATATGTATTAAAAAAATATGACAATAGCATACCAAAGTGTGGTACGTTAAATACCAATTAAAAAATCTTACGGGTGTAACATTTAAAGATAATGCTTACCACATGTAAACATTCGTAAAAAAGCATTGTTTACAAGCCTTTTTTGCGTCTCAAGAACTACATTAGCATGCAGCAGTAATGGTAATAATATATCGGATTGCTTCCAGCGGTGCTAATCAATTTTTCTTAATGGATACCGGTTTTATCGAAAACATTAACTCCAGACAGATGATATATGCGGTTGTGTTATTGTAATATATTTCATAATGGAACTATTTTAATTGCGTTTTTTGTAGAATATCTTAATATAAATGAAATTTAAATAATTATGTTTAAATTTTTATTTTCGATATACGTGCGAGGGTTTAATTTAAGGTGTGTAGATGGTAGAAAGGTTAGGAATTAGGCGAGGTAAGGAATTTATTAGTTTATGGCACGTTTAGATTAAAAGAACTTGCTTCATTGAAGAAATTACAAGTTATGATTATCTTACTAAAATTATTTCCATGTACCTGTTCCTGAAGGAAGGCAACTAATGTGATTGCAATAATTATAAAGAAATAAATAGACAGATATTTTGTATTCAATACAATTAAAAGACTAAATGAAAAGTCAACATACAGTATTTGGTAATATATATCGTATAATGAGTGTTTTTTAAGCAGCATAAGAACTATCGATATCGATAACTATGGTTTGACAGCTGATAATGTCAAACTGTGTTGACATTTCTGTTCTGTAAGGATTGGCAAGTCATCATGAATCGTTTAACGCCAGAACAACGCTTCCAAATTGTGGAAATTTACTTTGAAAAAATAAATTTGTTCGCGAAGTTGATAGAGCACTTTGTCCATTTTACGGTCAACATAATCGGCTTAGGGAGCAAGCAATTCGTGCAGTTATTTATCGTTTTGGCATTAATATTACTCTTCTCGATTCAAAACCATCAACAATACAAAGAAATGTGCGTATAGAAGAAAATATTGCTGCTGTTGCGCGAAGTATTGAAGACGCCGAAATGTCGATTCCTCGTCGTTCAACGTGTTGGCCTTTGTCCTACGACTACGTGGAAACTTTTTCGTAAGGATCTTGGTTTACCTGCCTACAAAACACAGCTCGCGCAAGAATTGAAGCCAAACGACCATCGTTTGGGTCGCATTTTTGCTGATTGGGCTCATTTGAAACTGGCCGAAGATGAGCATTTTTTATCAAAGAATTGTGTTTAGTGATGAAGCTCATTTCTGGTTAAATGGCTACGTCAATAAGCAAAATTGCCATATTTGGAGCGAAGACAATCCTCAAGCCGTTAACGAATCACCATTACATCCATTAAAATTGACTGTTTGGTGCTGTTTACACACTAGCGGCATCAATCATTTAATTAGATAGCGTTATTATAAATTCAAGAACTCTGCCTGCAGATTTTTCTAAAACAGCTACATGGAAGCTGAAAGGAAGTTGTAAGTAAAAGGCAAGTTTGAGTATTGATGACTTCTTACACAATGACATCAAAAAATGAAATAATTATGAAAAACTTTGCTGAAAATTTTGAAATCCAAGCTACAAGACAACGTTTTTCATTGTTGAATTTTAGTACGTTGTTAGCACATCAACCAACAAACTTATTAATATTATATTTTGAGACTTGCAGTGTCATCAATCACATATATTCGATAATATAATTACACTCTCAGCCAAAATTGTACCAGACACAATCGACTACAAAAACGAGTGGACATTATTAAAATTTTGAGTTACTCCAGAAGAGGCGGTAAATTCGCACGAGTCATGTCCATTGTAAAACACCTTGCGTTTAGATAAGAAGTAGTTAGTACAGAAGTTATACTAGAGTATGTGCTACGTTGTATCTTGAAACTGTTTGACATAATAATTGGTGATTGACAGAGCCAAAGGCTACCTGGAAAAAATTATTTAAAAATTAATTTATTTATCATATATATGGAAACATCGGGCAAAATCCATGTTAATATTCAAGTCGAATTGACATCACGCGATAAATTACTTTGTTAAAAGCTTTAGCAAAATTGTTTCTGATAGATATAGGCTAATAATTACCAATATAAAGTTCGTTGTCTCTCTTTAAAATTTGATAGATGCGGGCTTTTATCTGAATGGCGGAGGAACAAGGTTTTAGAAATTTTAAATTGAATACGACAGACAGGGCTTTAGTAATCACATCTTTTGTGTCAGAAAGCATATTCAATATTACATTAATTCGGCTTTATTATCGCGTAATTTCATTTGTACTGCTCTTCCTTTTACCGGTATTATAGGACTTTCTAAAGGAAGTAAATAATAATACTTAATATTTTAAGAATAGATTTTGAGGTACTTGTTTTTGCTATAAGTATTAAAGAACAAAGTAAATTGATTTTAAATTGCTCTTAAATAGCCGACACGAAACATTTTCATGCAGCCCCATTTTATAGTGATTCGATTGATTACATGTTTATGTGGTTCGATAACTACTCTAATGTAACGTATACACGAACAGCGGCTCTCGATGTTAAGAATAATATTTGAAATGAGAGGAATTCCCACACCTATTACCATAAGTGGGCATTATTGTTTATGAAATATTTAAGGGGAAAATCGTTATTTGCTAATAGCATCCGTATAGTGAAACTGTGTAATAATATAGAGCAGTTATTTTAATAGAACATAAGTATATGTGCTCTAAGGTACAAGATAACAGGCAATGAGAATTTCGCAGTAGACCCAAGCAAAAACTCATACCTGGAAATTAAATGTCAGTTTGAAATTGTCGCATTAAACATTTATTAAACAAAAGGATTTATTTTAAATGACCCAGCGATTCTTTTTTGAATTTCAGAATCCATGAAGAAATGGTTTCACTTATATTCCCATAGGACAAATATGAAATCAAATAGAATATTTTCGGAATTCTTCTGATTTCTCCAAGACGATTTAGTTGTATACTTTGAGTAGAAGCATTTTTTTCTCTTACCACAGTGTTAAAGACTTAATATTATAATTAAAATATTTTACTCTTATTTGGAATATAACAGCCGAACTGAAAAGTCCCCGGTCTACCATAGTAAAACACAGTTTTTTCGATTTTATTATTCAACATAGTTGCCTTCGAGGGCGATACACCGATTATAGCGTTCTTCCAACTTTTCGATATCATTGTAGTAGTACGAATTGTCTTTAGCCTCGAAATAGGCCTCAGTTTCGGCGATCACCTCCTCATCCCTGCTAAATTTCTTCCCGGCGAGCATTCTCTTGAGGTCTGCAAACAGGAAATAGTGACTGGGGGCCACATCTAGAGAGTACGGTGGATGGGGAAGTAATTCGAAACCCAATTCACTTAATTTGGCCATTGTTTTCATTGATTTGACACGGTGCATTGTCTTGGTGAAACAGCACTTTCTTCTTCTTCATATGGGGCCGTTTTTTTTGCGATTTCGTTCTTCAAACGGTCCAAAAACGCTGTATAATAGTCGCTGTTGATGGACTGGCCCTTTTTAAGATAATCTATGAAAATTATTCCATGCGCATTCCAAAAAACTAACGCCATAACTTTACCAGCTGACTGTTGCGTCTTTCCACGCTTTGTAACCGGTTTATCGCGTGCAGTCCACTCGGCTGACTGTCGATTGTACTCTGGAGTGTAGTGATGAATCCATGTTTCATCCATTGTCACATATCGACGCAAAAACTCGGTTTTATTACGATTTAACAGCTTCAAACACAGCTCAGAATCATCAACTCGTTGTTTTTGATCGAATGAGAGCTCGCACGGCACCCATTTTGCACAGAGCTTCCGCATGCCCAAATATTCATGCACGATGTGTCCAACACGTTCCTTTGATATCTTTAGGATGTCAGCTATCTCGATCAACTTTACTTTACGGTCATTTAAAATGATTTTGCGAACTTTTTTGATGTTTTCGTCGGTGACAGCCTCTTTTGGCCGTCCACTGCGTTCGCCGGCTTCGGTGCTCATTTCACCACGTTTAAACTTAGCATACCAATCAATTATGGCTGATTTTCCTGGCGCAGAGTCCGGAAACTCCTCATCAAGCCATGCTTTTGCTTCAACGGTATTTTTTCCCTACAAACAGCAGTACTTTATCAGCACACGAAATTCTTTTTTTTCCATTTTTTTAAATAACAAAAGTAGCTTCACTCTTAACGCAATATCTCAGTAACTAATGGTCGGATTGCTGTCAAATTTTGACACTTTTCGTTTGAAGGTTAGTACTATGTAAAAAACATATGGATTTAATAACAGTAACGCCATCTATGTGTCAGACGGGGGACTTTTCAGCCGACCTGGTACATTATGTATTTTGTTATTATTATGTTTCATGAATACTATTGTTTTGTGTATTGTATTTTATATAGTAATTAAATATTTATTTTTTTATATACCCAAAGTTGACGTATATATACTGGTCGGCAGCAACTTTTGGTCGTCGTGTACACATTGTAAGTCAGGGGATTGAGATCGACCTACCTGACCGACTGCGTCGTTGCTGCTGCCGTGTAGTTGCATGACGTTTTCCTAATAGGTGCAAGGTCGACAATGTCGAACGTTTCCACTTTATTGGGGGTACATGGATACCTTGATGGGCTGAACGCGAAGCGAGGTATTTTGAACGCTTTTGTGCGTACGTACTTGAATGTATATTTGTGCGTATAGAACGATTTGAACTGCTTTTTTATTTAATATTTGAACTGTTATTTTTATGCTTGTAGAAATATATGTTCATGCATCTCCACATATCGAACACTTGGCCATTCAAAATAAAATTGTTTAAAACATATACGGATATATGAGCTGGTGCATTATCTTGATGAAACAACACCTTCTTCTTACCCAAATGCGGTCGTTTTTGCTTGATTTCTCCACTCAAACGTTGCAATAATACTCATCGTTGATAGTTTTTCCTTTTTCAAGATAGTCACTGAAAATTATTCCAAGCGCATCCCAAAAAATCAATGCCATGACCTCACCTGCAGATAAAATGGTCTTCTCCCTTTTGGTTTGATTGTTCTTATGTCTCGGGTGTGAAATGATGGACTCGTGTTTCATGGTTACGGAACGGCGCCAAAATTCTGCTTTGTTGCTGTGCAACTTCGCTAAACACCCAATTCTCAATTGAAACATCTTCACGACACTGTTTTTGCTTAAGTGTGAACAAACACGATACCCATCTTGCGCACAGCTTTCCCCTGACCAAATTTTCAGATAATATGTGATGTACCGCACTTTTTGAAGTGCTTACTATGCCTGCTAGCTCGCGCACTTTTAGCCGACGATCATCCAGTACCGCTTTGGGGATTTTCTTTTCACCATTTCTGCAGTCGTCACCTGATTTGATCGACCACTGCTATGCTTGCTACCCAATATTTCACTGTTTTAAACGAAGGAGCAGACTCACCCAGAGTAGAATCCAGTTCGGTTGGGCCGAGGCCTTTCAAATAAAAGTATTGTATCACGTAACGATGACCAATTTTCTCCATTTTTACAAATTCACTGAAAACGTTAACTATTGATGGCAGCCAAACAAATACTGAACAACATAAAACATATGCTTTATAGATTGTGTACTTTCTAATACAGTAAAGTAACTATCGCCATCTCTAGGGGTACATATGGGACCAAACTCGTACAAGGCTCTATTTGAGCGTATGTACAGTAATGCCAGTCAACTTTGTCCTAATCCCTTCTTGAAAAAGCTTTCTTTTTGATCTTGTCTTTAATTTACTATAATTTACTGACTTTTCTGCTTACACGCATTGCCTGTGCATTTATTTAAATTTAATATAAATAATTTAAAGTTTCCCTTAGTTACATTAGTCTGTTATATTTATTAATACTGTACTGTATTAATTATTAATTTAAGCTCATTTTTATTATTTTCTTTTACATTCTAATTGGATGGCATCGATCTGTTGGGTGAATAAACTGCATTATTAATTTAGTTGTGGATATTAATAAATTTAACTTTGTTTCCTGGAGCTTATGTCAATAAATTACTATTTATAATATAGATGTGTTAGTTTCCTTAGTATTATATAAAAAGTATACTAAACAAATCTCGCAATATATGCATAGATAAATGCATATATATGGTAATAAAGATATTAAGCAGTTATAAAATTTTACCGCAAGCGAGTGACATGTTCCCATAATATTATTGTTATTGTAATAAAGCTATTTAAATATCAAAAGCGCAATTTATTATTCACCATTCCTATAGTATATACTTACGAATAAATATATAAGCCGGTTTAAAATTAAAATGCCATGATTATATGTACATATTACAATTAAATGTATTATTGTATTTGTATGAAATAGGTGCCCAAGGATTAGGTACATAGTATTGAAATTCATATTTCCTCTTTGTAATTTAAATTAAATAATTTCCAACTAATCTTTTACATAGAGATTTCTTTTTATAAAGTCGCAAAAGTGAAAGCAATCAAGAAGTACGTATGTACGTATGTATGTACATATGTATATATTTCATTATTAACGGTTTGTAGCTGTGCATTGTCCTTTAATATAAAGCCCAAAATATTTTAATTGCTTGCATGCAGTTCTTTCATTAAATAATAATGGTATGTTAAAACATGTAATATCTTTAACTTCACAGATTATACAGGCTGAAAATGTATTGGGTTTTCGGAAAATTTATGACATATTTTCAATACACCGTGTTTCATAATTGCACGACATTAATTTAGAAATGTGTTCTCGGGCGTAAACTCAACAAAAAAGTTCGTATAAACACATGACTTAAATTAATTTATTACCGAGGTATTGAAGGTTGAAAATACAGTCTGTTGCAGTGGAAACCGAACTTTTTCAAAATAAAAGCAGAAACTTACTATTTTTGGCTTCAATACAACGTTTTCACGGTCAATTAACATGTCGAATGAATTTTTGAATTCATTTTGATGATCAAGATCGCTGTCGGCCCCTATTTAATGGCTTCCACCTCGGCATAACACTGTCCTTTCATCGGCAAATGTAGTTTGGATAATAGATAGAAATCACAGGTGGCCAAATCCGGTGAACTCGATGAATGATTGATGGTTAAAATGTCATTTGTAGTTATCTTGTAACAAACGATAGCTACTATTTTCACGATATTGAGGGCACACGACGAATACGCTTCATAACACCAAGATAATATACAGCATTGACTGCTTGACTAGATGGTACAAATTCTTTATGTACTACGCCTTTCGAATCATAAAAACAAATCAACATTGTCTTCACTTTTGACTTCTCCAAACGACTTTTTTTCGGTCTATCTTCGCTTGGATGCTTCCACTCAGGGCTCTGACGACTGGTCTCTGGATCATACTAAAAAACACCTAAAATTCGATTCATTCCATTATGAGTACTTACTAAATAACTATTCTAAAAATTGAATAAGAAAGGCAAAAACTGTAAGAATTGATAAAGAATTCGTACGGCCAATTTTACATAACAATTTTAACATGCATAAAATGGGTTCCTGAAGGTCAAACTATTAATCAACATTACTACTTCAGGTTCTTGCTCAACTCCGTGAAAGAATAAGGAAAAAAGACCCGAATTGTGGAAGGACAAGTTATGGGTTCTCCACCAAGACAAAGCACCGGCTCATTCCGCATTATCAGTCAAGAGGTTTCTAGCCAAGTACAGTGTTAGACCATCCGGCTTGTTCGCCGGATCTGGCGCCGGGCGACTTCTATCTGTTTCCTGAGGTGAAATCTGAATTAAAGGGAACAAAATTTGAGTCCCTTGAAGCTGTGATAGCGAAAGCAGCAGGCCTACTGAAGGAGGTTACAGAAGAATACTTTCAGCACGGTTTCCAACAATGGAAGATTCGCATGGAGCGTTGTAAGGATAGAGGAGGGGTGTATATTGAAGGTGATAATAAGTAAATATGTATGAAATCAAAATAAAATGTTTTACAGCGTCAGTCTCGTTATTTAATAGCCACACCTCGAATTTTATAACATTTGGTGCAGTCCAACGCTGGGCTTATATTTTTATTAAACTCACAACACATCATTCCATAACGTTTTGGCAGCCAACGTTGGTTTTATTATCATTATATTCACAACGCATAGCATTTTCGTAACAATATGTAATATACATGATACATAATGTACATGCTATATACACTGGATATAGACATTTTTTTAAATTAATTTAAGATTTCATCTTTAGTTGTACTAATTAATGTTTTACAGAACAAAAAATGGATTGTTTCTTTTATACACTCAAGCATTTAATTACAAAACAGTGGAACAATTCCTAATTCAATATTCCATTATCTTTCACAAAGAATTTAAGCTTTCGTGATCGTTAAGTAAGGGAAATTAAAAATGAAAAGGAAAACATTTCGAGCACATTAGATGATATCAAATGAACCGTAATTGCGTCGTTGTTTTAATGGTTCAACACGCGAAAAGTTTATTTGTAACCTTGAATTAAATTGTATAGTGACGAAAGTATAGGTGACTATGGAGGCAAGATTTAAGAAATATCATCTGTATTAATTCGTGATGAGTATGAATATTGTTTATTGATTTTATCATCTTAAATGAATTAGGCGATTACGTAATATAAACTTGAGAAAGATTTTATAGGTGATAAAATTTAAATTTGTGTTTTAGGACAATATTAAAAAGAATTAAGTGATACTTAGCACGTTCATAATAATAATGATTAATCCTATGATTCTGAATTTATGGAGTACTAAAGAGTATTCTTACGAAATACAGCATCTGGTAATTAAATCAACCCAGGTCTCAGTAATGATGAATTATATATTTCAAATGTACGATATTGTAATTTATAGGAAAGGTAAATGTACATATTGTTAAATACATAGACTGTTAGCCTACAATATACGAGGGTAGTCCCATAAGTACCCGGCCTGACTGTATTCACTGTATTAGAAAGTATACCATCTATAAAGCACATGTTTCAAGCTTGAAGACGCTACGTTGTTTAGTATTTGTTTGCCAGCCATTAATAGTGAACATTTTCAGTGAATTTGTAAAAATGGCGAAAATTGGTCATCGTTACGTGATACAATACTTTTATTTGAAAGGCCTCAGCCCAACCGATATAAAAGCTGAACAGGATTCTACTATGGGTGAGTCTGTTCCTTCGTTTACAAGAGTGAAATATTGGGTAGCAAAGGTTAAACGAGGCTGTACGAGCTGCCAAGACGAGCATCGCAGTGGTCGACTAAATGAGGTGACGACTCTAGAAATGATGTGGAAAATCCATGAAGCGGTAATGGATGATCGTCGACTGAAAGTGCGCGAGCTAGCAGATATGGCAGGCATTTCAAAAAATGCGGTACATCGAATATTATCCGAAAATTTGGACTTGAGAAAGCTGTGTGCAAGATGGGTGCCGCGTTTTGAGTTGAGTGTTTAGCGAAGTTTCACAGCAACGATGGCAGAATTTTTGCGCCGCTTCATAACCATGGATGAAACATTGATCACTTCACACCCGAGACAAAAGAACAATCAATGGACTCAAAAGGGAGAACCAGATCCAAAGAAGGCGAAAACCGTTTCATCTGCAGGCAAGGTCATGGTTTCTTGGGATGAGCGGGGAATAGTTTTCATTGACTATCTTGAAAAAGGAAAAACTATAAACGGCGAGTATTATGCGAACTTACTGCTTGAGTGAAGAAATCAAGCAAAAATGACCGCATTTGGCTAAGGTGTTGTTTCATCAAGACAATGCACCAGCTCACAAATCCGGTATTGCAATGGCCAAAATTAATGAATTTAAGTTTGAATTACTATCTCATTCACCCTATTTGCTAGATTTAGCCCCTCGCATTATTTTCTGTTCCCAAAATTGAAAAAACGTCTCAGTGGTCAAAGATTTTCCAACGGTGAGGAAGTGATGTCGGCAGTTGATGGCTATTTTGAGGAACAAGACAGTTCTTATTATAAAGAGGTTATCGAACTTATCGAACATCCCTGGGAAAAGTGTATAGAGCTGAAAGGAGATTATGTTGAAAAATAAATATATTTCTTTCCAAAATTTTTGTGTTTTCTTTGTTGGGTCGGGTCCTTCTGGGACCACACTCGTACATATATTTATTTCGTTCAAAGTATTAAGTTTCGAGGCCACTAATCCTTTACCGAACTCATCTTTACTTGTATTCTGTAAATTCCAGGAAGGCGAAGGGATGGTATAATGTTATAATATAATAATAATTACACATTAAATTTATTCAAAATTGTTAGAAATCTGGAAGAGTGTGTTGTAATAACATACTTACCATTTTCAGTTTAGTGTCTTATAGTTAGATTAGTGGTGCGTTAATTTTGTCGTTTATATTTTCATAACGAATTTATGCGCCCTGACCAAGACGACAGATATTACGAACAATGAAAAAATTAGAATAGGAGGTTTCTTAGGGACTGATTTGTATTCTCAAACACATATTGCTAAAAAAGTAAGTATCGTACTAAATAGTAGTAAGAATTGTAACGCTGGTCAAAGAAAATCTGCCCTCAACATTAAGCGGTCAGCAACATTATTATCGGCCACCCAAAACCACCGAACAGGAGGATAGAAAAAGTATTAACATTACTTTGTAAAATACACAAGCTTCCATTAGAGAGTTGTACATCTTCTGTAGTCCTTGACCTTGAATTCGATTATATCCTGCTAGATAAAAATGTCACTGGCTTGTAAAAAATCGCGTTTAATCGAAACGATGAAAAAAAAGCGTCTGTAGTGGGCCGGAAGTATTAACATTTTGCTGTTCGAGAGTGGAGAAAGATCTTTGTAAAAATTATATATCAAACATTTTAAAAATATTTTTTTATATTTTGTGTTAGTTATTGTTGTTAATTTCTTAATTACAGGTCATATTTAGTGACGAGTCACGACTCAACACGGTTACAGGTAAACATATGTCTTCTCCATCGAAAGGAATCTGTAGCTCTAAATATGCCCCTATCAAATTCTCTACAGATATTCTACGTACAATTAGGCTCTTTTGGAACAGTTTAAGAACTAATAAAATAAAGAAATGTCATATTTATATTTTCAGTTATGAAAATGTAATCAATGTTGTCAATAAGTTCATAATAATTTGATATAAATAAATAGTATATTTAATTTATTACTATTATTCTCACATGATAAATAACTTGGTAAATTGAAACAAATATTAGCGTCAAATAAATAAAAGACTTAATAAATCAGCTATGGCTTTTTTTCTAGTGACATGTAGCCTGTGATCTCTTCCTGTATGATCAGTTTAGTAGTAAAGTGTGTCTATTGTCGCGAAATATTCATAGGTTAAGGACATCGGTGTAAGCTAACCACTCCTTCGGCTCGATCGTGTGCTTGAACGTTTTCTTATAAGGTTAAATGAACAAAAGATTATTTCTATTCGTGATTCGTGAGTCGTAGATAGATTAAATTAATTCATAGTTCCTACACCCTAGAAACATTGTATATGGCAATTTGGCTTGTTAATAGTAATTTTCTACTATAAAAAAAGTGAACAGCAGTTTTTGTAGCAGAGATTAATTTTAGTAATATAAACAATTACGTGTCAATTAGTCAACATCGATGGAATTTTTTAATACACTAGACAGCTATTTCTTAATATCTCTGACCGTACGACAATAATTGAGTATTTATAGAAGCGTAGATTGCTAGTCATGAAAGTAAATAAACTTAAAAAAAATACATGAAATTTTTATAAAATATACAAAAGTAACTATTTTTTGACAAAACCTTCATATTTATCTCTCCAAAAAAAGTACAGTAGTTTATCCGTCCAAGTTGATGGCCGCAATGGTGTTAATATTGCTTGTGGTTGATTATTGAACAGTTTCATTTGATGTAAGATTATATCTTTTCATCGCGAAATTCATCTTAGGGAGTAATAAATCATTGCATGGAGTCAAATTGGATGAATACAGTGGATGTGGAAGCAAAAAAAAAATATTTTGGCTCAGTAATGGTACACAATATATTTGAATGTACATAATGATAGTTTCTGCTGTAATTTTCGTTAAATATTATCATGACGTAGCTTTTTCTATCATTTCTTCAACATAACGCCTTCGATGGGCCATCGAAAGCTTTAATCGATCAAGATATTATTCAGTATTAATGGTATTAATACAGCCATTGAACATCTACGAGATTCGTCTAAAATCAATGTGTTTTGTGCGATATCCCGATCATCTGTTTACGGCCCATTCTTTTTTGATGGAAACACGGTTAACGGTCAACAGTATCTCGCTATGTTACAAAACTGGTTGCTTCCGAGGCTGCAAGAAGACAACTTTATTTTTTAACAAGACAGGGCACCCCCTTAGTGGAGTCGCCAAGTACGTGAATATCTGAATGAAACTCTACCAAACCGTTGGATTGGTCGTCAGGGAGCTGGCAACTTAGCGTGTCTCAACTGGACTCCATAGTCACTGGATTTGACACCCTGTGACTTTTTTCTGTGAGGTTTCGTTAAAGACAACGTTTATGTACTACCACTCCCACAGAACTTGGACGAGCTGAAAAACAGGATCCGTACTGCCATAACATCAGTGACGAAAGACATGCTTGCCCGAATATGGTAGAATTTTGAGTATCGATGTGATATTGTTCGTGTCGCTGATGGAGGACATATTGAACATCTATAATCGGAACATGAGAAGTTCATAAATATGTGGTGTAAAGTTTCATATTCGTATGTCTTGAAGTATAATAAATATATGCTTTCGAAGTATGTATATCCTATTTGAAACAGCCTGTATATCCAAAGGCTATATTCCAGAAAACACTGCTAGTTCTCATATCGTAGCTGTTGCATTAGGATTTCTGCAAGTGGCCAATATCAATATTCTCAATTGATCTGGGCGGTCTCCAGGTCGGTAAAGTTAATGTTTTATGCACCACAAATTGTTTTTCATATGTGTTACATTAAAAATTGCCCTTATATTTTATTATAAATACATACAACCACATAAGTAGCCTATTTTAAATATTTAATTGTAGTTGATTCTGGAGAAGTTCAAGGAATTAATAGGCGACGAATTGACGCAAAAATAAAGAATTTAATTTAAAAAAATTAAAAACTACTTCAAGTGCTAGATTCCTCCATACAATATAAATGTATATATACATCCAAACGAAATTGTAGGAAGTAATAGTTTGCAATTGATTTGTAATATGTCACTACAAGTACAATGGCATATTGTATAGCGTTTATTTGTCGTAACAACGAAAATATTGAGTTTAAAATTCATTCATTTTAAGCGTATGTTTATAGGAAATGCGTGTATTGTATTATAAATGAACAGCCATTACGCGTATTGAAAATACTTTTTAAAAACTGCAGCTTAGATCGATATATGTGCGTAGAGAAGTAATTATTAAAACATATACCCGCGCTTTGCTCGTTGTCTACTATTACCAAACATCAAATTTGTACTTTAGACTATTAAAATTTTCTGCGTCTAGTAAAATGTGTGCGCCTGCGATTTATAGCCGATAGCATTAAAAAATTATGTGTATATCTGTAATGGTCAGGTGAACAGTTGTAATTTTAATAAACCTCTAAAAAATACCTACACCATATTTTATGTACAATCTGTTGAAACATTATGTTGTTGAAATTGCATTTCTTAATGTAAAACAAATAATAATGGTGTTGTTTTTTTTTCGCAAAATTTCAGTACAGTGCAATATTTCGACAGAATTTTAATATACATGTTTGTGCTTTCGAAAATGTCTATGTTCAAAACAAATACTGTAACAGAGAAAAAATATAATTAAATACGAAATCGATTGCAGGAAAAAGGAAGTTTTATATTTGTATTGACCAATAGTCTTTTCGCTCAGGTCATTGTTACTACTTTGTAATTTTGCTGATAATAGGATTTGTTTGACAAAAAAAATCAGTTGTCGCAATACAGTGGAAGTATATGAAATTTCAATTGAAATTTGCATATTCTTTTTGTAAATATCTACTAAATTACATTACTTTCTAGAAGACATTGTTTAGCTCGACAAGAAGTGACTAATACATTTCTAAATGACTTTTTTCTATTGATTATGTTATGAACATTAAATTTTGAACGAATTGATTTACTGAGAAAGTTCAGATTCTATCTGTGAATAAATTAATACATGTAATTTGTGTTTAGTTGCAAAAATTCTTATTTTTTGCACTACAATATGTTTAAGAACTTTAAGTATTGTTTCATAATTTATATTTAGTTTATTATTTTCGCACATGTATATTTTCTTATGTTTATTTAATTCATTTATTGTATATATACATATGTATGTATCTAAAACGTCGACATATATTCAATTGAACAGGTTCATGGTATCACTACATAATGCGGTGGCTTGCAGGGGCACCGCACGTGTGTCCGTCGGTACATATTTTATTGATGCAAATATGTAATATTAATGGACGCTGTTCAGTCAAATTTGGCGCCACCGTGACCATGTAACTACTTTAAATTGTGAATATCGTCTTTCTCCCCCTGCCTCATAATTTATAAACACAATACGCGATTCCTCTTATGCAAAAGCTCTGTAGCTAGAGGATTATTGCAAGGCAAACAGAATTGACATTAAAAGAGAACGATTTGGGGAATGGTGAGTCGAGCATCTTGCAAAATTTCCAGTCTATTTTCTGCTGTCTTCCTACCCGATTATTCATGCTCCAATACCCCTCGAATTAAGTATGCGAGGTGGATCCACAGACCGGGCCATCAGAAACAGATCCTAGTTAAGCGTATATACTTATACATTACGTATATTCATACAGTTTTGTAATAATAACAAATCTTTTTTACTGTAAGCGGACGTGTATATAAAGTGCGTACAAGCACACTAAAAACGTCCTCTTGGGGCGAAAATATTTATTTGCAAATAAGCAGTATACGTGCACATATTAAATGGAATATATCGATATCAGGCGCTGATCGAATAGAATACCCTGGTCATTAATTAGTGATCGTTTTGGAATATAAAGAAGGACAAATGATTATGAATATGTCAATGGAGTCGCCTGTATTTCGTACGAGATAATACCACATTTTTATGTCAATTTTCATCTTTTTATTATTACACCGGTGGTAGACAGTATTTAAATCCTTCTGCAGAGCTTCGCATTCAGAGGTTTGTGTTACTTTCCTGTACATTTTTAAGTCATTAGTACAAGCTACGATGCGGAGTTTTAAACTATAACGCAGACGGTATTGGTATTGTTTATAATGTAAATACATATGTATAGTTCATGCCATGATTATTAAAACAAATTATATTTTAAGTTATTGGAGAATTTTTCAGTTTTGTTTTCGTAAATATTTTAATTTTATTTTAATAAATGTATTAAAAAGGTGTACAATATCTTTTTTTTAATACATGCATGCCTTTAATATAGTATTTTATTATTTAAGAATAAAAGAATTGCATTATTGAAATTAATGTTCTCACCGCAATCAGCACACAAGTTAATCAAATCAGGTTAACGTAACAAATATTAGCTTAGATAGGGAAGCTTTGCAGCCTATTTCAACTTTTAGTGAAAGTATAGACGGCTTGCTACACTGTCTATTAACGGCGGGTTCGAAAGCTTAAAATCCAAATGAACTTTATTAGAAATTGATCGTTATTAATTTGTGTGAAGTATTATACGGAGCACACGTTTTATTAATCATTCAGTTACAATGCATAGTTAGCCTGGAAAGTTTTTAATTTAGACAAAGTTGAATACGGGTGCTATGGTTACAACTATAATGTTTCACCAATAAGTTGTTAAATATACAATCTGTTAGGCATACTAAAGAGGAACATTTTCATCACACGAGCGATTATGTCTCATTTTTCTAGTCTGAAAAGCTATTATGGTTTAAGGTATCGCAATGTTATCTAAATCATAAGATAAATTTGAACTTTCTTAGAATTACGATACGATCTCCTGTCGTTGTTTGACTGTCGCGTCCTAATCTATATTGATGACTTAATCATTTACAGGAAAATAACGTTAACCTATTACTGCAAAACTCTGCAGAAGGATTCAAATACTGTCTGCCACTGGTGTAATAATAACGAGATGAAAATTAGCATACAAAATTGTGCAGTTATCTCGTACGAAATACAGGCGGATCCATTGGTATATTCTTATTCATTTGATCTACTGTATATTCCAAAACAATCACAAATTAATGATCTGGGTAATTTTTGATACGTAGACTTCCGCGGTCGTGGTCCATGCTATCTGCTTCTGGGTTTCTGAAACTGTTTCAGTGCAGTAGTTCAGCCCTGAAAATGTCCCATACAAATGGGTACGAAACGTCGGCAGATATACTAGTGACGCGGTTCCAGCTCGGAAACCCAGAAGCAGATAGTAATGATCTGGGTATTCTATTGGGGCAGTACATGCAGTTTACTAACCACATTTTATCTATTTGTAACCGTTACTTGATCTTGCTGAAAATATATAATAATGGAATTGGGATTGACGTAACGAGGGAGAATTTTAAATACTAACTCTTGAATCTAGGTTGTTTTTGACGTCCATAATTGCTGACTGAATGACTGAGGTAAAGCTATATCATGAAATCAACATCAGTTACTATGTATTTATTTTGTAAATGGTTATAGAACAAAGAAAAATTCTATGTAATATGTTCTTCGTACGCCATTATTAAAAACTAAATTTAGGAACTTAAGAGATAAAGATCATATGTTAAAAAGCACTTCAGAAGACATTAATACTATCCATGATATGGTTTTAGATCTACTTACGCTCAAATATATGGAAGAAGCATAGCGGATTTCCTATGAAAATGTATTCCATATAGTTCATAGAAAAGACGTTGGCAAGAAGTTACTAAATATGTGATTTTTTTGCAAGACAATGCTCTTGCTACAACTCGTTGATTTCACTGCAAACAATTAATGAAATTGGATTAAAATTGGTCAGCCATTCATTCAATTCTCAGAATTTATGACTTTCAGATTATTGTTTCTTCTAAAAGCTTAAAAAATACTTGAAGGGCTAGAAATTTTCTACACAGAATAAAGTCATATGTGCCAAGTGGTATGCAGACCAAAACAAAGGATTTGTTTAAAAGTCAGAGTTACTCCATAAAGTAACGTCCTGATATCAATGTGTAAATGTAAAAGCAGATGATACTGAATAAATAAAATTTTGTTTTGAAATATTGTGGTGTTTTATATGATAGTGGAAGTATTAAATATTAAATATCCACTCGAAATCAGTTTTTATTACTTAATAGGAAACCAGTTACAGAATAAGTTAAAAACCACAAATATATGTGTGCAAAAAACGTTTAATAAAACGTGGGTATAATTGATTAAAGTAGAGAAAATACCTTTAGGTAAAATGAGATATATTTATCTAAGGTTAGAACAGTGCAAACAGTTGGTTAAAAGGAAAATCAAGGCAAAAACAAGTTGCAGAAAAATGAAAGGGGAGCATCAAAGGGATCACGAACAGCTTTCTACATAAACTTGTATCTAAAACTCAAGAGTATATTAACGATGTCTTAAGGGCCATATATTGCATCTTTTTAAGCACCAAATCATAACAAATATTGCCTCAGGCGAAGCACAATTGATTTTGAGTCATGAAGCATAATCAAATTTGTTAACAAAGAAATTGTAAAGCCTAGTCTTAAGTTGTGAAGAATTACTAAAGACTTATAAGTGTACATAAGGAAGTCCAATATAGTAAATGCAATAAAACTAAAATGTTTCTAAATATAGAGTGTAAAATTTAATTATTAGGCGAACCTAACATCAAATACTGTTCTACAATTCGTTACGAAGGGTAGAATCATGTATATAGTAGTAAATAAAATTAAGTAGCGAAATTACTTTCATGATTAGGTTGTAAATAAAATACTTTACTTAAAGTTTTGATTGATAAATATATTGTCACCAAAAACTACAAGAAAGATGTGCGAGACATTCCAATCATGCGTGAAATTATCAATTGTAATACTGATATTAATACATGAAGATTGATAAAAGAACCAATGAAAACGAACGCGTGTAGACATTGTCTATAGCATATACATATATAGCATTATGTCAGTAAACTTAAGATGCCGCACAAAAGTGGATTGTGAATTGCGACGGGTATAAACAATCTTCTAAATCGTTTTCTTATCTAAGAAAATACGGGAACTACTATTTATTTTATTTATAAACGTATCTATTCAGACCTCCCGGCAAGGTTGAACGCTACTGCGAACTCGGAAGTTTCTTCAGCATTAATTATAAGTCAACATAAATTATTCGTTGTGCAATTTTGTTCTTTTAAAAATTATACAATTTATAAGTTGCTGTACATAATCATTTACTAGAGAATTTAGTATCTGGTTTTGGCTAGTATCGAATTTTTATGTCAGGAACAGATGTCACAGCGAAGGCCAGAAAACGAAATCTTTAAACAATGTAGTTTTTTGTCATTTCTGCATTTTTACATTTTACCTTGATAAGAACCTTTATTACACAATTTAATTGTAAATAGTATGTGTCATCGTTAAAATTCTACATTTTCTGTAGCACATGATACAAAATCATTCTTACTGTGTCAAATACTTACATATATGGTATAATAACTATTCGCTTTTATAAATTTCGATAATTATTTGAATGCGGGGTGTGGCTGATCTACACTACACGCTTTTAAAATAAAATTATAACCCTTGTCAACCAGGGAGTTGGTTTGTTTGTATTGTAAATTTGAAATCGATTTACTGTACTCTTGAAATAAAAGTACCTATGGTATTTTGTGTCTTCCCACTTGTTTGAATGAATGTTATTATTCTTATTATGCTAAACATAACATTTGTTATTAGGTAATTATGCTAACTTTTATAACCAATTATAGCTTCATTTCATACTACAAATTTAAAATTTTGTTTCAAATACATAGGACAAGGGTACTAAATATAGTTTTTAATCAAAAAGCATTAATTACTCTAATAAATTGGTACTGGTACAGATTTGATACTGTAAATGTATAAAATCAATTGTTCAGTCAAATAATTTAGTGAAAGAGAGATTTGATGAAATATATTTAATATCGTTACATAACGAAGTTTCTATGTTAATTAAATATATCAAATAATAATATAGAATTGACGTTGGTTTTTGTATATACACAATGTATGCATAAGAATATTCATTATTAAATTCGTTACATTTAATGTAATTTAACAAAATTAATATTTTATATGTAAGACTGAATAAATTTGGCTAAAATTTAACTTAAATTAAACAGTAATTAATAACATATTACATGCAAAATAGAATTAAAGAGTTTTTTTTTCTAGAGACGCAGAACCTTAAATTGGCAATACTGTTTTCTGTAGCAGCCGATTTTACAGTTCTCGATTGTTTTGGAGTTAGCTTTGTTTGGCAAGTCGTCATGGATAGACTCACGCCGGAGCAACGTTTGTGAATTGTTCAAATTTATTTTAAAAAATATGGTTTAATTCGAGAAACTCATCTGGCATTACGTGCATTTTATGGTGCTCATAATCGTGAAACAGAGCAATTAATTCGAGAAACTATGGATCACTATCTTCTTCTGGGCTTCCGGGCTGGAACCGCGTCACTGGTGTTACTGCCGACGTTTCGTACTCACTCGTATGGAACATCTTCAGGGCTCAACTACTGCTACTGTCTGTCGCATTGAAAGTTCTAGCCCGGAAGCCCAGAAGAAGATAGTATGGACCACGACCGCGGAAGTCTATGTACCAGATTAAACTATGGATCATTTTCGTAATACGTTTACTCTAAAAGATCAAGCATCCCATAAGACGTCGTACAGTGCGTACACGACAAGCGCTTGATGGCGTGCAGCGTAATGTTGATGATGATCCAAATGCGTTAATTCGTCATCGTGCTTAATAATTAAACGGGTGTCCATCCACTTTATAGAAAATTTTGTGTAAAGATCTTGGTTTATGTGCTTTCAAAATTCACTTGTACAAGAATTGAAGTCACAAGGTGATCGTTCGCACCGTACATTTGGTGTATGGACCGAAGGCAACATTGCTATTGATCCACAATTTCATTTGAAAATTTTGTTCAGTGATGAGACCCACTTTTGGTTAAATAGCTATGTCAATAACCCGAATTGTCGCATTTGGAGCGATGATAATCCACAAGCTAGTGTCGAAATACCATTACATCCAGAAAAAGTCAACGTTTAGTGCGCTTTGTGGACCGGTGGAATCATTGGCCCATATATCTTTAAAAATGATGATAGTCAGAACATTACATTCGACAGTGAGCGGTACAGAGACATGATTACTAACTTTTTTGTACCTCAATTACAAGACATTAATGTTGGAGACATGTGGTTTCAGCAGGACGGCGCCACATGTCACCCAGTGCGCGAGATAATTAATTTACTGAAGGAAACATTTGACGAACGATTAATTTCACGAAATGGACCTGTTAACTGGCCACCTCGTTTGTGCGATTTGGCGCCATTAATTTATTTCCTCTGGGGATATGTAAAGTCGTTTCCGATAAATCTGAAACAATTGAGCGCTTGGAAGCCAACATTCGCCGTGTTATTGCCGAAACAGAGCATAATTTGCTGCGAAGAATAGCTGAAAATTGGACCTCCAGATTACGCCATTTACACGCCAGCCGCGGCGGTCACATGCCGGAAATCATATTCAAACATAAATCCCATAAAATTATCCTTTAAATAAAGACAATGTCATGGATATTAAAAACATTTTTCTGTGTTTTATTACAATTTTAGTTCTCTGCCTACAAAGAAAACACCCATAATAAAGAATCCTAAAAATATTAAGAATAAATGAGAAACCTCTCGTAGCTATAACAAAGAAAATGAGTAATCTGCATGCAAAAATTTTAAAAAAATAAGAGAACGCCCAGATATAAATACAATGAGTACTAAAAGCATAACATTTGATTTGGTTTTTCTAAATAAATAATTAATTCCTATTTTCACAAACATTTTACTAATCTGGTAAAAAATTTCGCAATATATTCGCGAAATAACTTCCCTTCTGTTTATTTGACATTTTACTCACAAACAAGCTTATCGATTTCATGCTTTCCCTTACCTTGTTTTCGTGGTAAAGCTTTAATGTTTTAGATATGTTGTATTACGATGCTTTTGAACTGTAATGGTGGTAGTAGCAAGATCAACATTAATTTTAATTGAGAACATCGCATTTGATTTTTTCCTTTTTTACGTTGTGCTAAAGATTAATGCTAACAATTTTATGTCTGAAAAGTTTCGAGTATTAAGAAAGAATTAGTTTAAAGTAACGTTTTAGTAACTGATAAGAATAATATTTAATAAGTTTTGCTTCTCTAATATATGCAACTTCTCTAGCATATAATGTATGCTTATAAAGGGATTTGCGAAGTGCTTATTAAATAATTGGTTTTATAAAAGTAAATTTTGTGGAGGTTACGGTTAATTGAATTAATGAAGAAAAAGTAAAAAAGAACGCTTATCACATCAGTGTTCGTATTCTGTATATGTATGTCGACAACTAAGTTGTTATCATTAGCAGGAAATCAATAACAGAGTCGCACCTGGTTTTGCGATGAAACTTAAAAACTTAAACTTAAAAGACCAAACATCCAGATTTTTCTGTGTGAACTTTACAGCGGATCCAGGCGCAACATAGTGATTAACTTTCCGCTTATGATGAAAACTTGGTTGCCGAAATACGTATACAGGATACGAACATTGATGTGGTAAAGGTTTTTTTTATTAACTGGTTTTATGTTAAGTTGATTACATAAATAATAATAAGCAAATTCTTTCTCTTTTCTCTCTTCCCAGAAAAATTCTCATATTACTTAACGCAAAGACCAAACACAGATTTTTCTGTATCAATTTTACAGTGGATCCGGGCGCAACCCAGTTATTAACTTTGCGCTTCTGATGAAAACTTAGTTGTCGAAATACGTATACAGAATACGAACATTGATGTGGTAAAGGCTTTTCTTGATTAACTGGTTTTATGTTAAATTTATTACATAAATAATAATAAGCAAATTAACAACATATTGTACTATTTTTCTACCTTATATTTGTATACCTTCCTACCGATACGTCGTCACTTTGCCATACTGTAAATTTACAAAATATATTAATCTTTTTAAATTAAAAGATGTAACTGGTAACAATTTCATATTTAAAGAATATTTATATCTCGGACTGGATAGTATCGACTAGATTCATCCTAGTAAAAATTAATGAAGTATCAATAAAGAAAAAAGTTATCAATGGTAGCATACTATATACATATAAACTATTTAAATAAAGTAAATTTTAAAGAAATAATGAAATTTGAAAAGATATAACTGATTTTTTTTAATACAGCGTAAATTTTAAAATCTCTGATTTAAATCGTGGGCTAAAGCTACTGTTACACTGCTTACTCAACGATTTCGCGTAAATTAGATTCCGATTTTTATTACATAATTTTTTTTAAAATATTTTATATATATGGAGGGCGTGAGGTTGAATTAAAAGGTATTGAATTAATTCGGCATTTATTTAATTAAAATGCGTATTAATATCTATTAATAATAGATATAGAAATTGTTAACAAATATTATTTCAGGTAGGGAAGCTTTATAGTCTCTTTGAAGTTTCAGTGAAAGTATAGACCGCTTGCTAAATTTAGAGTTTATTAAAGTAGAAACCGATGATTACTAATTTGTGTGAATTCTTATTCTTTATTAATTATTTAATTATCATAATACGAGAAGATATTGATGTATAGTTTGCCTGAAAAATTTCTAGTTTAGACGAAGTTGAATGCGGATGCTATGATACTTTAAAAATAAGTTGCTAAATTGTTAGATTTATGCTTAACTGATGCACTCTAGGCATACTAGTTATTATTAATAAATAGACACATTGTTAAAATTTTCTTTTAAAAAGCTAGTTTTAGAAGTATAATAATCTTTGGAAATATATTAAAAATAGCAGAGACAAAATCTGCAATTACAGAAGTCTTTCAAGTTAATGTGTGTCATATAAGCACAAAAATCTTTTGACAAACGTATGTTAGGGCTTAGCGACTCGTGTTAAATTATGTTAAATTATGAATACCAAATAATACATATAAAAAATAAAGTATATTAGTTAAATTTATTAAATTTTTTCTAGAAATTAATAAATTATAAAATTTAAACCACTCAATAAATGAACAAACACAAGTAATCAATACACCCTTACTAAATTTATTTGTGTAATATAAATTTTTAATAGCCGCAAAGAACGTGTTTTCTTCACAATTTTAACATTTTATCATTCAGGTCAGAAGTTTATTACATATTTTTCTAAAAATTAATTTTCCAAGTCAAGTAGGCCAGAATATTGTTTATTTCTAGCATCTGAAAAAGCTACTATCTAGCGATACAACTATATAATTATTATATGCAATAATTAATAAATTAAAATAAATGAATATTTTAACATTCTCTGTATATATTACTAATACAAATTTTTGGGGAAGTGTACTTGGTATACTGCTACATTTACTACTTTATGTCGCCCTTGATTGCACAAAATGTAGACGTTTCTACTTTCTTTGAGGTTTGAATTTTAAGAAGTAAATATAAAAATAGAATATATCGACAATTTTGGTGATCCGAATTTCTGCAAAAATTGTCAATAAATAAAGTTGTTACTTATTTATTTTCGGCGCAACATGATTTTAAAACCTTATGAAAATTCTTATTTTTAATGCATTTTTATAATTAAAATAAAATAGTATTTTAAAGAACGAGTGTCATAAGATAGGAAAGGTCTTAGCGCGCGAATTCAATTTAAGACCCGAGTAGCGAAGGAATAGTTCAGAAGGGCAGTGAGATAAATATCTTTGAAACAAGTTCTTTATTTTATTTTTTCTAATTTACCTCATTTAAAACCTAAATAACTTTAACTAAATTTAAAATTTGGGAGTTTTCGTGATGGTTGGCAATGCAAGATGTGCGTTAACCAAATTAATATTTAAATTTTTCAATTTCGTACTGAATATTTTATTAAATTGAATGTAAAATAAGTGAGAATTTTTCAAGCATTACCCACGATATTAGAGAAATTGTTGGAAACATCGTAAATATTGTAATTTACCTGCAATTAAATTTCATTTTAGTTATGAAAAGCAGTTTATGAAATTTATTTTTTATTAAATTTCCGAACATTGTGGAAAGTGGTTTATTAAATTTGAAGGCTGATGCAAAAAAGTAGGTTGTATCGGAAAAATTTTACAAGCAAAAATATTCTAAATGTAAGCCATGTATTTCAGAGAAAATCGTCTGGAATTTTTGTATTTAGTTCGATTTTATATTTTTTTGGTTTTTAGGTTTGATATTTGATACAAATTCTCAATTGACCACCCTTAAAAAACTAAATTGTGTTAGAATAAAACTGCGTTTATAGATTGACATGTTTTAACAGCATTGTTATATAAGCAAATTAGAGAATGTTGATTACAGGTTTTATAACTTCCTTTTTAATTCTAAATTAATGTTTCTCTTTAATTCTTTAACATAACTTTTTAAACAATCTTCTTCGTTGCTTTCTGTAATAAATATGAGGAAATTTAAATTAATTTGCAATTAGCGTATGCACGGAGTATATTTTTTTATAGATTCATGAACACAATAATTATCAATATTCTTACTATTATTGCTATTACTATTGTTATTTAACACATAATTCCAATATGAGGGATCTTACTTAATACATGAACAATCACAAATGCACTTTTATTATATTCGTTTCTCAAATGGAACACATAACAAACTTAAAATAAGTACACTCATTTCACTGATCCAATTAACGTATTAATTATTGAGCACATTCAATTGTTAAAATATTAACAGCGTTAGCGACTTTCGTAATAACTTCTCATTTGAATGTTTTATACGCTTTCGTTTTCAATTGATTCAACCGTTTAATAGTTACGCACTCGTTGTTGGCTCCTAGCGATTTCTTCTCGCCTATCATCGACGGAAACCAGTTTAACATCTATGCGAGAGATGAAATCCGAAGAAAGTGTAAATAATTAATGTTCGTACTACCAATCATCTGTTAGAGACGTGAGTTCCGAGAAAGATTTCCTCTTTCCTGACTTTAACACTGACATCCGTTACTCAACGAAAACTGCTCGACGCGTTCTGTATGTTGAGAGCATTAGACTTGCAAGACCTTGCTCTTCATTATTCTTTCGTAAATGTTATAATATATTATGAAAATATAGTATATAAGTTATGTAAAAAAAAAGTAAGAGTAAGAATAGTGTAAAAAACAATAATAGTATAATCTCGTGTTGCGGCAGTGTACTTGGTGACCTAGAGAGGAGGACTGCCTGGATTGGATTGCCTCTTGGTTAAGCTTCAGAAGGCGTTGTGTGTTCAGTCGCCTAGTAGACTTCAACTCGACCACTACTCCCAAGAGATTGACGTGATTTCCCCGCATTTTCATCGCACTCATAGGTAAGTACATCCTTGTTTTTAATCCGCTAGTGGCGTCCCCTGCTACCATTCTATTAAAACTTTCTATATATATCTACACCCTCACTAGATCTCATCGGTGACATTCGGAGGAATACGATGTTAACCTATCAGGATATCACGTCATCGTTTATTACCAATCATCATTATAATTCATCGGTTTTAACGCGTAGAAAGTAATAGGCTTGTTCTTAAAGTCGATTCAAGCGGAAGCTATCCGGTGATATTAACGATCGATTCAAGCGCGAACCCAACTCGTGGTTCAGCCATGTGACTGTAATTGCAGAACAGCGCCTAGAATTTCCGATAAATTGTCGACTACGTGATTAATGAAAGAGAATTTGTATATGAATTATTTATGAATATAAATATTATTTTTATTTTTCCTTGAAAGTTGGAACGTATAATAATATACGTTCATAATAATTTATTTAAATATTACAAGAGAAATTGAAGTATTTTAAATATTTTTGTTTACTCCCAAATGATCACGTTATTTATGTTCTATTAAAATAAATTAAAAAAATTACAATTCTCTAATAATAATATTTAATATATCGAAAATAAATTTAAATATTAAATACCATAAAGCAGTTAATTATGGCCCCGGTTTTTTATTATATTTTTTGAATACGTCTGGTGTTGTTAAAAAATTAAAATAAATACTATTTGATTCTATATATGTAGTTATGTTATTCATTTTTGTTAAAATACATGATGTAATGTTTTCGATTACAACTTTTAATAGCGAGAAACGGGAAGAATATTGTTAAATGTATTTTTAATATAAAATTATTTTATGATTTCTCGTCTTATTAATTTCTTTTAAAGAATATTTCGTAATGTACCATTAGTTCATTTACATGAATAAAATACATAATTTTTAGAGAAAGGAAAAATTAAATTATGATTTATGTTTCGTTTTGCAGCTCTGAATATAAGTGACACAAATAATTATATAACTTAAATTTAACAAAACTGATGTAGAAGATCGCGTGAAATGCAAATGTGGAATCAAAATTATTACTTCATTTGTCATGAATTTTTTAAATTTTAGATCTCTTATTGTAATATGAAAAATTTAAAATGATGTGCTATTGATAATAATATTCTTTTCTATTTCGAAATATAATTTATATAAAATTGTATAGAAATATATGAGTGTCATTAGAAGAGTCAAGTTGCATGACCTGTTTTAATTACGAGGGAGCGTTTTTATATTCGCGGAATGGGGGACAAGGGGTGGAAATAAAAAAAACAAATTATTTTTCTTTTTCAATATATTCACCTGCAAGACGGATACATTTTTAACATCTTTCAATTAATTTATTTATACCCTCATAAACAAATGATTTCTCTTTATCTGCAAAATACGCCGAAACTGCCTCCTTGACTTCATCATCGGCAGTAAATTTTTTACCCCGCAGCTCTTTTTTCATTTTCGGAAACAGGTAATAATCACTCGGGGCCAGGTCTGGGCTGTAGGGTGGGTGATTCACAATTTCGAAGCCCACCTTATGCAGGGCAGCTAACGCAACGCGGCTCATGTGGACGGGCGTGTTGTCGTGCAAAAGCTTTTGTCAATTTTCCCCGTCTTTTCTCTTTAATGGCTTCTTTCAGTCGCTCTAATATTGAAGCGTAATATTCTACGGTTATAGAAACACCTTTATCTTTATAATCAATCAACAATATTCCTTCCGAGTCCCAAAATACCGTTGCCATGAGTTTCCCAGCTGATTGTGACACTTTAAATTTCTTGGGAGGTGCTGTGCCCTTTTTATGCCACTGCATGGAGTCTTGTTTAGACTCAGGTTCATAATGATGAACCCAAGTTTCGTCTCCAGTAACAATTCCACTCAATACACCATCCTTGTCTTCATTACAG
This sequence comes from Dermolepida albohirtum, assembly GCA_031893035.1. NCBI lineage: Eukaryota > Metazoa > Arthropoda > Insecta > Coleoptera > Scarabaeidae > Dermolepida > Dermolepida albohirtum. The sequence goes on along the minus strand of JAVIWB010003802.1, from coordinate 559,315 downwards.
AGGTCCAAAAATGCACGCGAACACTCTACGCGCTGTTGTTTTTGCGGCGGCGTGAGCATTCTCGGCACCCATCTTGCGCTGACCTTAGACATGCCGAGGTGATCGTGTAGGATTTTAAAAATTGTTGTATCGGATACTCCAACCATTTCTGCGAGTTGTTTCTTCTTTAGTCGAGCATCTTCGAGTACAATTTGTTCAATTTTTTGGATAAGTGCTGGCGTGGTCACCTCAATGCTCCTGCCCGGCCTCGGGTCGTCTTCAAGGGATTCCCTTCCTTGTTTAAATAAACTATGCCACTTGTACACCATGGTTTTTCCTGGACAAGAGTCGCCGTAAACCAATGATATGTCATTCATTATGGTCGCGACTGATTTTCCTTGCCTGGTAAGGAACTTAATAACGGCACGATATTCGATTTTTTCCATATTTCACTTTTCACTCCTGATTATATTACTTGGTTGACGATAGCTCAAAGACTAACTGTCTAATAACAATGAAACTTCGTATTTATACTAATCATGAGTCGCTGCACAGGCCACGCCCCCAATGCGCCTACTCACCCCTCTACAACCCGCTCATTCCGCGAATATAAAAACGCTCCCTCGTATGTATATTAATTTTAAGCGATTTATAGATATTGTTATTTTTACTTTAGCGCTTCTCTTATTTTTAAAAAGATGCTAGATTAACACTAACGTGAAGAAGTAAAAGTCTGTGCATTATAATTATAGGAATATATCAGTGTAAACTAGATACACTTATTTGACTTGCATACCTGTGTGAAATAGCATGATCTACCCCTTTACACCCACCCACTCTCTCAAGGAGAAAATAGTGGTAAAGAAGGGGTTTCCGTGGCGTAATATAACAAACATAATTTCTTAACTTCTTTCATATCCAGTAGTATATTTTTATATATAGAACAGGAAGCAATTATTACTTAATTTAGAAATAATTGATTAATATCGGGTATGAGGTATATTAAGAAAAACTACTTTGCTTTCAATATTTCCCAATGTTTTTATTGCTTCTTCAAGTCATACTGCTGAAAGATTGATGAAGAAGAATTGAATAGATTAATATATTATATTAAACACTAAACATACTACTGCAGTTTTATACGGCACAACTTTTACGTAATATTTAAAAATTATGAAGTTGAAATTTATCTCAACAATAAATAAACTATAGTAAATTGTATTATATGAAATGTTAAAATGTAAAATTTTTAAAAAATAAACAGGGTTAATTAAAGAGTGCTCTTCTAAATATATCAAAAAATGAGTACTATCCTCCATTATCAATACAAGTATTGGTCAAAATATATTTTAATGGTTTTACCATACCTTCACGATTATTTACCTTACGAAGGAATTTCTTACAACTTCCAAACTTCGTGACGGTAGTGTATATATAGTTGATTTCGGAAAAGGTTTTTTTTTACTGTACATAAAACCTAACACGTAACTAGTGTTTATTGATACTACGTTTTATTCTCATGAAGATTCTATTTTTAAACCTACGATAAGTTTAACCCACGCAAAACATTGAAAGTATCGGAATGACTCATGTTTAAGTTTGGAAAAGATTGTGTTTATCTTTTAAAAAAGATACTTTACATTTTTTAACAATTATTAATATTTAAATCAAAGTGCTATAACAATAGTCGGTACTTGCGCAATTATAATTGTTTAAAATTATGTTGGTGACTTAAAACGGGACTATATTTTGGATCTTGTGTGTTGAGATTTTTTTTAATGTTTCCTGGAATAGTCTTTTTTCTATTAATAAATTATGATTTGTTCTCGAAATAATATTAATGTTAATATATTTTGAAAATATTTAGTTTGAGGCAATTACAACAGAGCATATTTTCTTAGTGTTTAAATATTAATGAAACTGATAAATATAAAGAGGGCTCCGATTTTATTTTTATTTTAATTACTGTACATTACAATTGTTTTACCACACACTGGCTTCATCAGATATGAAATTAACTAAATACAAAAGTACGTTGTAAAACTTCAAAGAAATTATATTTTATGCAATACCTAATAAGCCTAAATGACAATAAATTAAGAAAACCATCATATTCTGGCCTGCCAAACTTTTATTACACAAAAAAGTTACCGCCGGTGAATCGTTTACCTCAGTCTGTTCGGTTATTATGTTATATGATTATTTAGATTTATTAAATTTTAAACATTGCAATAAATTTGGCTTATGTCCTTTGAAAATTGTAACACGTGTATTTATTAATTTAAATTTGAATTTTTATCAAATAAAGGCCGAATCTATCAAATAAATTTTAATTTTTAACCTAAGTATATTATTTAACACTATGATAAGATCTGCATAGAATATTGCGCATTTTTTATTCCCGAAACATGAATATTCCTACAATATTATTTTGATATTTTAAAAGTAATTTAGGCATTTTTAAGCAGGCGTTTGATTTTTACGACAAGACTGCGGAAATGGTCAACTTTATGTAAATATTTTAAACGTTTCAAATCCACGACGACATCGATAATTTACGTTGTTATTATTAAAATTTATTCTAATTTATATCGATTTTTCGTGTATTTTATGGTATTTACAGTTTTTTAATCCAAGAAAGGAAAACAATTACCACATCTTTTAAGTGTTGTTTCTTTAATATTTAACGATCCTCCTGGAGTAGCAATTTTGCTGACACAATTAGTTAGTCAATCGTAAAAATTATATAAACGCAGCTCATTTGTCTTCATTATCATATGTCTGAAAAGATGAACGGTGATAAAATTGTCGTATTAATTTTCCATATTCAAGGTGTTTTGTTAATAAAGCAACCTAAATAGATACACATAATCTAGCTTGGTAAACAAAGTGTGAATTTTAAAAAAATGCCGCACCGTTGTGTCTACAGTTATGTTTCTCTGAAGGTCATGAATATTTTATGCCGAGTACGAAAATGTAATTTATGTGTACTTTATTATCTAATGCAAGACGTATTTTTTTAAAAAAGAAGAAAGGTAAAGAAAGGTATTTGATACAGTAATGTTAAAGCGCCGATGTACATGTGTATGTATATATTAAATTATGCTTTTTATAATGTTTTGCCTTTCAAAAAATTTTGTCCTTGCCCGACGTATTAATGTAACTAATCTTTTAATTATCTCATGGCTATTAAAGGAAAAAAGCGTTTGATATACTTATATTCCAAATAAATTTTAACTAAAAAGTGGTGCGGTGATAAACAAAATGTTAATTTTTTTTGGAATGTAATAGATAAAATAACTTAAACTTTAGATGTTTTATAGTTTATTTATTTTTAAAGAACAATTTCAACATAGCTTTACTATTGTCAAATAACCTTATCAAGATATGTCTCGTTTCATCTAACCTTGAAAGACGAGAAAGGATAATGGAAATGCATAGACAATAAACGACATATGATTTAACGAGTTTTGTTTGTAAAGAGATAAAAATGACATTTAAAGAAAAACAAAAGATTAATTTTACTTTTATAAAAGTACTGATGCGTGATAGTTAAGAATTTGGATAATTTATTCTCAAAATCGCAAGGCGAAATTCTGCGCATTTTGCTCAGACTAAAATCGTAGAGACATGGAAAGTATTGAGAGTTTAGTATAGCAAAAATATAATCTGGTTCCTGATTCACTAGTTTAGAAATAGGGTGAGGCTATTGGTTCATCATTGGCAAATTTAATATAAATTATGGTATATGGAATAACATATTCTTGTTAATATACGGTAGCTTCAATAATTATAGATTTGATTGTATAAAATTTGGAAGAAGGAAGTTATAGAAAAGACGATTATTGAGTTGTGTGTGCTTGTCTATCTGTCTTATCTTAGTTTAAATAAGAAAATAGTTCTAAAAATCATGCGAAAAGAATGTACAGTGTGCGTTTTGGCTTTCAATGGTACGGTTCGTGTGCGGAATTTGTTTTCGTACAGGTATTTTGCCGTAGTTTTCCAGGTGCGACACTGTTTAATTATTTGCTGATGATTGCAAGTTAGTTTTTCGAAATACGTATACAGAATACGAAATTTAATGTGGAAAGGTGTTATATATCAACCTTCAGTGATCATGATTAAATTGAGTCGTGTGTCTATTTTTATTATATTTATAAATTTATTGCCAACTATGCATAAAGGTCACCAGGAAATCACGAACTATATATATTATTTTAAAGTTTTTCTAACTACTTTGTTATCAAGTCTATTAAAAGCGCTTTGCCTAAAGTCATCTTTTTCTTTTCTGTCCTCCTTCTACTCCTTCTGATATAGGACTCGATTCGTCTTCATTTTGGTTTCCTCTCCTAATAATTTTGCTGTTGGGATCTAATTCTTTGACTTTTCCTTAATAACTTTTAATTATCCATAGCGGATTTCAAACAAATTTCTTGATTAGATTTCTTCTTTCGACTTCAACATGTGTATTGGACTATCTACTGTACTAAATCCTTTATCAACTTGCAATTCTTTTTCATTTTCATCAATCAGGGCGATACCGGATACTGTCGGTCGACACCAAAATCAGTTGAATACTATATTTGACATATTACGCCGAAGGATTCGGGATTCAATCCAATGGCTTGCTGTTTGGGAAGATTTTTCGAAGCTTCCCTTTTTTATTTAAGTGAGTTAATGCTGATAATAAAAGATCTTAAGTCAAACCACGAGAGCGGACTTACATATATGATAACTCATTGCCAGACTATGCCTTCTGTAATTGGCGTTAAGCTGTTTTTGGTTATTAAGGCATAGATTATTGTGGCGTAGATTTTTCTCAGTTCTTGTCAGCCTAACGCAGAAAAACTTCTCGCTGAACCCATATCTATCTATGGATTTGGTCTAGGACTGTTCGTGGCTGATATGTTCGATTTTATTATCCACAAAATGGCCTTTGTTACAAGTTTCATGGTGCTTCGTGCGTGTATATGAAGGTGGTCATTATAGTTATGATCGTATTGATCGAATGACGAATATTGATCAGGTTATGGAATCTTCTATTGCTGATTGAGAAACTTTATGAGTATTGCTATTACTTTTAAAATGATTGCTCTTTCTATATTTGTGTGTCTGTATTATTTTATTCTTAGATCTTGTAAGTGATTGAGAAATTGTTTTGTTGCGATATCTGTTACTGACATCACAAGAGGTACCCTTGTTACAGCTTCTTATTCAAAACTGTTATTGATATCATTATTATCACATTCAATATAGTCTATTGTTTCGTAAAAATGTTGTCGTTTTTCTTGATTTTTGTCTTCTCATCCCTTTAAAATTTTATAGTACTGTTTTCTTGTATAGTTTTCGAATTAAAAATTTTCTTGTTTTATTCGAATTAGACATGTAGATTATCTTAGTTACATATTTACGTATTCTTTCCGTGTCTTGTTTCGCTTTTCTTATTACCATCACATCGTCCGTCTTTATGATATGTTGATTTAATAATTCACTTTCGTGTACTGCCTCTTATACAGCTTCTACTAACAGAGTCGCCAATAATGACTGTTTTATCTTGAAATAAGTGTAAATTTCCATATACAGAAATATTTATAATTTTCGACAGTGAAAATATGAACGTGTTTATAAATATTAACATATTTTTAAAAGATATAAAAAATCTACTAATAAAAATATATTTAAAGTCGATGATTACAGAAAGAAAAGGAAAATAGAAAATCCCCTGAAACCTCTTTAATATAAGTATTTTACTATCCCTAATGATCAAAAATCCAAACACAAAAGAATAAAATTTATAGTTAGAATAAAACAACCAGCATATAAAGAAAAAGGCGTTAATTCTTTTTCTTCAGAGATACAAAGCTAAGTTCCTTGTAGTTTTGTTATTTCACTGTTTTCCTGAGTTTGTTTCTTCTTGCAACACGACCTCTAAAGCCCTGTATAATTAGATGATGCCGAACGGTAGAAAAATGCATGAAAACTTCTGACATCCGTGGAGATCTGTTAATTTTGAAGATAATTTCAACTTATTTTGCAAATGTTGATCGCGACTTCATTTTACTTCTCTTGACCTTTCCGTCATTTTTTGCTTAGTCACCAAACCGGCTGCTTCGTGCTTTTTGATAATTTTAAAAATCGAAGACTTAAAACATTGCATTCTTTCTGCAATTTCTTGCTGTCTTAAGTCTTATTGGTGAAAAAATACTACTGGGTGGTGACTTTCGTCAGATATTCTAGGCATTTCACTACCATTTCGAGAAATTAATCAAAATACAGATGATAAAATAAAATGAATTGTTACTTACGGTATCGCTTTATATCAAAAAAATATTCATAAGCATTTGTACTAAAGTGAACTTATATGGTAACTAAAGTTAAAGTCTAGTTATATACTAATCCATATTGCAAACAAACTGTCATTAAGCAGGTAGCGAAATAACCATCAATAAGGGACAAGTTACCTAATCAGGTTTAACTGAGAATATTTTCGCATAAACTGCTGCCTCTTTCATTTAACAATGCATTTTCAATTCTTTGAACTTTATTATGAGGGTAAAGGTAGAATAATTTTAAATATGGAAGCAATATTGTTAAAAAATTTAATTTTTCGTTGTAAATGGTCACTTATTTATGCATATTACTGTATGTAAATATGCTGCAGACATATCTTGTTAGAATACAACACTTAATTTACTTCACAAAATTATACATAGCAGATACTACCATTAATCTGGTACGCACACTTCCGCGGTCGTTGTCCATGCTATCTGCTTCTGGGCTACCGGGTTACAACCGCGTCACTTGTATATCTGCACTGAAACTCAGTTTCAGTGCAGTAAATCGATTTAGTAAGATGTCCTATACAAATGGGTACGAAACGTCGGCAGATATACAAGTGACGCGGTTCTAACCCGGAAGCCCAGAAGCAGATATGTACCATGTACATACGTTATCAAGAAATACAAGAAATTAATCCATTTTTTTCTCATTGATAAATTACTAACTTAATATAATTATATATCTCAAATCAGTTGGCACCTTCAGCAAGCATTAAAGAAACAAACAAATCACCTCTCCTAATATGTTATTATGCATAAGCGTAAAGAATTGCATTGCTACTGTTGAAAATCGATTTAGTACAATGTCAATGAAAGGATAAGTTCAGTTATGGACAAACATATATCATTAAGTGACACTGTGACTTCAGTACTCTATTTTGATTGTAAAATAGCAGGAAGTCGTATTATTTACGGTGAAAAGTCCTCCTTTTCGTGACCATAATCTTGGTGTCCGTGAAAGTAAATTTGTCATAGTACCCATAATTAATTTTTTGTGTAATATTAAGTAATATAAACAATCACGAAATATTTTTAATATTTTCGTAATGTTTAAATAGTTTTAACACAGACAATGAATATGCGCTGGGTATATTAATTTATTTGTCTTTTTTTCTTCATTGGTGTTCGAAATAATTGCGTTCACTAACACTAAATTAGACAGGTATCTTTGGTGTTAGGAAATTAAAGAAATTTCAGTGCAATTATTATCTTTCGTTGTTCTGCCTATCGTTCGCCGATTGGTTTTATTAGTTGGTTAACGTTTAATAATATTGCGACAGATGTAATGTTATTTCGTGTAATCAGGTTTCTCTTCCATAATGGTTTCTCAGAGAAACATAATTAAAATATAATTCGTACTTCTGAAATAATACGATTCGAATTATTGTGGTATCCGATTGCCCCAGTTAACTGTTTGGAATATCTAATTTTTATAAGAAAGAAAGAAATAAATCAATAATAGTATTAGTACATTACATTACAAAACAATACAATCACAATTTTAAACGATTACAAGACTATCTGTTACTTAATACGTTATAATTTTATAGCTAGTGACGCTATTCGCAAGGATTTGATAGAAGAAATATTAAATAATTATAATTATTATTAATACAATTTAATTACCCAACAAACAAACTCTAGATGGGGAAACCAAATTAAAGAAGGAAATATAACGATAATGCAAATAAAACTATGCAAAAGAAATGTATACAAACCTAAACGGTGTGTTGATGGATGGTGAAATTCCGAGAATAATTTATTCATGGAGCTTTGAAAAGTATATTAATTCTTAGCGTTTCTAGAGAGTAGTTCATTAAATTTTGATTCTAACCGCAAAACTCCAAACTTTACGCCAACCAATAACTCTGGTGCATCGATTGCTCTAGCGATTAAGTTCTACATCAAAATTGCACTGGTATTCTGCCTCTGTTCTGCCAGGGATTCAAAGCATTGCTTTAAAAGTTCTCTATACTCAACGTCGTGACTCGAATAAAAGCCACTTTCTGTATAGGATAAATATTTAAGTAACTTCTTCTGTATTCGTTCCACGGCATTATGTTGAATTTCATAAGTAGAGTACCATACCATAACTAGCTGCATACGTACGGCGTGAAGTAAAGAAGATATGTTTAAAAAGAGTTTACCGTTGACGCACCGGATAAGGTTGTTGTTGCTGCCCAGATAGAAATAAAATTCTAAACAACCTGCAAAAGCCAATTCGTTGGCATGAACTAGATATGAGATCATATCTGAAGAGAACAAATAAAAAGGTCCGAGGTTTGATCCTTGGAGTATTCTTCATCAGATTTTAATAAAGATATGGACGTGAGAAAGATGTGTTCCAGGATTATGCTAGAAGACCTTCACGATTAAACAAAAGGACAATCGGACGACTGTGTGCCTCGACTATCTCGACAGAATTAAAAGTAACTTAGGCTTCTTCAGCTGTGTAGAGCCGATGATACATGAGTTTTCGAGTACAATCCCGCAACAAAAAGACATGGTTAATATTACCATGCTTAACAACCCTCCCAGACAGAAGAAGACTCGAATGAGCAAGTTAAAAATCAAGTCCCTTTTTGTTTGTTTTTTCACAGTAGAGGATTTGTGCCTCCAAGATAAACTGTTAACGAGATTTTTTATAAAGAAATCTTTAAAAGATACGGATGCTTCACTACGAAAACGTCCACCGTCACATGAACATCGCTATCATCCAGTTTTGGGCGGAAAAATGGATTCCTGTGGTTTCCGCTATTCGCTTGATTTACGCGTGACCTTTCTCGTTCCCCATGATTAAAACACATTTGAATGGACATTCTGGCAGTGTCGATAATATCCAAAGGTGCGTAACATAGAAACTGAGGGCGATTATGTTATGAAGTCTAGAAAAAACACCTCTGTAACTGCTACGAAAGGGATAACATAGATGCGTAAAAATAAAATAAAATTTTCGCAAAAAATACTCATATACTTTTCTGTCATACCTTGTAGTCTATGTTCCTTTTCATATTATGAAACCTTTGTGCTTGACATTACAGTTATGGGCGAATATCCAATACATTTTGATATTAAATGATAAACGCCATTGGCGTTTAGATCGAAAGTATTTGCAATCATTTCGATACATTCTACATAATACATTCTATCTTCAAGAGATATAAACCCAATTACATATTGATAACAATACGTGAATATGCTACAGAAACCAGAAAATCTTTCAAATCATTTCCAATCAAATAAATTCAAACGAAATATGTACTATCTTTCTCTAATTATCTCAGTTATGAACAACACTATACTGTGTGTTTATTAATTCCACAGACAAAATACAATTTAATTAAAGAGATCAACAACGCCATACATACGAACAATATACCATTACAGGTTAGATACATCGTAAGCTAAAGCAATTTACTTCCATCTGTTCAAGTCTTTTATCGCATTCCCGTGTACGAATTAACACCAAATTTAATACAAAGTAACAAATTAACATATCATGTCGTTAGCAATCGTAAAATGAAAGGCACGCTAATTGAATATCCTAGAAGAGATCATTTCAGAAAGGTCGGGCCGAGTTTCTTTAAGGATTAATAAATATTTTCTTATTGTTACTTGTTCGTAACGAATAGTATATAAAAAGCTTTTTTTATTGACATAGTAATCTATAAAGTGACTTCTAATACAAACTACCGAAACTATAAAAAGTAATGACCGAACAACTAGTTATAACAATTTAATTTACGAACTTGTCCAGGCGGTTTTTTTATTCATTTAAACGTAGCACAATACGCAGTGGAATATAACAAAAAGCTATTGTGATTGATTTTATAAAGCTTGACAGCCTATTTACATTAAATTGTAAATGTAACGCAATATATTTTTAAACAATTTATATCTAAATGTCCCGAGCAGATTGATTGTTTACAAATTTTATTTTTTATATTTTGTATTGTTTTTTGTTGAATATTACTTTGTTTAATTAAATTCGATGAAAATTTAAAATTTACTGTTTTTGCCATTCGGACAACGCAGAGAGGAATATCCTGTCAAAGAAGCTATAAAAGAAGTAGCTTCGCGAAATTCTTATTTTGCAAAAAAATAATTTAATGTTGCAAAATAGTTAGGAACCTAGCAGTGATAGCATCAACGATAAGTTAACTAAATATGGGGAATAATGTTGAAAGAATAAATAACGAATTTGATAAAAAATGTCAGACATATGGTACCATCGGAATGGAAAACGAATATCTTGATACCCATCTTTAAAGCAGCCAAAAAATACCAGGGCATTAATCTGTTTCGGTTAAGGTAAAGACAAAGATCATGTAACTTAAAATAATGCATTACATCAAGTTAGAAGAAAAAGAATATGGATTCGGAAATTGAAAATTTTGTACAGACCAGCATACATGCTACCACTCAAAAGTTTAATCGCACCATGCAGAAATGCTAAAATTACTGAAATTAAACAACTGAGAGGTTGGTAATATCATTTACTTAATTTGCAGTTAAAAGTATAGTAAAAACATGTTTTAATGTAATAGTTATAATAATTATGTAAAGAACTTATTGAAGTTTCTTTTCATGAATGTAACTCGTTTTGCACTAATGATTGCAGCACATATTCGAGACATGTTCTTTATTAAACTATCCAGATAATAAACGCCAATTTGATTCCAAGTATTTGTTAGTGCCGTTCAAAGATTTTCCTTATTGGTAGGCTATGATTTGCATATTTCGCATCCTAGATGGTTCCATATCAACTTTAAAGGATTGCAGTCGGGACTCCGTGGTGAGCATTCTATTAATGTAAGAGCTCCTGTTTGGGTTTATTCTTCAAGATATGCTTTTACAATCTTCGCTGGATGTTTCGGATTATTATTCTGCTGGTATACAAATCTGTCATCAATTAACCAAATACACATCTCTGGTAATTTTCGTATCAATTTTAATGAAGGAACCTGTATGTCCGCCACTAAAACACTTCTAAGCCATTATATTTCCACCTCCTGCATTCCTTCGCAGACACGATGATGTAAAAACCTCGTGGTTTTCTTCCTCATAACTCAAATTTACACAGTTTAATGTTAGTGGAGACGTTTTAGTTTATGCATGATTGTTAATCGCAGCTTCTTTAGCGTGTGCACGACCTTTCAGCCCTGCTTCTGCTAATCGGCGTAGTTTCGATGTTGAAGTAAATTCCACAGATATTGCTGGATCAGTTGGTCGACGATTCCTTAATGATACCATCTTTATGTATCGGTTTTCACCTTTAGGTGATACTCTAGGTCTCCCACTGCGTTCTGTTTTCGCAACTTCCTCTTAAGAGTTTTTCGCATGCTATAACGAAATTGTCGTGCTATCGTCCGATTTAATACCTTTGTATTATGTAAACTATTTACCCTGGTTTCCAAATCTAACTACCTTCATTTGGCCATTATTTTTACTATTGCACCGATATAACGTACACAATAACATTATCATTACAATTGCCTATAGCATCTTTTGCACAGGTATAAACACACCCCTATTAATGAAATACAAACATATTTTGCACCTATTTTTTGTTGTTGGCACTTATTGTGGCCGTAAAACTTATTACTTTACACTTTGTCTTAATTCTTTCTGGGTATTTTTTTAATTCTAAATTTTATTACAATCTTGTGAGCGCGATTAAACTTTAGAGCGGTAGTGTATGTGCCTTACAGACTCCTTTTCCATTTCCATGGAGGGAGCAAAAAGAGATTTTGACTGTGACAGCTCCTAAAGCACTTTGTTTAGCTCACATTGTTGGTTAAGCTTTAGGTTGCCGATAAATAGCTTGTTTTTTGTAATCTAATGCTTCATATTAATGTAAAATAAAGTTGACCGTTTTAGAAGCGTTTCTACACATTGTACATTTAGAGTTTCCATTGTATCTGGGCACTTTATTCAAGAATTTTCTTACAGGTGCTTGGAGAAATCATATTATTATTTCGAGCTGGTCTCTTTCCAACGCAAGCAACCCCTGCCACAGCATTTTTATGGTGTAGCTCACTAATAAAAGCTTTACCGTGTTGGTGCACTCTCAGTATAGATTTTGATCAAATATATAATGAAACTAATCTTCCTCTGGTGAGCTCAGCAGAATTCTAGTTTTCTGTAATTTCCCTGTGTACCTTTATAGTTCTTGGCTCATGTTACAGCTACTTTGATTTACTTCATTTTTATAATTTTGGCATTTATGCAATAAATAAAGAAGCAATCACCCTGTTTTCAATATTCTATTTGGTAACTAGGTCTCTTTGGTATTTTTGTGTGTTCACTCTAATATTTTTCATCAATTAAGTTTTATAGAACTAATTTCAAAATATTTTCTACTGGTTACTACGGGTAGTATGTGTGTTCCTAGTGCAGTAGTAGTTTAGTAGCTGATCATTTTCTACCCTATATTTCTTATATTTCATGTACATATTCTATTTTAAAAAAAGTCTAAAAGAGTTGAAATTTTAAATAATGAAAAAATCAGCAAATGAAAAGTAAAGGTAATAAAATAGTTTTATTCAAGTACGATCTTAGAGGACTGCACCGGTATTTTTATCGAAAGAAAAAAAAACTATTTTTATTAGATTCTTCATTCCTTACGTACATTTATAAAAAGATGCCGATTATGTAAGTATTAGAAAGCATTTTACATGTTTTGCTAATTAACTGCGATCAGTCAATTGCATTAACTAAACCAAATTGAATCTTGCATAAGAAAAAAGCACCTTTTTAGCAGCAGTTAAATTGATTTCCGTATTTCGTTTTTTTTGCCGTGCATTGTATCACCCGAATCGTGGTAATGAAGCGTTTATTATAAAACGATGTTAATAATAAATAGTATATTTTTAACATATTTCTTAAGACGTAAAATAGATTGATCGTTAAACATAAATTGAATGAAAAAATCCAGAGAATAATTGGAGAATGTTATTAATATGCTGTAATAGCTTATTTTTACTGTCCTATGAAATAGCAAACGATAAAACGTGGAAAATATCGAGCTATATAAGCATATGCATGTACGGTACGTATAAAGGTATAAATTCCATTTGATGTTCTCACGGACGAAATATTCTAAACGCTTCTTCCGTGTGATATTCAGTGTGTAGTGGTGGTTCTTAAAAGCTTTAACCGTTCTCTCAGTTCCTGCAGAAACGTGGTTAAATCAAAGTACATTTTAATCTCTGTCTTGTTATTGTAATTAATAACATTCGGGATAATTATGAATTTGTTTAATTAAAATGAAGATATAAATGATATTCACTACTTAGTTTCTTTCTCTTTGTGTTGCCGATTTTTATTAAGAAAACGTTTTTCTTTAAATCATTTTTATAGTGATTTGTTCAAAAAATAAATTATATTAGGTTAGCAACTAAGTACTTTCGGTTTTTACTGATAAAGAGCGTTGCTTTATTTTTTGTATAACGTATGTTAGTGCTGTACTTTACCGTTTGTCGCGCGATACTAGTCACATTGACGTAACTTCAGAAGCAAGTAGTGCGTGATTTTTATTAAAGCTACTAGTTGTGGGTTAATTTTAAATGGAGTGCAGAAACGAACATTTTCGACATATTTTACTATTTCATTTCCGTAAAGGAAAGAAAGCTGCTGCGGCTCACAAAAAATATGTGAAGTTTATGGTGCTAATTGCTTAACAGAGCGCACGTGTCAGAATTGGTATAAAAAATTCCGTTCTGGAGATTTTTCCCTCAAAGATGAGCAACGTTCTGGTCGGCCTACTGAAGTTGATGATGACCAAATCAAAGTCATAATTGAAGAGGATCGTCATATAACTGTTCGAGAGGTTGCGGAGAGGCTACATGTATCGCACACAACAATTGAAAAGTATTTAAAATGTCTTGGGCTAGTTAAAAAGCTTGATATTTGGGTACCTCACGAATTGAAAGAAATTCATTTAACACAAAGAATCAACTGTTGCGATATGCACCTTAAACGAAATGAAACCGACCCTTTCTTAAAAAGAATTATCACTGGTGATGAAAAATGGGTTCTGTACAGTAACATAGTTCGAAAACGATAATGGAGCAAACACGATAAACCAGCTCAAACTACATCGAAAGCTGAATTGCATCCAAAAAAGATCATGCTGTCAGTTTGGTAGGATTACAAAGGTGTTGTGTTTTTTGAGCTGCTTCCAAGGAACCAAACGATCAATTCTGATGTTTACTGTCAATAATTAATAAAACTGGATGAAGCAATCAAAGAAAAACGGCCAGAATTGTCAAATCGGAAAGGTGTAGTTTTCCACCAAGATAATGCAAGGCCTCACACATCTTTGGCAACTCGTGGGAAACTATTGGCGCTTGGCTGGGAAGTGATGCCACATCCCCTATACAGCCCTGATCTAGCACCATCTGATTACCATTTATTTCGAAGTTTGCAGAATTGTTTGAATGGTAAAACTTTCACAAATAACGATGACCTTCACTCGCACCTGGTTCAGTTTTTTGCTGATAAGGACCAGAAATTTTATGAGCGCGGAATCATGCAGCTGAAAGAAAGATGGCAAAAGGTCATTGAGCAATGTGGAAAATATATAATTGATTAAAAACTATTCTTTGTTTAAAAAAAAAGTGTTTTATTTTATACTACAAAACCGAAAGTACTTAGTTGCCAACCCAATAGCTAACTAAATATACCCGATCGACAAGTTTGCCGGTTATAACACTATAATAATAATAATAATTATATATCTACCCGACAGAAAAGATCCAAATCGAAGAAAAAAGTTCTGTACTATTCTATGACAATACACTGTTGAGACAAAATATGCCTATTAAATTCATGATGAAGAAAAAGTATCATAAAATAAAAAATCAACGAAGCTCTACACAAGATGCTAGTTCTAGGTGTTGGGAGGACAAATCTTGGCATTAATAAATTTAGATAAAATTGGTGAATTAATCTTATTATGTAGAAAATTTAACAATAGTAATACACTTCCCTCCGTCTCTATTAGCATTTCTACACCGTGTCTCAGCATTAAATCTGCGTAGTTCATTGTTCTAACAAGTTAGACGCCGTCCAACTTGCAAAACCACTATTTCAAAAATTTCCTCTGGATGTGTACAGTTTTATTGATATACTGCTCACAGATCGAGCACCAAACAATCGACGCATACTCCAATTTGCTGACGATGTACATGAAGTATATACAGGGATTTAATTGTGCTAATGATCGTGAAATTGCAAGACAATGCTAAAACCTAAGAACCTAATCGCTGAACATGTAATGCTTGATAAATGATCATTTGAAGACAAGCTATTATCGAATGTTACCTTAAGATCCTTCGTAGAATTCCTTTTTTCGATAATATTCTTGCCGATGTAATAAAGAGATTTTAAACAGTTGATTTTCTTGTAAATGTTACAACGCAGCATTTAGATATTTTCAAATTAAATTTGTTAGTAAGACAACGGTTACGAATAGTATTTAAATTGTTTTGTACAAACTTTACGTTAGCTGTATTTTTAATGTTATAGTATATTTTAGTGTCATTGCGTAAGCCAATACATTGCATTCAAAAAATGTTATTAGATCATTAATAAATAAATTATACCAAAGCGGACCAATATTCGAGCCCTGTGGGACTCCAAATGTTAAACGTCTACATTTATATCCGTTGTAAGTAACATAGTTTTAAGTATGACCTCATGGACTCGATCAGAGAATTGCTAAACCTAAATGATGGTAGCCTCTATAAAAGTAAAATGATCAATGGTATTGAAGGCATGACTCACGTCTATATAAATAATATCTAACTGATCATCATCGTCTAATGTATCAGGGTTACACAGCATAAATTTGTTAAAATCGAGAGGGGAGACATTTAAATGAGATGATTATATAGCGAACGGACTCAAACATTATAGAAAAAACAGAAATTATTGTTATCGGCCTATAATTAGCAATATCGGTGTTACCACCATTTTTAAACACAGGACAGACACTTTCCCAGCCCGGAATAAAAACTGAATAGAAAGATTCACTTCAGTTAAACTCTCGTCTTCTAACCATTTTCTATTTCTTTCTCTTTATATCTTTCATTTGTTAGCGTTACACTTAGTTGATCTCCTCCACATTCTCTATTACATGCCTTCTACCGTGGCTTATCTAATTCTTCTGTCTTTTATTTTCGATGATCTTTCATTACCATCTACTTAGTTTTATTCTCATTAATATTAGGCCGTAATTATGTTGTTTTCCTTCCAATAGTTTAAAACGTATTTATTACTTCCCTTTTTATTTAGCTCTAAGTACCGTATTATCGGCGTAGGGGATGTTTCATGATAAAGCTTTGATCTATTATCCATCCTGCTTTAACTCCTTAAATACTATCTGATGTTTGATGCTTCTTCATGGTATTTATTTAATCGACTTCTGACACTCTTCGCTAGTACGATATATTTAATATATCAGGTTGTTACAAATGTAATGTCCGTTTTTTCCTTCAGTCTGAACTGAATTGCACCTGTGTGAAGACGTGTACGTTTTTGGTGAAAATTATTATTGTATTTTTTGAAAAGGGTATTTATTTTGAAGTGTGTACGTGTTCCATTTCTTGGAAAAATTAATACACCTGTCATTGTCTCGCCTATGAAAATGCTGTCGGCAAGAGATATTCGGGCAATTTACCTCTTTCAATTTAAAAAGGGATTAAATGCAGCTGCAGCAACGCGAGAAATTAATCAGACGTTCGGTGAAACCACGTGTAATGAACGCACATTACGGCGATGGTTTAAAAAATTCAGCCAGGAAAATTTTGATTTGGAAAATCAGCCTCGCGGATATGCGCGTAGCACCGTTAATGACGACGAGTTGCGTGTAGAAGTTGAAAGTAATCCGTCGACAACAGTGCGTAGCCTTGCAGAAACATTTCAAGTGTCCATTGCCACCATTAGCCGTCACCTTTCTTCGATTGGCAAAGTGAAGAAACTCGATCGATGGGTGCCGCACCAATTAATTGAAGCCAATAAGCTCCGTCGATTAGAGATGGCTACCTCTTTAGCTAATCGACAGAAAGTTGAACCGTTTCTTCATCGAGTGGTAACGTGTGACGAAAAGTGTATACTTTATGATAATCGGAGACGGTCAGGACAATGGTTACATCGAGGTGAAGCACCAAGACAGCATGCACGAGCATCACTTCACCCGCGAAAGATTATGGTGACTGTATGGTGGACCAGTAAGGGTATTATTCACTATTCATTTTTGCAACCTGGTGAAACCATCACGACAGCGACCTTTTGTGCCGAACTGGAAACTATGCATGGAAAATTGAACCGCTTGCAGCCCTCACTAGTCAATAGACATGGACCCATACTTCTTCATGATAATGCAAGACATCATGGTGCACGACAGACAATCCAAAAACTTTCGGAATTTGGTTACGAAATTCTCCCTCATCCACCTTATTCACCTGACCTTTCGCCATCTGATTTTCATTTTTTCCGAAGTTTAGACAATCACCTAAAAAATAGGGACTACCCAGGTCGGGAGTCTGTAATAGCAGTGTTTGAGCAATATGTGAGCCGTCAAAACCTAGATTTCTTTTCAAAGGGAATTTTTCAGCTTCCAGGCTGTTGGCAACAAACTATTGATGTAAATGGAGACTATTTTGCAGAATAAATATTTATATTTTTTTAAATTTAGACTTTTTTTTTATTCCTTACAAAATCGGACGTTTCATATGTAACAACCTGATACTTTTTCCAGATAGTTCGTCTTCGGCTTCTTTTTTAAATTGTATCAAAATCAAGGATTGATTCCACTCTTCCAGGATCTGTAAAAATGATTTCCAGCATTTTCTAGATCTTGAAGATTTTTTTACACTATTATATCATTCCATTGGTGTGTCGTTTTCTTCAGCACTCTTATTGTTTTTAAGTTGTTTCGTATATTCACGTACTTCTTTTGTCTGGTACATCCATGATGAAATTTTCTTCTACGTTGTTTTATTTCTTTTCCGATTATTGCTCGTATTCTGTTTCTTGAATGTATTTAATTTTTATTATTTATCTACCAGAAAAACCCTTCTTCTTCATTGCTTAAGTAGTAAGATTTTAAACTCTAATTTCTATTTTGCTTTGTTTCCTGATATATACTCCTAATTTTCTTGTCCGTTATGTGTCTTTTATTTCCGTTAGTTTGTGTTCTATATGACTTCTTTTTTCCTTCTTCTTTTTTACTATAGTTAGTATTGCTTTATTACTCTTTTCTAATAACCTTTTAATGCTACAACTTCGTGTAGCGTTTACGCTACGGTATCATGCATTTGCGAATATCAACTCATGTCAAAAGAATTTTTCTCTTACTGAAAAAGAATTCAGAATTATATATTGTATAATTTAAAACTTCGTGATTCTTGTAAAGATATTTTCAGCTCTAAGAATCTGCTAACCTTCTATGGCCATGATTGAACTTTCTGTTAATAACTCTACTCATAAACTTTCTATTGTTTAGAAACGATGGATTTCAACTTATGTGACACGTTACCATGTCCACTTAAAAATTTATATAGGTTTCAAATATCAAACGTTAAAGAATATCTATTATTTCTAAAATGTTATTATATTAATAACATCTCTATGTAATCTACTTTATATTTTAGTTCGTTATCGTCTGTTCACTTTCCCAAGCTCCTTAAAAAAGGTTTGGTTGGACTTGAACATCATTAATGTCTGTATTTATTTTATACATAAAAATGGAAGAAATTAAATTACACAACACAAAAACACTTTCATAAAGTGTGTATTTTAATATGACATAAAGCTTATTAAGCGAAAGTGCCACCAATAATATGTGCAT
The DNA here is from genome assembly GCA_031893035.1 of Dermolepida albohirtum. NCBI lineage: Eukaryota > Metazoa > Arthropoda > Insecta > Coleoptera > Scarabaeidae > Dermolepida > Dermolepida albohirtum. Next base: position 540,142 of record JAVIWB010003802.1, on the reverse strand, counting down.
ATTTTAGAATAAATTTTTCTTTTATCTGCTTCTCTTTCGATGTCGATTACTCTCATAAATTAATGATACGTAGAGAATACTTGTAACAAGATTTATTGTATAACCACGAGAAACGATACTACAATTCATCCTTGTCATTTCGAAAGAACAACAAAATTGTCATCCATTATCTCTTTCGCGTTTGCGTAATAAACTTGCAAAATACTGGATTAATGTTGTCCGCATTGTTATGTATAAGCATTTATTAAGGATTATTGTTTATCTGTATTCACACAAGACATCGTCATTAATTTCACTGTTTTCTCCTTGTTTGGGTTAAAAGTTTCACCATCCTCGATTATTTGTTTATCCCGTCTCATTGGATTGAAGACGCATCTAGATTTCTTATCTGAATCTCATGTTTATATACACATAAATACATGTTCGGTGACTTCTGAAAAGAATGAACGAAAGAAAGAAAGTGCCAGGCATCACAATCACTTCCGAGTACGTCTGCTGGTATCGATGGCGAACGAATGCAAAGAAACTCGACTGTATTCCAGTCACGGTCTACTTTCTATCCGCATATCCCATCTGTTGTCAACTTAGCTTCTTATTACTCTGTCATAAGTTCTTTATTTGATACGTATCCTCACATGACATCGCTACACTACATATACGCAAATCGTGCTTTTCTTGTCAATAATTTGTAATTTAAACGTTTTTCCTTGACTGCTTGTTTGGTATATAGTAATGTCTTAATAAATTGTAAACAATCAAGGTTTCGTCATATATATGTCGCAGTTAAGTTTTATTAATGAGTATTAACATTAGTGCTCTAATTAGAAAGATATGAAGTAGTAGAAGGTAAAGTAATTATAGCGTTTAAGCTTAAGAGCTTAATTTAATGTAAGAAAAAATGATCTAGGAGATTTCTTAATGAATTGGCTGAGTAAACTAAATTTTTTCAGATTTGAATAATAATAATAATAATTCTTTATATATAGCAGTCTTAACAATTACAGGATAATGTATGTTTACATAAAAAAAATTTGTATGCGATCACTTATAACAAAAATTATACAAAAATTCTCTAAAAAATATAACAAAACAATGACGATTATTAAGTTATATTAAATTCCGAAATTAAAAATTTTGTCAGCTAGCCTGGTGATGCAGTAAACAAATCGATGTGTAGGAATGTGAATAAATATTGAAATGATATTTATTCACATTCCTACACACAGATATAGCAAGTGAGGTTGAGGGATGGGCCATTACAGATATATGAAAAAGCTACTGACTTCTAGTACACAACCTAGGAACATGGACATCAAGCAGTAATACCGGAACACATAAAATATTATTAACTAACTTATAAATAAAAACAATCTGAAATATAACCCTACGGTTACTCAAAAAAACGTAACTAAACTGATCTAATAACATATTGTATGGACAGTCGTATAACAAGAATGTGAATAAAGTGTTTTAAGAAATTTTCTGTTCTTTCTCAATCTCATCAGGGAACTTTGCATAGTATGGATTCCCCACACTACGGAGAGATATTCAAGTTTATATCTAATGAACGCATTATAAAAACTAATGACTGCTTCTAGCCCGTACACTTGCGCGGTCGCTGTCAATACTTTCTTCATCTCAGCTTCCGAGCTGGAACCTCGTCTTCGTCAATACTGACACCGACGTTTCGTCACCACTTGAAAGGGACATCTTCACGCTGAAACTTGAGCTTCAGCGTTACGATTAATAAATTACTAATGATAGTGGTAAGTAGGAAAAAAACTCCAGTTGGTTTTGAGAGTTAATTAACAGTATTAAGGTCGTTCCTTTAGTAAAATGCCGATATTATTCCAACTTAAATTCTTTACCTTGTGTCGAGCTTTTATTCACTTATCTGACTATTCCCATTAAGTCGATAAATCAATCTATCGGTTCACAATATTCCAACGAATAGTTGTCAGAATTATAATTAACAAATCCAATAAAATAAGTACGACTAGTAATCCAAAGTTGAACTTCCAATGGCGTAAAAGAAGATACTTGTCATCTCACATAATGTAATCGATTTAAAGGGGCCGATCACAGCAACCATTTTGCTTTTATACCATTCAAGGTGAGACGTGTTGAAGAAAAAATGAACGCTTATTATGATAGCCATTAATTAGAAAACCACTGGGAATAAATTCCAATCAATATAAGGACAATAATCATACAATTTGATTAATTAAATTCTATTAATTAAAGCGAAACTAAAGTATCAACGGGATCGTAATAATTCTTCGGCTGACAGACACGAGAGGGCGTTAAGAGTAACAAAGAACAATAAAAATGTATCTACTCGAAAACCAAAAACAGAGATTAAAATTATGTTTGTAACAATGGCAAATTATTTTCATATAGATAAATTTTAGCAAGGTTAACATGTTCTTCCTTTGATAGAAAAAATTTCCCTATGACAAAAGAAAAAATTTGTTGTCAGTTTTATGAATTTCTAGATCTGAAAATTTATTCTTAATTTTTATCTACAACTATATATACTTTTTTCAGTATTGATGATGATTCTTCTTTACTATATTTTAACCCAATGGTGTATGTACATATTTATCTATCGATATTTTTCATATACCTTTCATATATACGCACACACACACACACACACACACACACACATACACACACACACACACACACACACACACACACACACACACACACACAAACACACACACACACACACATATATATACAATATATAATATTAAATACGCTACCAAAATAAATCAATTCTGCAATGCCTAAAATTATTATGGGTTTCATAATAAAGAAAAACCATGTTAAATATACCTAGAATTTGTATAAAAGGAGATTGAATTACATTTTTGATCGCGGAATTAAGATCTTAACATACTTAAACAAGAAAATTCTTGTGTAATATCCAAATATTTAATGATTTAAGTTGTATATTAAGTTGGGCTTCAAATATTGAATGTGGTGCGATTTATTAGGATTTTATTTTAGGCATTCTTTTTTCACATCGTTATGTATTCAATATCTTTAGAGGCTATTACAATCTGGGCAATATCTGTCGTAGTATCTTAGGTTAGATTACTTTAGAACTACACTAGTAATATAATTGGTAATTATATCAATTCTTCCGCGTTTCTTCTAAATAATGGACGCTTTAATATCCTCGTAATTTGAAAACTTTCAGCCCGATCCTAAGATACGAAAACGGCGATATTTGGGCTACTAGGTCAACATTTGAGGGCCTTAATCTTGGTTCATATGAAATATTGTATTTAGCATAGTCGTTATTCCCATGAAACACAGGCTATCAAGTCTTGAGCAAAGATAAATGCTTTTGAGTCTTCCCAAAACTGTATGTGTGTACATACATTCAATTTTTCCTTTACATTCTGTATTCATATATGTATGTGTATGAACGCGAGTTTGTTTTTATTTTACAATGAAATTATCAACTAATTTGTATAAAATTTTAATTTCTTATTTCAATTTAAACTTATGTAATTATTATATTCAAGGGAAATAGAATTGTGATAGTTTTATATGTCGTTGATGCTAGAATAACGCGGCTAACTAACTAGAAAGACGGGAGGTATCCAGTCAGATCTGCGTACGTATTTTCCCGGAAAAATTTCTACCTTTCTTTTTTACCTTTTCTTTTAGGATGATATGTAAAGGCCAGGATTTCATATAAAATTAGAAGTTCTTTGTCGTCTTTACGGTAGTAGGCTTCTTTCCCTGTCATCTTTGCAATGGTATACCTGTACAGTTCAAGCTCTCTTCCATGGAAGGGAGCCTTTGGTCGCACTTCTCCTTCCTGAGCCGGCAAGTCACTGTCGCCCTGGTGGCGTAAGCTTGACCAATTCGCATTCCTCGGTCAAAGAAATCGTCTTTCTCGTCTTTCCAGTGGCGGGACATCTATCCCATACGAAGGGCATATTGCGTCCAACGCCATCTCTCCTATAGCAGCTGCAGTGACGTCAGTCTTTCTGAAGCCGACGGAAAGAACGCGCCACGACCTTGAGTGCAATTAAGTTGTTCTCGCCCCGTCGGGTGAATTCGTTGTCAATTCTTGGTAAATTAATAAATAAATTTTTCTTTGCACGGATCCTTTCTGGGTTTTGCGCGCAGATGTGACAAGCTTAGTATAGTGGAATCGGTCATTGTACTTCGATTGGCACGCCGAATAATATCCGCGTTATAATTTTTTTTCTGTTAATTAATTAGTTAATCGATTGATCGTGATATTTCTCAGCTTTGGCAATTTTGTTTCTAAATAGATCACGTTCCCTTGCAATTATAATATATTTTACATTTCGATAATATTGCACGTTTACCTCGCTACATTTTCCTTTCGTTATCTTCATATAATTGCCATAGTTCGTAGGATAGATTTGTTTCATCTTATTTGTAAATATGGTTATTTGTACAAAAGTAAATAATTTATTTTGTACACTTACCTTTTTTGTTTGCTTGCATCGTAGAACTAACACGAAACAAAAAGCGTCACTTAGCAATAAATTGAGAGATAAATAAGACGTAAACATGATAAACAAAGCGATATATTATTTTCTTAAAACCAGTTCATTAAATATACTTCGTTAAACTTGGCTGCACGACTAGTTATTCGAAAGAGGTTATATATATTGTTCTTAACAAAAAAAAAAGACAATGTACATATATGCACTCTGGGTATATTAAACCTGACAATTGTGGTGGAATGTCAAACCGGACCGATAAAGTAGAATTCGACGATCGTATATTCATATTTTGATTATTAGCATATGCCAGAATCTTGATAAAGCGTTAAATACAACATTCCTATTTATCAGTTTTAAAGTAATTAAGATTAGCTTAATTAAACAGTTATAAGTTAAGAACTTTACATTTAAGTTTAAACATTTATAGATGCAACGAGACTGGATTACATATACGAGGGTAGTTTGACAAGTAGTGAGAATGGAAAAGAAAAACGAATTTTTTAAATAATTTTTATTTTTCAATATATTCTCTTAAAAGAGCAATACATTTATTTCAACAGTGCTCCAATGTCCTTACGCCATCTCTAAAATGCGATTCCGGAAGGCTTGCAAAATACTCTTTTACGAAGATGATAAGCTCGTCGTTAGACGAAAATTTCTTTCCACCTAGTGCCGTTTTCAATTTTGGAAAAAGGTGGAAGTCGGAGGCGCATGCGGTACTAATTGAAAATGCAACTTGTGGATTTTGGACATTGCAACTGTGCCGGTATGCGAGGGAGCATTGTCTTGGTGAAACAGAATCTTTTTCTTTGCCATTCCTGGCCGTTTAGCACGAATCTCAACATTTAATTTTTGTAGAAGTTCTGCATAATATTGTCCGTTTATTGTGGCACCTTTCTGAAGATAATCAATGAGCAAAATGCCCTTTGAATCCCAAAAAATTGATGCCATCACCTTGTTTGCCGATAAAGTGGTTTTCGCTTTTTTGAAGGTGCAGAACCACGTTCTAGCCATTGTTTCGACTGTTGTTTAGTTTCGGGTGTACTGTAGTGTATCCAAGTTTTATCGCAAGCAACAAAAAGTACAAAAATCAACCGGATTCCGTTTATAAGGGTCCAAACACTCATTGGAAATGCGCAAACGAGTGAACTTTTGATAAGTCGCTTTCGCTAAAATGTGGTGTACGCATTCTGTTGAAATGTTTACCACGTTTGCAATCTCTCTCACTTTGAGTCGTAGATCTTGCGTAATAATATTATGGATTTTTATAATCATTTCCTTAGAAATCACGATTTTGGGTGCTCCAGAGCGCGCTTCATCAACACAGCTTGTTCTACCACATTTAAATTCATTTACCCATCTACTTATTGTGCCCGATGATGGAGCTGATTCACCTAATGTTTCCCGTAACTCATCTTTTATTTCGGTAGCTTTCATACTCTTAATTACGAAGTATTTAATCACCTCACGATACTCTGCTTTTTCCATTTTAACAAAACGATGTGTTGCTTCTTTTTCAATCAGCTGTCAAAAATAAACTAATCAACCGATTTATCTAAATATCGGAATGTAAACATATAAATAGACAACCTAAATTACAGTGCATTTGCTTTACCAATTATAGAGCCACCTATGTGTCATTCTCACTACTTGTCAAACTATCCTCGTAAATATAATGCAGCCTTTTTGCATCTATAAACTTTATTTACTACTAAGAAAATTAGTAGTAAAGAAGAGAGATAACTTTATAAAATATTTTGCAAGTGTTTATTTATTTAATATTGTTCTAGTTTCCTTATTATACTAATTTATTTGCTTTTAATTTTCAGTATAGTAAATGTATGATGGAAAACGGAATCTTGAAATATTAGCGTATAGTAAAGATCTAGAGTCACCATCCAGTCACAAAAGTTTTCGTACATCCCACAAATGTTGAATATCATCAAATGTGAAAATCTGGCTATGATAAAGCATATCCACTTCCATTTAACAACGGCAAAAAACTCTGAAAACCTCTAGTCACAATATGAAAACTGTATTTATAACAAAAGAATTTGCTAAATCGAATGTCATAAAAATTTCTTACATTTCATTTTTGTAAGATTTTTCTATATTGTAAGCCATAAATGTAGAAAGAATTCAGTAAATTCCTTTCATAATATCACGTATTTGTGAAAAATAAACATTTGGTGCTTTTACAAAGATAAATTGTAAAAGTAAACAAGCGTATGGTAATATGTGTGAGTTTACAGCACTACATAGAGAAAAAAGTAAAATATTCAAATTTATCGAAACACCATGCCCTACACTGTATATTGAAGAACAATATTCGAAATATCCTGAATTGCTAAAAATTGTACAGAGAAGTAGGCGTTCAAGGATTCTAAATGAGGGCGATTAGAGAACTGTTACAAGTGCAATGAGTTAAAATTCATGGACAAGTACACTGAGAATAGCCGTACAGATGGAATTTTATACACAATGTACTTTGTCGAGAAAACGTAAAGAGAATTTCAAGAAAAACCTGTTATAGAGGAAGAGTATCACGTAAAAGACCTTTCATTAAGCGATATTTTGAATATTTTCTTTCAATCTGTACTGCAGAACACGCTTTTTTGATAAATTTGGCTATTTGACCTAAGGGTTTTTTCTTCTTCGTGTAGTGCTGCTAATTTGCACATATTATTAGACATGTGTTTGCTTTGATAACTCATCTCACAAATACGTGATACTAGGAATCTTTTTTTATTATTTATTTATGGCTTACTTATAATAGAGAAATATTATTTGCGTTATGAGCGAAAAGTTTTGTGACACTTGTACCTATATTTGGTCAAAGCGATAGTAATGCGTTCGCAATATCTGTAAGTAGAAAAATAAACTTCAGTTTAGTTTAATCACTGAAAGTTGATATATAACAACTTTCCACATTAATTTTCGTATTCTTTATACGTATTTTGACAACTGAGTTGCCATAATAAGCAGATAATTAAATAGTTTCGCACCTGGAAAACTATGGTAAAATACCCGTCGAAACAAATTACGCACACGATCCGTACCGTTGAAGGCCAAAACGCACACTGTATTTTCGTTTCACATAATTTTTAAAAAATTGTATTCTAGTCTTAAACTAAAATAAAAGACAAAAGGAAAGAGAAAAAAGAGAAAGAAAAGAAAAATACCTACATGCGTTTATTGCACTATCCCTTGTCTGTCGTTTAAGAGACCAAAGAGAGATGAGTTATGGTTGGGGCTTAGGTCAGTGTTCAACACATGGCCTTTATTCGTCAAAAATATACGTGCTTTCATACGTATCTAGTCCGCGATAATTACACACGTTCTTTATCAAATGCAAACAATACGCCTTAACACTATCATTACTTTCCAATACATGTTTTGCTAAACCGGATTTTTCTGACCGATTGAATTTTATGTGCACAATATGTTCTTTATACCGGGTTTCTGTCGATCGTCCTGTTTGGTCGATGTATTGTTTACTGCAATCTAGACATTTAATTCCGTAAATAAAAATTACCTTCAGTTTATTTATAAATTCACGAAAATCTTTCATAAGAACGGAAGTAGTGAATATCAAAAGCACTCTTGGATTAAATGTTCTGATGTCATATCCATATTTTTCTCTATAAACGAGTCATCTATATACTCCATGCAGCTGTAAATTTAATCTGAAAAGAGCCTTTGTGATAAATGTGCATTCCGTGAATAGTTTGTCTGCTTTTTTTGCCAGACATAGGTATAAAAAGTGAGACTGGCGCACGATCTGTGTACCTTCATCTGATATTTGTTTGGAACGTGAGGTGGGACTTCACATTGAAATCCTGCGAAGCACAAATTATCCACGCACGGACCGACGGCTTATACGAATATTTTTTCGTGAATGGTGTAATGCCGGTTGTCGTATATATTTCCTAGTATCCAATACAGTTGATGCGTACCGGCGCTAGGGATCTATCTGCCGGATAAGAATCAAATTTCGATGTAAATTGTAATCCGACATGCAGTAAATTTCCATATTTGTCAATAAATATCAAAGATACGGTTACAAAAAGGGCGCTTTCAATGCCGACACCGTCCGAATGTGGATTTGGTGGAAAGGCAACATATTTATATATGTACATTTTTGATATATATATGTAGATATATTCGACAGATCGTGGGTGAATAAAAAACAATTCTGTTCACGTCATTGGAATTACGAATTTGGATTGGTGTGATAATGAGAGTGGCAAGGGCTCAAAGATAAACCAAAGGGCGAATTACGTGTGAAAAGGAGTTTCGAGCTGCATGCTAACACAAAGACCTAATTTTAGTACCGAATGTGAGGAGAAAGCCGAAGCAAAAATTAAATCAAATTCACTACTTCTTGCTCTACAGTAATATTCAAAAATATATTTCAAGTAAATTATTTGATTTTTTTGGGAAATATGTATAACTATGATTTTTATTTCATTTATGTGTTACTATGCCGAACCTATTTGCTTGCATATAAAGTCTTTCCAATAAAACACATCCTTTAACAATTGCACAAAATAAAATCGTTTTTAACTCTTAACATCTACTATCCCTTAGATCATGCAAGGGTCCCATCTGTCTTGGTGCTGATCTTCCACAGTTAAATCTTGATGAAATCTTTCGCTCTGTTCATCGCTTGAAGCGCCTAAATTTTCAGGAAATCTGTCAAGTTGACTATGTAGGAAATTAAGTCTAGACCGTTGAAATTTTCAAGCATTATTTTCACTAAATCTTTGTAATTGCACGTTCTTTTGTTCCCAAGAAAACTGTCGGCAACCATCGTGAATGAAGTCCAAGCCTTTTTCGCGATTTCTTTCATAGCGTTGATGAAATTTGGGTCTCTCATTGAAATTTTATCTCGCTGCCCATCGAATATACCGGCTTTAATTTTTTCGTAATAAAATCATGGAAATTTTTCGCGTATATATTGGACACAGTCGTCTTTGATGTGGAGAGGTGGAAAAATGATTCTTTTTCTATCCACTAATAGTCTAAGGGTATTTTAGAAGGCCAGTGTTTCTGACTCCAGTGTTGGTTGCTCGACTATCCTAGAGGCAAAGGAAACAAGGGAACTTTGTTAATCCCGTTTCAAATCCTAGTAGAGAGTTTACAATTTTAAGATCCACGTAGATAATCTAGTTACAATTTGCATACTTTAGTAACTTCAAAACCTTGTAATGTCTTCATATATTCCCTATAAGTTGACTGAATAACTAATAAGAATTGTACCACACATTCCCTCTACTGCGTAGTAAGAGACATTTGAAACTTCTGTCTGAATTGTCGATAAATAAACGCCACTCAATTGGGTGACATTGTGTAAGTCCCATTTCAGTTAGAAAACTTGATACATTGTTACAATAACAAACCCACGCTTATTTTTTTTATTGTAACCCAATATCTGAACTAAATAAAAATAATAACCAAGCTTGGTTTACGCCAAATTATTGGTAGGGCGAAAGCTTAATAACAAGTCTACAACTTGTCTTGATTTGTTAGTTTCACGCAAAAGTATTGACATATTTTTAGAATGTTTTTCAATTCGAACAATTTAAGCATTTACATTTATTAATGACGCTTAAACGAAGAAAACGAAAAGAAATGCCACAGAGGAAGAACCTGACGTGATAGGGAAAAGTGGGTTTGATATTTTGTATCACCGTACCAAAATTAGTTAAAAACAGGTGCCAGATTATAATCAGAAGAAAGGAATTTAATTTTAAACCTGTGTTACTAATAAAATGTTAATGAATAACAAAAGGTAAATCTTCAATGTTATAATTTTGTAATCACAATTCAGTAACCCGATATTGTTTTATGCAACTATTTACAATGTCGAATGTGAATTACTTAGAACAATGCAAAGCGTAACGCATATTAGGAGAAATATATGCGTATTATAATCATTTACTTTACGAGATTTGCCCAGTATAGAAATATGGTTATCATTATGACTTAAATTAACTTTGAATAAGATGTTCTTAACTAATAAAATTATGGCTGAACTGATAATGTTTACCCTAAGACATTATTGTTTTATTTTAGGTGATGAACTAAAACTAATTTGTATATTAACACTTGAACAAAATGTTTATAAACATAGTATCACATTCTGTACTACATTTCCATGATCTAAATGCCAGAAAACTAAATAGATATTGTTAGAAATCTTGCATTTTTGATCGTAATGTTTATATTATGACTAACTCTTCGTGATTCAGGTGTTACCTTGAGCATAACAATTACTCTCTTTCAGGACTGTGTAGAACCTTCTAACCACTGTTCATTATAAAGTTCATTTACACGGACATGTAGTTTATTTGCTAACGATAAAATATCTTTGTTGTTCTATGTAACTTTTCTTGGTTTTATGTACACTATGTTCAATTAAAAAATAGTTTTAAATGTTAAATTTACACTAGTATTTTATACACGATATGCCGAACCCTAAAAATAAATTCTCTAGAATTTAAAACGGATACAGAATGGAAAGAACAATGCATATGTGCAGAAAATTTCGCTCTAATTGTGTCAAACTCAAAATATCTTTCGCACAGTGACCTTGGCGTGTTCACTGGGTTTAAAGCAGTCATTTATACAACTAATTTTTTTGCTCTGTATTAACTCGTTATGCATTTTGAAATGTGGCGGTCAAGGTTTTCGTTGTATATACATACATACATGTTGTGTGTAATTTAACATGAGTATTGAATTACATCTCATTCATGGCACAATTATGAGGGAAAACAATATCCCCGCCACAATATAACAATACTTTCTTTGTTGGTTATGTCATGCAAAGCCTAACACATCATTGTTTCCTCTGTAGTCTTGAGTTACGGAACAATAGCGGAAGTTTATTTAGTTCATGTGATCGAAATAAGTGTATTATATTCCTGCGTTCTTTAGTAATGTAGTGATTAATTTTTAATTTTAATTACGATGACGAAGTTCATCCAAATAAAGTTTTAGAGAAAATGCAGGGAAACTAATTTTCGTGCCTAATAAATTTCGGTTAAAAAATTAAATTCTTTATATTCCTTAAACTATACTCTGACTGAAGCTGTAAATTTTATTCAAATTGCCTTGAATTAAGTTTGTTCTAAAACTGTTTTTATGTTGTGATTTAAATATTAAAAACTTTAGTGTTACGAACGGAGATGATTATTAAAAAAGTGGGAAAAAGCGAATCTACATTAAAAAGAATTTATGGTTGTGCAATACCTGTGACTACATCTACTAATTTTGCGAATTTCAACTAGGCTCGTCTGTTTTATTGAGACTAGTTATGAATATTAACTTGTTTCTATGACGAATTAGCCAATTTAAAGTTTTTACGTTGTTTTTATTAATGGGTCTTTCAAAAACGATGTTCGATTTTTAGCAGTTAATGGCATCCACATCGGAAAATATTTCGACACTTGTAATCAATAGCTTCTAACAAATTGATCACGAAGTACTATAAAAATCAATAACACGTTCAAGAATTATTCAAATTTATTATAAAAATAGTTATCATTTTGTCACTACATTCTTCCTGTTACGTAAACTTTATGGTCAATCAAATGAGGGAATAATTCCGGCGTCTTGTGCAAAAATTTGAAGCAACTAATTCAGTGTCAGATCTTCCAACATTCTTCTTCTCAAAACGACAATTCGACTAAGGATGCGGTGAACAGGGGTTAATAGGAAAGGGGTTAGTAAGAAATCCGTGGAGCACTTTATAAACACTGAACACACATTCTTGCTCCTGTAGTCGTGACAAGTCGAAAAGACTTGACCCAGAATGCACTCACAATAAAAAACTTCCAAAAAGGTAGTCACTGGCATACTGTTTGGTTTCAGTAGATTAGGAATGAACCCAGACTTCGTCATCTGCTACAAATCGCAACAAAAATCAGCATGATTCTTGCTATACAGTTTTTAATTGTTGTTTGACTTTCGCACTCTTCCAAGTTTTTGGTCTCAATTCAAGTTTGGAGGCACTAATCTTCCTAATAGTTCTGATCCAATTCCAGATGCAAAATATGACATACATGTTCAGTCATGTTAACGATGATGGCTTCTTCTTTTTAGACACTGTCATTAATTTTTTCATTTCCGGAATTCTTTACTTATTAATGGTTTTGGCCGTACATCACCTTCGATACATCAATATGATTAAATTGAGCAACTCAGAGACATACATGTTATCTAAACTTTGCTACTCGTCAGCCAAAATTTTAGATGTTTACAGCTCTAAAATAAGCATGAATTGCTCCAAGAATTTAGAGTTTATATAAGTTATATTTAGATATTTTATTCGCATTACTTCAACTTTCAAATAAAATATCAGAAATTAACCGAACCTTGTCTGGCAGATTTAGAGCATAATGTTAAATTTTCTCGAAAGATGGTTCTAGTAGTTATAGCCAAATCGTTCGTGTGTATATACACGTGTAAATATTTCAACGCAGCTTCCACAACAAAAAAAAACTAGAACTATATTCTGAACGATAAATAGGGGCAAAACATTGAATATTAAATAATTTGAAGTCCATAATATGTTTTGTCATGGGAATATACGGTTTTTGGGGTGCATTAACTGCTTTATGTTATCACTTCATTATTATATTGAATATTGCGTCTCTAAAAATGTGGTTTATATAGTAGCATTTTATATTGCATCTTAATTTGGAACGATAATTATGCAACATGAATTTATTAAATATTTTACATTTATTTCCTATATTCTTAAAATAAATAATTTATAATTAGATTATTCACTTTTTATTTCTTTCAGTATTTAAAGTTTTACTAAACACTTTCATTTATTGTACATAAAACATCTTAATATACTTGAATAAGATGATGTAATCTTATTATTCCCGATGAATAAATAGCATCATGATTCTTATTATATATGCATCACGTTTATTATTGTCCGTTCACATTAATTTCCATTCTTAGAATTTGCTAATATGTTTATATTGGTGTAAGACCAGGATCGTGTATGTGTGTTGATATATTCGTAAATTGTCTGTTCTTTTTTTTTTCATTCGCAGCTAACTTAGTTTGTTAACGGTTTACATCTTTTGAAAGCCCTGATGAAATAAAATACTAAAATGCCTTATATTCCATTTTACCAAAAACGAAATCACAATTTCTGTATGTTGAAGTGCATGTACAAATCTATCAGTTCAGAAAGGTTACAATCATTAAAATATATGAATAAAATAGGTCTTCACTTTTGAAAGCAAATCTTTACACTAAATTTTATCGAAGGCCTGGAAGAATTTAAAAATGAAGCTGTACAATACCTTTTATCTTCAAATGTATTACTTGCCTTTCTAACCACTCCATGAATCCATTCAGTAGTCCCATGTTGTTGTTGGAGACGAATTGTAGATTATTGGAAAATATTTCAGAATCCAGAGCTTTTAAAGGAACTCGGAAATTTTACCAGGTATTGATACAAGAAAAATCAGACAACGAGATGAAGATTCATTGGAGTTTTTGTTTTTGTTTTAATATCATAATAATTTCGGTTACTTTCCATTGTAATGGAAGATAGCAAATTTTGATATTGCATTAAAAATATAATTAATACGATGCTCGCTGTAGGTAAATTTTATAGTGTCAGACCAATTATAAAATCATACCTGGGTGCTTCGTTAATGTTTGGACTTATAATGGTTTCTTTAACTTTTCGTTAAAGTAAATTTTCTAAAGGTTGAAGCTTGGCTTTTCTGCTTTTAAGGGAATTATTCTCCAATGTCGTTGAAAAACTGTTTGAAAATAATCGGCAAAGGTGTTTACTTTGTCAGGTTCACTTCTAGCCCAGTCATCACCGTTTTCTTCAAAAACATCCTAATTCGTTGTTTCTAATTGAACTTTTTTAGAGACAATGAGCGGTACCTTAGTAGGGGATAGGAACTAATTCTTGTTTATGTAATGTTTTGGGTCTCTTTTTAGCGGCTGTTTAGATGCCTTAGTTAAATATGTTTTATCATTAAGAATTCGAATGACTTTTTTTAAATTAACGATGACTTAGAATAGCTTAAAGCTTTTGTGTTAATGTGCCTGCGTAACTTGCTTTATAGAACATGGGGAATATTTTCAATTAAAATGAAATAACGGTATATAACTTCTATAAAAACTTTTCCCTTGCATTTTACTTATATCGCTTTACTTCACTTCACACTACGTACTTAATGTGTGTGTTAAATGTGGTGCTCTATAAAAAATTTATATGAATAAAAGTTAAGAAGTAGAACGAATCGACGCTCAGGCGACAGCGAATAAATTTTTACCAACGGCGCCGATCATTTTGATGAATTGATCGAACATCAAACAGTCGTTAGGTCGAATTTGAGACGAAAGTCAATTGATAAGCGCCCTGCTTATTTAAAATTGGGAATAAATGTCGGTCGCTCACTCGCATCAGCTTATCGTGTAGATCTCTAAAAGAGGAAGATCGATAGCGAAAAATGCTCGTGTCTTTGAAGGTTCGAAAGGGGAAAACGGCAGTCAGAGAGGCGGTCTGGTAATGTTGGATGAGAAAATGTTCGTGGAGCCGAGGAATTGTATATATTTGATGTGCTCTCTACGCAGGAGAGCACATGTGGCCTAGAAATGGAGGATATAAATGACGTGTCGGAATCAGTTCCCTCTGTTACAACTCACCCGCTTCATAACGTTTATCGCGCTAACAAAATAAAACTGCGTGGACACTCCAGTTACGCAATATGGTACAAGCGTACGAGGGATCTTTCTATCTATCTCTGGATGTGTCTGTAGTGTGTATGTGTGTACACTTTTGCCCCTGTTGTTCGTTTTATAAAGACCAATTTGATATATAAAAAGAGAGGAACTAGTGTTGCGATTCAGCGAGGGAAAAAGTCATTCTTTTCCGGTATATTACTGGTGGTTCCCTTCACGCAGACTATAATAATAAAGAAGAAGAATAAAAAGTAGGCCTGACGGTTTAAAAAAGGCAATAACCACTAGATGTGAAGTGTAATAACTCACAAAAACTGTTGTTAATTAGTTTTGTCGGGTTGGGTATTACGTGGTAATAAACTTGAGACTATTAACGAAAGGACCACTCACGTAGTAGTAAATTAGAGGCTTTAGTTAGATATGTTGTACTTGCGAATTCCAAGATTTAAATCTTGTATAAGGGGAAATTAAGGTTTTTATTAGAGCTTAGTAATAAAACTTGGAATTAACAACTTGTAATAGAAAGCTTTAATACTATCAATTCTCTATACATAAAGTTAGAATTACAGGGTTAATGATTTAGATATTATTTGACCATAAGTTATTTAAAAGTAATAGTAAAGTTCCTGGTTTGAAAGGACTTTAATTTTTGTATATATTAACAGGCTGACTTTATATATACCAACAAGGTTTAAATGGTTTCGGTTTTTTCTTTTCTGTATATTTATTTAAACTTTGTTGCTTTGGTGACTTAGTTTTTCTAGTTTCAAAATAAGCGTTACTACTGCAGTTTCAAATACTGCCAGAAATTTTCAATCGATACTTATTAAAATAAGTTTTTCACTCCGGGTTTGTATTAGCCTTGTTGCTACTACGAAACCAATGGATATGCCAATGCATTTAGATGATATCAAACAATACATGGATTGAGATATGGGTTTTGCTCAGTAAAACCATTTCGTAAGCTCGCTCAAAAAATTTAAGGAAGTTAGTAGAGTTAGTGTAAGTCAATGCAACTCTATTTTGACAAAACTTCACGGTGTTCCTGAAAATTCTGCACTTGAATTTCGAAATGATTGGAGCAAAATTTTTCAGTAATGTGTGGAATTCTGAGACGACAATTTCGCTTGTGCCCATCTCTATAAATTGAAAATGAGCTATGAACTTAGAGAACAAGATAAACAGATTTGTGTCACTTTCGCTTCGGAAATATTAGCCAAAATATAGAGTAAGGTTGAATGGCTAAACGAAATCAGTTGGATCTTTTTCTAGGCTTTTTGATTTAAGTGTAAGCTAATTACTTCGCTCTAAAATAGATTAGCAGTTGAAGGCTTAAAGTTTTCATCATGCTTTTGAAGAATTTTAGCTTCGAAGCACCGTTTAAATACTTTCGAAGTGTATTGTGTTTAACTCTTTCTGGAATTAGATTAGGTCCACAATGTGAATAGTTTTTCTCATCTATTCTAGGCTTCTTTAACTTTTATTAATATATAACCTTATCAAAATTACCTTATTTTTATTCACCAGTTTTTTTTTTTGGGTGATGATGGCATGATTACTTTTTACTGATTTCCGTCTTCAGTCTATCGTGCACTGAAACAGCTTCAGTGTAACAATGACAGCAATAGCAACAGTTTAGCCCTGAAGATGCCCAATGCAAGTCAAGTCATTTTAGCTTCCAACCTGGTTTTTGGCAATACTTATGTCATTATATCCTGTCACAAAATTCAGTATATTATCTCCACTGAACCAAGTGAACCGATTTACGCTTGAGCAACGTTGGGATTTATTGGAAATTTATTTCCAAAACAAAGACAATTGGTCGGCAATTGCACGAAAATGTCGTACAAAATTTGGTCGCAGAGAAGGACCAATAGTGCTCGGTATACGCAAGTTTATTTCTAAAGTTCCTGAAACTGGTTTCATTGTTGACGCGCCAAGACGTGAGCGTGCTCGTACAGTGCGTACATCAGAAAATGTCGAAGCTGTGGCTGAGAGAAATTGTGTGAAAATCTATCGACATGAACTCGTCATCGTTCTCAAGAATTGAACATTTCACACACCAGTTTACGTCGAATTTTGCGAAAATATCTCGGTATGACGCCTTACAAAGTTCAATTGGTTCAAGAGTTGAAGCCGCATGACCATCCGCTTCGTTTTCGCTTCGCTAGATGGGCCAACGAAAAATTGTACGATGATGTCGATTTTGCCAAAAAAATCATCTTTTCGGATGAAGCTCATTTTCATCTTGCTGGGTACGTTAAGAAGCAAAATTGTCGTATTTGGGGCTCAGAAAACCCACACGTGGTCTTACAGAAGCCAGTGCACCCATTACGTGTGACTGTTTGGTGCGGCTTGTGGAGCGGAGGCATCATTGGCCCATATTTCTTTGAAAATGAGGACGGTGCAACCATTACGGTCAATGGAGACACCAATCGCACCCTGATCGCACCGGGCGATTTGTGCCCGCTCTTCATGGTATTGATGTGAACGATGTTTGGTTTCAACAGGATTGTGCAACTTGCCACACATCTCATGCCACAATCGATTTATTGCGTCAAACGTTTGATGGCCGTTTAATTAGCCGAAATGGTGATATCAATTGGCCGCCAAGAAGCTGTGATTTGACACCGTTGGACTATTTTCTGTGGGGCGCCGTTAAAGACAAGTGTTATGCCGACAAACCAGAGACAATTGGGCATTTGAAGGCCAACATTCGTGATGCCATTGCCGAGATACGACCCCATATACTCGAAGAAGTGCTCGAAAATGGTCCGATCGAATGGGGTACTGTGAGGCCAGCCGCGGCAGCCATATGAATGAAATAATATTCCATCTCTAACCGGAACAATTGTACTTCACAACAACAAAATAAATTTGGCAAAATTTCAAACCGTTGTTTTTTATTGCATTTTTAAATTTAAACTTTTAAATAGCTCACCAGTTATATAGTCAGAATAGAGTTCGGAAGAATATATAAAAGTTCAATTTTTAATTAAGATGATATTAATTAAAATAGTAATTGAAGTTGTCAGCTTATTTCGTTTTTTCATTGTTATCAGAGTTAGAGAAAGTTTAAGAGGTAGGCTACTAATATCTTTTAGTTAAAAATTTGTTCTTGTATCGCGTAAAATGTAAACCAATATTTGAAAAAAAATTTCGCATTATGAAGTTGTTCTACATATAATAAATTCATCAGTTAAATAAGTTCAATAACTCTGTGGGAACATCTAAATCTAAACGAATAGTAGTCAAGTATTCAGAATCACAACAAAATACATTTTTAATTTAAATACTTATTACATAAAATTATACAGTAATAGTATAAAATTGTTAATAATTCTTTGATCCTTCCAATATAATGCCCAATTTCAGATGCATATAATTGGTACGTGCCATGTTTTAGCAAATATTATTCACAATAAAAAAATACCTACTTTTACTAACGGGTTTCGAATTTTTTTCCATACTCTTTATGAATACTCAACGACGCAATTTATTCCACTTAATTTATTTGGAAAAACGACACCACTTTTAAGGAAAAATATTCACGTTAACTTAATTGGTATATTTCCCATGCTTTTTTTTTCAGTCGCTACTATATTTAGATATTGGAACACGAATAGGAAAAAACCACAATAATTTTATAGATCACGCAATTGCACCGTCACACCCACAATTTAGTCCACAGGCCAGCAGAACGGAGTTTTGTTACAGTTTCGCAACCGCCTTTTTTCGTGTTTAATCATCATTTTATATTTTCATCGTTCATTTGCTTTCAAATACCTTATGCAATAGATTTGTTGCGATAGTACATTGTTTAAAGAGTATAAATTAAGAATTATGACGTACCAAATTAAGAATTATGATTTTTTCCGTTGTTTTGAATACAATTTTATATATACAATACCTTCTAATTTATTTTTAAGGACACTTGTAACTCCTTGCTTTTTCATTTAATTTTAAACTTCGAAATAAGCCATTTTAATATCATACTAATGATTATTATTAAAAGTAGACACATAAATGATCACATATGGTATGAGATGAACAACAGTGTTGTTGCACAAAGAGTAAATTAATTGCAGTGATTATGTTATTGTAAAAGCATCATGCATTCTTCTATAGCTCGTAGTGTTTATGGAGTTTTTGCCATAATTTTTTAGACAGTAACAGTTTCAATTGTTCCAGATTCCCGTGTTATAATAGTATAGTTAGAGTATTAACTTTGTTATTACTGTTGTTTCGTTTGTAATCATTCTCAAGACTATCAAAATACTGCTCCGTTGTTAGAAGTTCTTCATCTGCCCGAAACTTACTTCCAACAAGGAAAAGCTTGCATTTGAGGAAGAAATAGAAGCCAATTGAGTCTGGCTCTCGCCAATGGCATGGGTGAGGAACAAACTGAAGTTTCAGTTGATCCAATTTTCATTGACTGGTGTGAGAAAGCTCATTGGAACGATGAAATACGTGTGAAAGACTTTCATTTTCAAATTTCTCTAGCACAATAGTATAATACCACCCGGCTCGTTGATAGTTTAGCTCTTTGCTATATAATCGATGACATTATTCCCATCGAATCCTAAAATAGGATAATTATTATCTTATTCGACGATTGAAGTATTTTCCTTTGGGAATGGAATCCGAGATGTTCTTACTGTTTTTGATATTCAAGAACATAGTGGCGAAGCTAGGTTTCATCAACGATAACAAATCTTCGCAAAAAAATTACCTTAGTTCTTGTTAAACAACTAAACTATTCCTTGATGTTCGCAATTTTTCACATTTTCTGTTGGTGATGCTCATATCTCATGTCCAAATTACACAGTTGAGCCACAAGTTGTGACTTTAGAAAGAGCGTTATCAGACAGAAAATATGTTTCATGTCGAGGGCATTGCCTACTTCTATTATCATTGAATTAGTTTGGCAATACGCTTACCTAATTACTTACTGTATTTAAAATATTAACATACGTTTATATTAATTTGGAATTAAATTTTACCAATGAAAACGTTCTTGAGGCTACTTGTCTATCAAAGAAGATGACAACCAGTGGAATCCTTCTAACTTGGTAAATTATTCTATGTGACAGACTGATCTATGTACATCCAGTAGGTCCATAAGAATAACGTCGTGTGTAGCAAAATGAACGTCCGCGTATTACCACACCTAAAATTTGGTCTGTTTTTGAACGTTTTTAAACGTAAGTTGAACTTAATGTATTAAAATTTAATTTATACGTATGTACGTTTTGCAATAGGCTAAGATGTTTATATTAGATAGGCATTTATTCCAGTAAAGCAAAAGTATTTTAAAGTAAGGAGTTTTTGTACAGCGAAAATATGTCATAATAAATTTTAAAATGCCAAATTACCTCTGCTATTATATTTATTACAATGTTTTGATAACAATAAACTTAATTAGTAATTAAATTAAATAAAAATTAATAATATTATATGTGTCTTACCAGGTAACATAACATATTGACAAATAGTTGACCAACAAACAGAATGTAAATCGGAAATATTTAACTTGAAATTGAAGGTTTCATGATTAGAACATCGAGTATTAAAAATCAGAAACCATAGTCAATATATTATAAAATATTGAAGATACTTATATTCGGACAATGACATAAAACACCAGAAACAATTGAACATATCACAGGCACATGTAGAAATTTAGCCCAGAATAATGACAATATCTATAAAATAAAACGCAGAGGTCTTGTAAAAAAGTTGAAATTAGCAGCACAAATGACAAATCACAAACAATTCTAAAAAACTTGAAAACTATATTATACTAGAACAAAAACATTCTCACACACACTAGACCGGATATTTCACACTAACCTATAAAAATATTAAAAAAGTGTATATACGAGTAGTTCACGTTTCTGAACCTAACATCCATAACTTCTGCAAAAATATACACACCAAAATGTAAACGCAATATATATATATATATATATATATATATATATATATATATATATCCATCTAGCGGAAGAGATACAGCTACTATCGCAACAAAAACACGTCCAAGTTATATCAACCGCGTACAGTCCGAGTTTAAACCCGTAGATATATGGATTAGTTGAAAAGTTTCTCGATATTAGGCTGAGGCGTACGAAAAATCCATGCCATAATGATACCAATAATAATAATCTCTATTTATCCAACTGGTAAACCTATTTAGGATAAAGAAAAGTAAAAATATAACAAATAGTAAAATAATATAAGACAGAGAAATAAGACGCATTACTTATTCTGGGACAGTATTTAAGACTTTTTCCATAAAATGATGGACTGATATTAAGTGAAATGGAATCATATTTTATCACCTTTTGCAAATTCTAGATTAAAAGAATTTCATAATTTGGTTTGACACTGTTCAATCAATGAAAACGTTTAAATACAACGTTATGGTTAAATCACAGTCAAATAACATTACGATATAATGACACATATTTTTTACACATAGCAAAATATTTAACATTTTATTCACAATACCCTTGTTTAGAAAATGCGTATAAGGACATTATGCGTAAAATGATTGCTTGCACAAGCAGATGAACATATTTGTCGTGGGAATGTCTGTTATATTACCTTTAACGTGATACGAAAAACTTTTAATAATAGAAATAAATTGCTTAATTACAAAGTTATAGACATACATTAACTAGTTGGGAAGAATTTTGCTAGAATAAAAATTAGTTTAATTTAATTTGTATTTAAGTTGATTATTTTTCTGAAATACGAGGGAGCGTTTTTATATTCGCGGAATGGGGGACAAGGGGTGGAAATAAAAAAACCAAATTATTTTTCTTTTTCAATATATTCACCTGCAAGACGGATACATTTTTCACATCTTTCAATTAATTTATTTATACCCTCATAAAAAAATGATTTCTCTTTATCTGCAAAATACGCCGAAACTGCCTCCTTAACTTCATCATCGGCAGTAAATTTTTTACCCCGCAGCTCTTTTTTCATTTTCGGAAACAGGTAATAATCACTCGGGGCCAGGTCTGGGCTGTAGGGTGGGTGATTCACAATTTCGAAGCCCACCTTATGCAGGGCAGCTAACGCAACGCGGCTCTTGTGGACGGGCGCGTTGTCGTGCAAAAGCAGAACAACTTTTGTCAATTTTCCCCGTCTTTTCTCTTTAATGGCTTCTTTTAGTCGCTCTAATATTGAAGCGTAATATTCTCCGGTTATAGAAACACCTTTATCTTTATAATCAATCAACAATATTCCTTCCGAGTCCCAAAATACCGTTGCCATGAGTTTCCCAGCTGATTGTGACACTTTAAATTTCTTGGGAGGTGCTGTGCCCTTTTTATGCCACTGCATGGAGTCTTGTTTGGACTCAGGTTCATAATGATGAACCCAAGTTTCGTCTCCAGTAACAATTCCACTCAATACACCATCCTTGTCTTCATTACAGAGGTCCAAAAATGTACGCGAACACTCTACGCGCTGTTGTTTTTGCGGCGGCGTGAGCATTCTCGGCACCCATCTTGCGCTGACCTTAGACATGCCGAGATGATCGTATAGGATTTTAACAATTGTTGTATCGGATACTCCAACCATTTCTGCGAGTTGTTTCTTCTTTAGTCGAGCATCTTCGAGTACAATTTGTTCAACTTTTTGGATAAGTGCGGGCGTGATCACCTCAATGTTCCTGCCCGGCCTCGGGTCGTCTTCAAGGGATTCCCTTCCTTGTTTAAATAAACTATGCCACTTGTACACCATGGTTTTTCCTGGACAAGAGTCGCCGTAAACCAATGACATCTCATTCATTATGGTCGCGACTGATTTTCCTTGCCTGGTAAGGAACTTTATAACGGCACGATATTCGATTTTTTCCATATTTCACTTTTCACTCCTGATTATGTTACTTGGTTGACGATAGCTCAAAGACTAACTGTCTAATAACAATGAAACTTCGTATTTATACTAATCATGAGTCGCTGCACAGGCAACGCCCCCAATGCGCCTACTCACCCCTCTACAACCCGCTCATTCCGCGAATATAAAAACGCTCCCTCGTAATAGAAAAGTATAGAAGGCTCAGTAATTAGTCAGTCTAAGTAAGAAAAAATGAACCTTTTATTATTCTCCTTTTAAATTATTACTTTTAGTATACATATGTTAAATCCTTTTATTACTTCAGAAACATAAGCTTTATGAAACTATTCGAAATATACTTTAGTTTCATTGTCACCCATTCAACTCAAATCTGTCACCATTGAACCTAGCTTTCAAACGTTCAGGTTGGGAAAACGGAAAAAGTCAGAGGATGTCAAATCTTGGGAGTAAACTAGATACGAAAGCAATTCCAAATGTAGTTCATGAATTTTTACGATTCAAACTGTCGACGTGTTAAGACGTGCTATATCCTGAAACAGAAAGCACCCATGTGCAGTTGGTCTAAATGAAATGTATAGTATTTTGATTCTCAATTATGGAGCATTCTTTGGACCGATTTAACAAGAATCCGACCGATTTTGTGCGGCGATTTGTCACCATGGATGAGACATGGGTCCACCACTACACGCCAGAAACGAAACAGCAGTCGAAGCAGTGGGTGTAAGCCGGTGGTTCAGCGCCAAAGAAAGCGACGTCGATCGCATCTGCCGGAAAAGTCATGACCAGCGTGTTTTGGGATGCAGAACAATTACAGGCGCATATTACTATAACCTTCTTGACCAGCCGGATGCCAAAATTCGGGGGAAGAGGCCTGGTTTGAAGAAGAAAAAAATCATTTTTCATCAGGACAACGCACCCGCACACAAGGGTGCGTTGGCGATGGGAAAATTGCGGGATTTGGGGTACGATTTGCTCGGCCATCCTCCCTATTCTCTTGATTTGGCACCCTCAGACTTCTATCTATTCCCAAATTTGACAAAATTTGTTTCTGGAAAGCGATTCACATCCAACGAAGAAGTTGAAAGGACCGTATAAGAATATTTTGACACTCTTTTAGACTCTCACTTCCGGGAAGGAATATTGATGTTAGAAAAGCGCTGGACCAAGAGTGTTGAACTCAAGGGAGATTATGTAGAAAAATAAAATCATTTTTTAAATTTATATCGCAGTCTTTTTACAGAACTTTTCACCTTGCCCACATATTAAAGGAATATCATTAATTGACTTAAAGTTAGAACATTACGCAATATTAGGTTTCTTTTCATTCCCCATATTGAATAGATATGTTTTGGAACTTAATATGCAGAATCGCATTTAGGTATTAACAATTTACATTGTATAGCCTATCCATCCGCTTTATATAATATATTGTTTTCACGTATCAAATATAAATTCATTGTAATAATATGACTCCTAGTGTATCTGCATTTTTCAAAAAAGTTTTCTTTCCATATTGCATTCTCTTTCTGCTAATCAAATAATCCGTTGAGAGATTTGTGTTTTATTACTATAGGAATTTAATGTAAATATAAATTTTAATAAACTTGCCATCTTGGCATAATAAAATTTAATATTAAGATGTTATTTAATTCCATTTTTATGAGTTTTTAATTGGAAGTCTGCAATAGTTGTTGTAATTAATGTTTATAATGTATTATATTTCTAGAATGTCATTAATTACATGAACATCTTTTATTACTAAATTAAAATTTAAATAATGTGTCCATATGTCGACAGAAAAATTTTACAGGTTTAGTCTTCGTTGGTATGCAGTGCCTGTTTCCTATTTGTTTCGTAAATATGAATAAATAAATATTTTTTCAATATTTTACTATAGCATCTTCTGTATTCATTTAAAATATTAATGTTATTATTTATCCTTCAGTATGTTTTATATTTGTATTCAAATTTAAATATTATCATGCAGACAATAGCATAACATATAAATATACATTTTTGTCGCCTTAAATCTTCAACCTTGAACGTCATCCTTTTATTTATTTTTACGTTATTTTATTTATAGTTGCGCAGACCATTTACTTCAGTTTAATAAACTTTAAAATCAAACACTTTTCAAAAAAATACGACTAATTGTATCAAAATTTTAATTATTGATCTGACTGAACTGTATTTTTACACTATAAATTATATTCTTTTGTATTTGGGTATTTCGACTAGTATGGGATAATTAAGTTGCAGAAGGTACAATATATAGAGTTTGGAAAAAGTAAGTACTGAACTTGCGTGTGTGTATTCCCGGACAGGGCTTGGTGTATATCACGAACGCGATACACTCTAAAGCCGTGAAAACTAATTGTACGAGGTTACAGAAAAATGTCGACTAGCAACCGTGTATCTAAATTCCGTGTCTGTATTATTAAAAGATCGGGCTTATAAAATAATCGGTGGGTTAAAGAGTCAACTGTAGTCGTGATCTAGATATGGTCCAATAACGGCACAGAAAAGGCACATAAAAACTGGAAATAATTGCAGGCGCGAAATAATTAAAGAGGTTGTGATTATATTCCATACAATATAAAAAACATAGTCGCGAAAAGTACTTTAGAATGTTATGCCACGCGACCTGTTTTATGTAATCGTTGTAATAAGGCAAGAGCTACATAGCAGGTTTATATTTGGAATGTAGTATATATATATATATATATACATATATATATAATATCTATTAGTCCCTTCTACCACTAGTGGTGACGGGTATACTTCTTGTGAATGTTCTCCATTCGTTTCTATCTTTTGCCATTTCCCTAGCTTCCGTTTTCGTCCTCCCTTCTTCTCGATAATCTTTGTTGTGGCTTCGTTCCAATTCTGTTTCGGTCTTCCTCTCTTCCTAACTTTTCGAATCTGGGCTCTCCATGTTTCTTTTACTGGCCTTGTATCGTCCATTCGATGTAGGTGGTCCCACCATCTCAACTGTGTCTGCTCTATAAATTCCTGTATGGGTCGTATTCCTAGGTTCTTTCTAATTACGTCGTTCCTCATTCCATCCATTCTTGACACTCCTCGTACTCATCTCAAGTATTTCATTTCCATAGGTAAATTTTGCTTTTTTGTCTCTGATTCAGTACCCAAGATTCGCAGTCAAACGTTAGTACTGGCCTATATATTGTTTTGAATACCTTGATCTCAGTTTTCCGCGATATCTCTTTTTTAACTTATGTAGGTGTTATACATTGCGTGGTATAAATCTAGGGTCTTTTTAATTCTCTTGTTGATATCTGCCTCTTGTCTTCCCGTTTCATCAATTATTGTTCCCAAAAATGGATATATACCCACTTGTTCAATCTTCTATCTCCTATTGTCATTACTTTGGTTTTATTTTTGTAGTATAAATTATTATTTTATAATACCTGGCAAAGAAAGAAAGCTTGAATTTTTAATCGTAAACAGAAATTAGATAAAATTAGAACTGAATTAAATGTAATTTTAAATAAAATTGATATACTAACATGATGACATAAAATGAAGAGATTTTGCGTTGGAAATTCTTGTACCTCGCGAATGTTAAGTTAGAATTTTTAAATTATTTAAAGTGATTTGTATTTAATTAAAAAAGTTCGTACTCATTATTCTGGATTAGAATTATATATGTAATTATATGATAAATACGATCTATATATATATATAAATATAAGTATGTAAATACATAAATTAACTTTCATAAACAAAAATATAATGAAAAAACTAATACTAGCTACAGCAGATTCTCGAGAAGAAATAAACTATAACGATTTTTATATTAGTACTTGTAAGCAAACAAATTTCTATGCATAAATTTTACATACGACACTACTATCTTTACCACTTTCCTCGACGGTATTTTCTATGTATCATACGTATACGATCTAATGTGTACACTTCATATTATTCCAGACATCGTACGTTGTCGAAGTCAATAGACAAAGAAGTCCATTGCACTCTCCTGAACATTCGTGCTTAGACAATGCTCCTTGGTTATGTTTATAGTCGACAAAATGAAATGACATTAGAAAACTTTTGTACATTGAAGTTGTTGTCTCTGTACTCACAGCTTCCCAAACTACTTTCGTTAAAGAAAATGGACATTTGCTAATTTAAATGCGTATTTTTATTAGCTAATTTTGTTTTAAGATACAATAGAAGTTTGATATTTGACAAAATTTTGCTTGACATATGTACTCGTATTACTCTATAAAGAGCCTTGCATATCTATACACAATAGCTGACTTGATTTTTGATAAATATTTCGGTGTAGGATATTTTTGAGAAACCAATCCAAGTTACTTTTGCCCTTAATTTATCGTTTAACAACCATATTGTTTCTATTTATAATCAACCTCCGAAGTGTTAGATTTCGTAATTAGGACCTCGAGATATTTTAGAGATAAGATATCTATTTTAAATCGCTATGTATTATGCCTTCGTATAGTAAATTGGTGTATGGGTCTGTTATCTGGTATTCATTATATTTGACGCAACGATTTTGTTTGGATGCTGCTTCGATTTTTCAAAATATTTCTTGTAAAAGTACTTGTGTGTCCTGTATTTAAGAGACAACACAGAATAGTTTCTCTAAGAGGTAGAAGATATATATGCAGTCCCAAGCTTTTGTATAAATTGATATCTAACGTTGCTGATCGTTCTCACTTAGTGTTATAAATTTAGATATTCCACGATTGACTGCTGTACATTTTTAGACGTTTGTCATGGGCATTGTATTCCATTTTTTGAGCTCCCCCAACCTCTTCGACTATAATTTACTCTATTTAGATATTCTTTACTTCGTTCACATTTTGTTGTGTTATAAATATTCGCTTCGGTGTTCTGTTATCACACCTTCATAATAGTCTTTCCAAATTTCTGTTTTTATGGGATTTATTTTTACTTAGGTCGAATTTTTTGTCAAGATATTTAGGGTTGCTCAAGCTTTTTTGGATCTAGATTCTCTCATCAAAGAGTTTATCTATTGTATCTACACGTATTGTCTTATGCCATATACGTCTCCTTTATTTCTTTCTTAACTATATCGACATCGATTACACTATTTTATACCTTCTGTATCCTTTGCGTCTACCAGAAGCTTCTTCATTCCTTGTTTCGAAACCGTCCGATTCTGCTTTACATAATTTTTCTTAAAATTTTTCGTGCATTTCTTCCGGTGTACCCACGATGTCTTCTTATACTTTTTGGACAAGCCGTATTTAGCAGAGGAAGCTAGTGGAGTTATTCTTTAGATTATCTATATTGTAAACTTCAGTTTCTTTGTCTTTTGATTGTATGTTTGTAATATTTTAGTTTTAAGGTACTTTTACGAGTAAAAAATCTGATCCATACTCAGCTCCTATCCACACTTTCACGCCAAATAGTCTTATAAATGAGTATTGTTTTACTACAATACAATCCAGCACATATCTCAAGTTTTTAGTATCATGGATCAATGTGTAGTTAGTTATGGGATTTCATTTACAGTTAAGATTGTTTCGTGTATTATTCCAGTCCTCCGTATTTACTTCTAGTTCCTTTTTTAAGACAATCGCGCCAGCTTTGGTCGTCTTCTCCTTTTTCGCTAGTCTATCACTACAACTCTCCTCCTGTATTCGGATTTGGGAAAGGAAGAGGCAACCTTGAAGTTACCCAATCCACCCCTCCGTTACCTCACATGGAGTTAATAGTGATTTTAATTTTTTAATAAAAGAAGCATTTCAAATAAAAGAATAAATGAAAAGTAAATGGACATCATATGCCCCTAGACTATTGCAGAAAATAATTGCACATGCCGTAGATATGTGCATCTGGGCGCACCTCAGTCATAGTCGTTAACATATATGTAGTTACCTGCTTTTAAGTAAGAACACTGTCGCGATTATTTTCAGAAATAAAATTAAAGCATTTAATATCCGAATATTTAGTATGTCAAAAGTTATAATTAAGCAAATTAATTACTAACTTAATAAATTTGTAATATTTATATGGCAAAGACAACGTAGCTGGGCCTTCAGATATATTGCAAAGTCAAACGCGTTTGTCAGTCGACATCGTTAATCCAAGGTAACAAGAAATAAATTACGTCAGCCTCTTTAACTGGAGTTAATAATCCAAGCAATATTTTCATTAAAATTTCATTAAAGGGAGATCTTGACACAATAGTGTTTATTATAAGGCGAAATTTCCACTATGTCACTGCGACTGTATACCGCTAAACTACAAAATGTGTCATCCGTAAGTTGTAACGTTCTAGAAGCCAGGAATCTTATTTCTTGTGAGATTTTCAGCGATATTAGATTCCCTTTTATGATAGGAAGATCAAAATATCAAAATTACACTGTCATATATATATATATATATATATATATATATATATATATATATATACACAGTGCAATTTAGTTTCTGGTCTAATTTTATGAAATCCATTATAGTTCTGATTAAGTTTTGGAATAAAGAAACAAAACACTAGCACGTGATAGAAACCTGAGTTTGTTTTACAAAATGTGTATAGTAAATATTTACTGACTGAGTTTCAGAGGCACATACATACATACGTACAATATATATCATATATACACACACACACATATATATGTATATGTATAACTATGTATATATATATATACATATAAGTATATATATATATATATATATATATATATACGGTGGGTCAGAAAATGGCAGATAATCGTTAAGTAGAACGATTCTATTCTATGATTAGCTCCGCGTACAGAATCCTAATACAGAAATGTTGTATTCTCAGTCGTTAAGGAACAAAAGACCATCAATTTGCGATAAAAAATATTTCGAATTTTGTGAAATTTTCTATGGAAGACCATGTCTTTTACTGACGAACAAAATTATGTAGCACTACGTTGTTGGTTTTATACCAATATTTTACTGTATTAAACATCTCCTTAATTTCTTACAATGGAAATGCATACTTGACAAAAGACGAACATGCAATAAGGTATCTCCACCGGTAGCCCTTATCTACTAATACATTTGGAGTATTGTATAAGACTCTTTGTGAAAAATGCACATTTGTTCCCAGTCAACGTAATGCAAGTAGACCAAGACATCGTCGTACAATATAAGTTGAAGAAGAAATTTCGGATATTGTTTATCAGGATCCTACTTGTAGCATTAGACACATAGTCCAGTAAATGAACATTCCAAGTAAGATACATACAAACTTTTTCAGTAGTTACGGAAAGCCTTTTAAGACTGCTTATACGAAAATGACAGTTTGCGAAGAATAACGTTTTGAGGCACAAATGAAACAAAATTCAAGAATATTCAAACATTTTATCACTTATTTTATGGAGTGACAAATGCATGTTCACCAGAGTTGATCTTTCAACAAACACAATTTCCATTTTTGGACAGATAGAAATGCTATCCGAGAATTTGGATACCAAAAAAGTTTTCTATATGGTGTCTTCAACAGTCACTCTTTTGCATTTTTGGGCTAAGGAAAATTCCAGAGGTATACTTGAGTTTGCACACCAAAGAATGTTTTCTGTAAATCTTTGGCTAGACATCTCAAATATTCAAATTCTGGGACAAATATTTGTTCCGAGTAGATTCAGTGCAAATGATTACGTAAATATTGGAGGAAGTAGAATAATAATCTATTGAATATTAGAGCCAAGATGTAATATATTCATGATGATGCACCAGCTGATAATGCAAGAACTACAAGA
The DNA here is from genome assembly GCA_031893035.1 of Dermolepida albohirtum. Classification (NCBI taxonomy): domain Eukaryota; kingdom Metazoa; phylum Arthropoda; class Insecta; order Coleoptera; family Scarabaeidae; genus Dermolepida; species Dermolepida albohirtum. The sequence goes on along the minus strand of JAVIWB010003802.1, from coordinate 509,277 downwards.
GCATTATTGAATCTTCAGACAGGTAGATCGGGCGAAATTGACGAGTATCATGGGCTACAAGGTCAAGTTTCAGCATTTACGCTAATTATCATTATCATTGTTATTTTCATTGGACTTAAATAAAATTCGTATTTTGCTACATCGTTTTTACTGATTTAGTGGTAATCGTATGTATACGATGTTGCCAAATCTACATTTCTTTCAAGCAATTCGTATGGGTTAACTTATGACAGCACAACTTCTGTGTTAGTATTGTCGACTTAGAATTAATCATAGAATCGCCCTATCTGACGATTATCCGTGACTTTCTGACCACCTTCTATATGAAACGTAGTCGACTACATTTTGGCATTAGCAGCAGTGGCATGCATTGTCTTGGTGGAAAATGATTCCTTTTGTCAAAATCAGCACACTTTTCATTGATGTGTTTCTTTAATTCGTCTAAGATACTCGCATAATGTGCACCTGATAGTTTGGTGTAATCGACGAAAAAATATGCACCTTTTGTATCTCAAAAAATTGAAAAATTATGAAACACTGTGAGTTTTAATTTCTAGAAATTAACAAGGTCTTGCATAGTATCGGCCATTTAAATTTGCGAACCTATTTATCAACAGTAGAAAACAAAGGAAGCGAGTGCTTATGACCACTCTTAATCTCATTACGAATAGTTATTACTGAAAAATCTTTCAAGAGGAACTTAATGGCAGCACGAATTTGAACACTATCCATCTCGATAAAAATTTAGAGAAACTCCAAATGAAACAATAAGCGCAGCGATCTGAAATTTGACAGCTGACGTTGTTAGATAAGCAACTTGTCGGCGCACCACAAAAGCCATCTGGAATTCGGCCATCCAGCCGTAATTCCGTGGACATTTCAAGTAACCCACGTACATTCCTCAGGATTATATGTGCTATTTATACACTTTTCCACCAAATTAAATAAATAATATGTAATAGTCTCTTTATGAGTGTTACTAGATACCATTCCTTTAAATAACTAAATATTATATTTTGTTTCTATAGCCGATTAATATATTCTGGTTAGTAAATGGCATAATTCTCATTTGGTTATCATGTTAACATCTATGCTGCCCTTGCCTAACTTGTGTCAATGCCATCTTTTCATAAAATTCCCATAGATATACCTCACTCTCTGAATAGTTTTCTTGATGTCTTCATTAATTTATGAAAATTGCTTCCTGTAATGTACATCTGCGAAATTAAGAAATACAAATATGTAAATAGCATAGGCTAAATAATATTTGTACATTTACTCTTCTTTTTTTTCAATTTTCGAGGTAAATCAATTAATTGTGATGTCTTCCTTTATACGAAAAACGTTTCTAAGCAGAAAAAAAACTATCGATGAGTTTAATTAATTCACTATTATAATGTGTCTGAAAATAAGGAAATGTCAAAGATCAAAGACGTTTTTACTAGAATATCTGTACACCTATATGTACATACGTTTCTATTTTTAATAACAAGTAGCAATAAATTATCGATCGTCCTGTTTAGATAACAATTATTTTTAATTTTAGTTATAATTAACGTCAATATTAAGCAACATACTCCTACAAAAAGAAATAGTGTCAAAATAAACTTCCTTCTCAACTGACTCGTAGGAGACGTCTTTTAAATATAGCCTTGATTTTTTTTTAGCGTTTGTGAATAATTGTATGTACGCCTGACGTAAGCAGTACAAGTGCTAGTCGATTGTTTACATTTTTTATGCTGACGATAAAATTTTGATTAATTGTAGTATTTGTGGAACAGACGTCTTAAATTATTAAAGTGCTCCCAGCATAGTGGACAAAATTAAACTCATTCACTTCGATGACGCACATCTGACTATATAAATAAGCTGGAATAGAAACAATAAATTGAGAATTTTTTATATCTAAACACAAAAAATAAAATAAATAAGCAATAAAACAAAATACAGGTCGACATACAATATTTAAAAGCCATTAAACAATAAAATACGTTGAAATATTTTCTGCGAGAACAGGAACAGACGGCATAATAGAAGACTAATGAATACATATATAATATGATTAATAAATTAATATATGTAAGTACAATTCAAATCTTATTTATCCGAAATTAGAGACATTGTTATTTGTGGACTGAAAGAGTCGTTCGATAAAAGAAATCGATAATTTCTTGAAAACGATTTTTCGTAATTTTAGTGAAGGCTCGGTCAAAAATGCATATTTTACAATCAAATAAATATGAAACTAAATATTTTCGAAGAAATTGTAACTGTCATTAAACCCAATAAATTCCATTAATGTGAGGAAGTAATCCACAATTCCTTTCCTCCTGCTACAACAGACCTTGCCCAATATTCTTTCACTGTTTTCTATCTTCTAATGCTTTTATCTAACTTCGTATTTTAATTTTTATTTATAAATATAATTAAAATTTTAGTTTTGCAAAATATATTCTTAAATACACTTTTCTATGTACATTTCGCCTTAGGAAAATACAAAAGTAATATTAAACAATGCAGCAATGAAATCTTGTACATCTATTACAAATATCTTCCTACATTATACTCGTACTTAAAGGTGATGAAAGGAACCATTGCTAGTAAACGGGATAAGTAAGGATGCTTATAAGGGGATTTATTAATATCATAACCAGATCAATTCGTTCATTAAGTAATATGTGACTATTATTTGCGGTTTCATTTTTTATATAATATAATAATAATAATAATAATAATAATAATAATAATAATAATAATAATAATAATAATAATATCTTTATTGTCCAACAGACAAGCCATTTAAAGGACAAATCAAACAATATGTACAGTGTGCAAGTATTAAATGAAACTAACTTAAATATATATAAAAATTAAAATATACAATATTAATAATAAATGAAAACTAAAAACTTAAGAATATATTTATAGGCAAAAAAAAATAACTTATATGAAAACAAAGTTGTACCACACTCTTAAACCACCGAAAGTATTACCTATGAAAAGGATCTGGGAATAGCCTATTCGCATTCCTGCACATATGGGTAAGTGGAGCTTTCAATAGAACATTAGTCCTGGCCCTCGGAAGAGCGAAGGAATCAAAAGACCGAGTGGAATGAGAAGGAACCAATAGACTAACCTGAGACAGTACAGAAGGGGCATCCACATCATTATTAATTAAGTTAACAAGAAACTTCGCAATGGTAGCATCCCTACGACAAGACAAAGATTGGAAGCTGTGTCTAACCAATAACGCCTTATAATCAACTCCCCTCGGTGGGTATGTACCATCAAGCCGGTAAGATAAGTACTTTAAAAATCTTTTCTGAATTCTCTCCAGAAACAAACTTTGATAAATATAGCACGGATACCATACCACCGAGGCATACTCAAGCTTAGTCCGGACAAAAGCATAGTATAAAACCTTGAGAGCCGTAATGTTATTAAAATGTCTGCAGGAACGCACAAGGAAACCCAAAGCACGTGACGCCGAAGCACATATAGTAGTGATGTGATCTGTAAATTCCAATCTGGAGTCAAACAAGCCCCCAAGATCCACAATTCTCGACTTCCTCAGAATGACAGTGTGATCAATGGTGTACTGACTAATAAGGGGATTATTGCTTTTAGTAAAAGTTACCACAGCACACTTATCAACATTAATAATAATATCATTCTGCACACACCAATCACTAATTGTATTAAGATTATGCTGCAGTATCCGGCAATCGTCATAGGATGTTATCCTAGAAAAAATTTTTAAATCGTCAGCATATGCCAAGGAATTACATGTAAGTGATTTGAACAGATCGTTAGTGAAAATATTAAACAATAAGGGTCCCAAAGTGGATCCCTGTGGAACTCCAGAAGAAGCAGTATATATATCTGACGAAAATCCATTATACGAAACATAGCAACTTCTGTTATGTAGATATGAAGAGATCAAATCAATTACATAATGGCAAAATCCAAAGCTGAATAATTTAGAAACTAATACTGAGTGGTTAATTGTGTCGAAAGCCTTAGCAAAATCAGTATAAACGACATCCACTTGCTGTCTATTGTCCATTGACTCGCTAATAAATTGTGTTATTTCCACTAAGTTGGAAACAGTGGATCTACCAGCAGTAAAACCATGCTGCTGCAGAGAAATAAAGGGTTTCGAACATTTAGTAAGTTTTCGGTGGAGAATATAATCAAAAATCTTAGCAAAATTAGACAGAATACTAATTGGTCGATAATTATGGAGAGAGCAACGATCACCTTTCTTAAAAACAGGAACGATTCTAGTGATCTTCCAGACATCGGGAAAAGTTGAAGTCGTCATGGCCAGATTAAATATTGTATAACAGCAAGTGGTTCGCACAAAACTGAAGTACAGCCCCTAATGATAAAACTAGGAAGTCCATCGTGACCCGACGCAAAATGAGCCCTGAGTACATTAATACTCTGAAGAACATCACTCAATGTGAACGGTGTCAGGTACAATGAGTTAAAACATAGATTATACGATTCGGTGCCCGTGTGAACAGAGCCCGGACGGAAAACATCAGAAAAAACCCGAGCGAAGGCATCAACAATTTCACGGGGATTCGTAATTTCCTCATCGCCAAGACGCAGCCAACCGGGAATCCTAGATGCACCAGAACTACTATTAATGTACCCCCAAAACTGTTTGGGATCTGAACAGATGTTCTGCGATATATTCGAACAATACACGCCATATGCGCTACCTATCTCCAACTTGACCAATCTGGGCAATCTCTTGAATTCATTACGGAAGTAAGTAGATCTAGTGGCTTTCCAATTTTTAAAATAATATTCCTTCAGTTTGACCAATTGAATCAATGCAGAGTTAAACCAAGGCGGATATCTTCGATTTTTTCTATTCACTCTAAGTACATAATATGATCTTACAATCATATTATATTAAAAATTTGAAAACATAAACTAAAAATAATAGTGATCATTTACTTAATGACCAAATTGATTACGTTATAACACCTTTAATTAACCCTTAAGTTATAACACCCTTACTAACTCGGTTCACCGGGAATTGTTCCTTTCATTACCGTTAGCTCAAGCATTATGTAGAAATTATATTAAAAATTTGAAAAAATAAACGGAAAATAATAGTGAACCTTTACTTAATGACCAAATTGATTTGGTTATGACACCTTTAACTAACCTCCAAGTTGTAACCCCCTTACTAACTCCCTTTACCGGGAATTGTTCCTTTCATTACCGTTAGTTATAAGTACAGGTGTTTTTTAAGGACTTGGGAATTTAAATGATAATACAAGACAGAAATATTGTTGGAATGAAATCTTTTTTATTATAATCTGGTAAATAAATTCATGGCATTTATTTTTTAAATATGATTTCCGGCATATGTCCGCCGCGGCTACGAGTTACATGGTCTATTCCATCAGTCCAATTTCTGATTACTTTTTCCAATAAATCTGGCCGCATGGCGTCAATGGTGGCTTGAATATTGGCTTCCAATGCTTCAAGAGTTGCTAATTTGTCGGTATAAACCAATAACTTAACATAGCCCCACAAAAAATAATCCAGAGGCGTTATTTCGCACGAACGAGGGGACCAGTGAACAGGACCACTTTCGGAAATAAAGTTGTCACCAAATTAATTTTGAAATAAATCGATTGTTAAGGGGCTGTATGGCAAGTTGCGCCATCTTGTTGGAACCAAATGTCGTCGATATCCAAACAAAAATTCAGTCAGCATGGCTCCATAGCGCTCGCCATTCACCGGCAGCTCCTTCCTTATTTCTTTCGAAATGAGGAAGGAGCTGGTGATTCGTTAACGGCTTGAGGATTGTTTCGTTCCAAATACGGCAATTTTGCTTATTGATGTAGCCATTTAACCAGAAATGAGCTTCATCTCTATACACAATTCTTTGATAAAAATGCTCATTTTCGGATAGTTCTAAATGAGCCCAATCAGCAAAAATGCGACGCAAACGATGGCCGTTTGGCTTCACTTCTTGCACGAGCTGGCACGTAAGCCAAGTCCTTACGAAAAAGTTTCCACGTAGTCGAAGGATCAACAAGTTGAGAGCGACAACGAATCGATATTTCGGCGTCTTCTTCAATACTTTACGCTACAGCAGCAATATTTTCTTCGGTACACACATTTCTTTGTATTGTTGATGGTTTTTAATCGAGAAGAGTAATATTAGTGCCAAAACGATAAATAACTGCACGAATTGCTTGCTCACTAGGCCGATTATGTTGACCGCAAAATGGACGAGGTGTTCTATGAACTTCGCGAACAAATTTATTTTTTCAAAGTAAATTTCCATAATTTGGAAGCGCTGTTCTGGCGCTAAATGATTCATGATAACTTGCCAAACCTTACCGAACAGAATTATCAACACAGTTTGACATTATCAGCTGTCAAACCATAGCTATCGATATCGATAGTTCTCATGCAGCTTAAAACACCCATTATATCAGGTTGTTACAAATGTAATGTCCGTTTTTTCCTTCAGTCTGAACTGAATCGCACCTGTGTGAAGACGTGTATGTTTTTAGTGAAAATTATTATTGTATTTGTAGAAAAGGGTATTTATTTTGAAGTGTGTACCTGTTCCATTTCTCTTCTATATAGAAAGCTATTTGTAACAGATGTCTAAAATCTTGTTGAGGCATTGTTTTGTTTTACTTTCACTTTCGTTAACCTTTGATGTTGCCGCAATGCACATTGAGAAATATACTTAAAAATATGCTCCGTGATATACTTTAAAATTTAATTATATTAATTAGATAAAATATTCCGTCAAGGGTCGACAGTTCGTGCTATTAATATAAATTTTCTACTCATTCTTTATTAAATATACGGCTTATTTCTACTTGGATTCATTGTTGATTAAAAGCATTATTTCATCAACAAAAACCATTTATGTACAACAATTATTCTGATTTATTGCACTTTTTTAAATATTTTAAGTCGACGAAAGAAAATTCAAAACATGATTACTAATATTTATTAAAAAATATATTATTTTGACTGCGACACTCCCTTTTCTCTCCCTCTCTCGCTGATGCCGCGTGCCGTTTGCAGTTTCGTTCTTAATAAACCATCACGTTAACACTGCAAGTATCACATTTTATGTAATTGCCATCGTATATTAAATCAGAATACTGATGTATATATTTAATAATTTGATGTATTCCTTGTAACCTGTGTTTTCGCTTACGGAATAATGTCGCTCACATATGTACATATGTACGGTTGTCCGAACTAGCGATGTACACTCAAAAAGCAAATAGAATGAATGAATACACAACTGCACGATATAGCTATAAATTAAAGCATCCTGCCTAACGACAGACGAATTCGTGCTTGCACTAGCTAACCGACTATCTTTAGTTATAAGCATAGTAAAAATATGAAGAAAAAGATGAGACTATAATATGCCTATAGTATCGTAATATTACAAGTTAGAAATTTACATTTCACGTTACTTCAATATCAGAAGGGTAATATAACATTGAATCAATATTATTTAAAGGTAAAGAAATTTCTCAAATTATATAAGCTCTGTAACTGTTTTTTAACATAACTGGATTCTATGTCACGGACAAAATACTGTAATACCTCTTGTTTAAAGCACTTTTATAAATTCGCCAATTCGTTTATTCTGTTTGTGTGTCTAAAAAAGAAAAACAAGCAGCGGGTATGGCAAATATTGCACCTTATTTTTTTTCAATTCAACATCTGTGACAACAATGAATTTATTCAAATTACGAGTCTCGTAGAGAAAGAAAAAAGAGAACAAGGTTATAAGTTTAATTATATGTATTTATTACTAATACGCAGATCAAATATCGCGACTGTGTGTGTTTTCAGATATACAAAAGTACCTTTAACACTTTGTAACACAAAAATGCAATTCCACGATGGTTATAATTAATTTTAACTTTTCGAATATAGTTTTCTGAAGAAATGCTTTTGGGCTATGAAATATATACTGGCGAATTAGAATGGTGCAAATTACTGTAACATGAATACTATGTAACTTCGACACTCCCTAATATTTTGAACACTTTCTGAATGTATAATACCTACTTCGTTTTAATTTGTTTTTCTTAATAATTTTGATGTTCTATTATGAAACGAAACGAAGGTCAAGTCATGATTTAAAAAGTTAACACAAAGCATCTGTCAATTTACTATAATATTATGTGATTTCTTTCTTGTCTTTATATGAAGTTAGTCATTATGGTTTCCCTTATCGAGACATACATATTTAGTGAATATAATTTTTTTAAGTTAGAGAAAGTTCGATGTATGTATTTTAGAATCCTTTATAATGGCTGTTTTTTTTGTAGGCAGAAAACTTTAAATTGAAATAAAACACAGAAAATTGTTTTTAGTGTCCATGACATTGGCTTTATTTAAAAGACAATTTTATCTAAACGACTGATATTTTGTACCAAATGCAGGAGACTGTACAAATTGCACATAGAAATTCAGTTAGAAAAAACAAAAAAAATGGAATATAAGTAATTTTGATAAGCAGGGACGTGCTGCATTCTCCCCAATTAGGTTTTCGCCGCAAATGGCAAAAATGGTTTTGGTATCTGTTGATGTATTAACTCTGTTGAACTAGAACAAAAGGATATGTTAGAAATGCGCGCTTTTTCCTCTTGATATTATACTATCTTTAGTCAATAAATAAAGCAATCAAATTTAGAATTCAAAAACTGTTTAATTAAACAATAGTATAGCATTTAATTAGCTTTGCCATATGCTAGCAAATTTTTTTAATACATTCCTATCTTAGAAACTAAAAAAAATCTCTTAGCTTATCAATCAACCTGATGAATAGTTTTATTTGCTTTAGTCCTTTCTTCTCTGTTTCTTTTAAGCACTTCGTCTCTGATATCTTTTTTTATTGATACTATATTATAGAATTTAAATTTTTATAGTATATTTTCAGTTATACGTTGTGTTTATCATGGCTACAGTCTATCAGAAATAACCGTTTTTGAGACCAATATCTGAATATTTATATTTATTTATCTGATGATTATGAATTTCATTATTTCGCGCTCTAATAATAATACCATAAGTTCAATTACATTCTTTAAGATTACTCGAGGTGGCTATAAAGCCTACTTTAATGCGATTCTCTAATCTATTGTGATACTCATGTCTCTTTGGTTTATTTTGTTTTTTTCGTATATCTCTATTCAACTTAGCCTTCACAACGAGTTTTTTGGCCTGAATGTAAATGACATTAGATCCACTACTTAATCTGTTGACCCTCATAGCTTTATGCATTCTCGTCTGTGTAGATGAACCTGGTTCATAGACACAGAATACCCAATTCTTGTGTTCCTGTCTTGTTTCTTCGGTTTTTTTGAGTTTTGTGTTGTATCTTTGCGCCTGGTTAACTACCACATTTCCTGCCGCAAGGCTACACTAGGCGTGTTGCTCCTTAGTTTTGATTTTTCTTTATTCTCATATTCTCTTCGAGACCCTGAGCGTACGGAAAAGTCTTAGAACTTACAATATCATATAATATAATATTGAACTACTAAAAAAGCTATATATGTATTATAATTAACTTAATAACTGTGAAGTGCAGATTGATAATTTTGCAAATATAGCCAACAGTATTTCCAACGAATTGGAGAGTGCGTGATGGTATTTAAAGAATAGTTACAGCATCGCTAATCAAACAATTCTTTCTAGGAATCAAAAAATATCGACTAGATAGATAAGTTCTTAACATTTTTATTGAACACAAAAATATTATTTTTTTAGCAAACAAAATGTACGAAATAATCACGAATAAATCTCTTCCATTATTTATCTGGTAGTTTTTCGATTCCTGGGTTTGGACGTGAAATCGTCAAGCACGACATGGTTATTATAGGAGATTCTTCGATGAGTGAGTGAAAGGGGCAGCGAGATCAGTCGAATAAGATGGATATGGAATAACCTTTCAACCGAGATCTTAAATAGACACTTTTGTAATGTTAACAGCATGAGACTGATCATGATCTTGTGGCAAAATAACTTAATAATATCCTCCTGTTGTTTTTTTCTTGAATTGCGGTCTTAAGCTTACGGAGTTGTTGATAGTAAATCAGCAGTGATGTACATTTCCTAGAAGCAGTTTATAGTAAACCACGGTGCTATTTGTTGTTACCAGCCAGCTAATGGCTCAGTGGTGAGTTAGTGGCTTATCACATCAGGCATGTTGCTTTCGAGTCTTACGGCCTGTCGTTCAAGAACGTTTTTCATGTCCTTTCTTTCCTTTTTAAGCGAATATTGAAAGCCAGAAGTAAAAATTTTGTAAGTGGCGTTAAGCGGTAGGAAGATATAAAGATATGGATAATTATAATTATTATTATTATTACCAGTAACAATGTGGGAAAGAAAAAGATTGACGACATAAACGATAACGAGCAAGCAAAGAGAAATAAACGTTGAAATGCAGCAAACATGCAGCAAACAAATATGAAATGCAAATGAAATGAAAATGTCATATTACGTTCGATTGGTTTTATTCCGTTTAAAAGTCAATTTCAGATTTGATTGGTGTGGATAATCATGAAATAAAACGCGTTACGTTTTTCCCGATATAATAACACCTCTGTTTAACTCGAACAAAAAAATATGGCAAAAATGCTCGCTTTGTTACTTGACTCATTTTCTTTTGTCAATAAATAAAACAATCTTCGAATACATTCCGAATTTCAGAAACTGTTTAAGTGAACAATAATATCACCTTAAAATAACTTGGACATATGCTTAACAATTTTTTTTCAAGACACACGAATTTGCACTGACCTTAAGTTACATTTCTCTAATAGGAATATTATGTTCTCATGATTTTATAAGGTGATCTGGACTAAACCACATTGCTATAGCTTTAGGTATGTATAATTAATTGACGATTGTATAAAATATATTTAAGGTGCATTCATGTGTATTTCTTATTCTTTTCCTTTCCAATTAACTTTGAACGAAATCACAAACAAAATTTATAATTTAATAACCAAGAAAATGCTTAATAAATTCCCTGTATTTTGGCCGTTCAGTTTACTGAAACGTTAATATTTACTGTCGAAAATATAATTTCGCAATTCCAACATTGTAATTCGATTTACCTGCAAATTTTACCTCAAATTTAGTATTCATAACGCTTGAACCCACGTTTAACAGCACAAAACTACATGAAGAAAACGCACGATGTATAATGATTTCAAAGGCTCGTTGAATCAGGAGACTAAGTTCTTGACAAGAAAACCATTACATAAAAGACTGTGTATATTTCGGGGAAAATGCTTTTTAAATTACGTAATTAATTATTGATGGTTGAAATAAATGAAAGGCTTAGTATTCAGATCTGTGTAAGGGAGTCTTAAATGGACGGCTGGTTTCGTCAATATTAGCATCCATTCGCCTTTAGGCCCTACGATTTTCTTCGACGATGTCAGTTTTAATTAATTTCCCGTTAGTTCAATTATATACACCCCGTGACAACCGATCAATCTGTGTAATAATTTTATATGAAACTAAACACGAATCGATATATGAACAACACTTCGAGAATGATGTCAAAGTTTATTAAACTAAAGAATCCAATGCCTTTAAAAAAATTAAAAATTTTCCTCTCTATGATATATAAAATTTATTGCAATATAACAATACTTTATAGTAGTTTTCCTTAAGTTATACTGTTTAGCTACATATAGAGGAGAAAATAACATGCGACATTTATTCCTACTTGCTTTTTCTTTGCGTTTACGGTACGAAAATTAATTTTAGCTTCTACCTTTACTTTTTCGGAATAGGAATTACAATATACGAGGTGTGGCTATTAAATAACGAGACTGACGCTGGTACAGAAGAAGTGCGTATGCGCCAAATGCTAACAATTGACTATTTATCGTGAAGCCTTCTCTTTCGAATGCAGTGCCTTTCGCCTCTGTAAACAAATCAGTATAGCCGTAGCCTTCGTTCGGATTAGAGTTGTTTTTTTGTTTCGCCGGAAAAATGCTAAGTGTAACAATATATATATATATATATATATAAAAATATAACAAAATTTTAGGTATTGAACCACTGAAAATCTACAATAGATTCAATACTCAATATCCACAGAAATTAAATGTTTGCAGTGGTTTCAAGGAAGTCATATTTTAGAACTACATTTTTCGATGATCCTCTAAATGGCAAAATGTACCTTAATCTCCTTCGTTGGGGGTTTATATCTGCTCCTGATCAAATATTTTCAAATAAAGATGACGTATATATTCCAGTTTTCAATAGTTAATTTCAGCAAGACCGTCCGCCATCACATCATACATTTTGTATCCGATAGTACCTGTCTAAAGTATTACATAACCGGTGAATTGGTAGATATGGAAGCCTGAAAGAAGTGCCCAGCACGATCGACTAATCTTTCACCCCTTGACTATTTTCGTTGGGGATACATGAAAGGAAAAATATCCTCGACGAAACTCAAGAAATCTTCAAGAATTAAAGTGTCGCATAACTTTGGAGTGAAGGAAAATTAATCCGTTCATTAGTTGTAATGTTCTAGATGACTTTCATAATTGCTACTTTTCTATTGTCATGAGACTAATTGGTGGCAACTCGACTATTTAATATAACCTTCTTTGATCAGATTTCTGGATAGGTAGATTTGTCTTTCGCAACTCTCGGGAGTCTGTTACATTCCAATAGATTTACATTTTCTTTACTTAAATTCAAATTAGAGTATGTTTTTTTGATATTATTTTCATTCGTAATGGTCGTAATAGAAAGCATACATCCTAACCCATTGTTGATATATACTCGTAGATAAATCCATATTATTCCATTTTGTTATACGAGGTGTGGCTATTAAATAACGAGACTAACGCTGGTACAGAAGAAGTGCGCATACGCCAAACGCCAACTACTGACAGCGATTTATAGTGAAGCCTTCTCTTTCGAATGCAGTGCCTTTCGCCTCTGTAAACAAATCAGTATAGCCGTAGCCTTCGTTCGGATTAGAGTTGTTTTTTTTGTTTCGCCGGAAAAATGCTAAGTGTAACAATAGAGCAAAGAATTGTTGTCAAATTTCACCTGAAACTTGGAAAAACCGCTACTGAAACTTATAATTTATTGAAAGAAGTGTATGGCAATAAATGATTATCGCGTACACGTGTTTTTGAGTGGTTTAAGCGTTTTCAAGATGGCTGAGAAGACGTTGAAGATGATTCACGCCCGGGTCGGCCTTCCACGTCGAAGATGGATGACAATATCGACAAAACCGGTAATCTTGTTCGATCTGATCGTCGGTTAAGTATTCGTGTGATTGCAGCAAATGTAGGAATTGATAGAGAATCAGTACGGCAAATTTTACATAACAATTTTAACATGCAAAAAGTGTGTGCCAAAATGGTGCCTAAAATTCTCACGTTTGAACAACAAGAAACTCGCAAAAATGTTTGTACTGATACTTTGAATACTATTGAAAATGACTCAAAAATGACTTATTGGAAAGGATAATAACATGTGACGATTCGTGGTTTTTTACTTATGATTCTGAAACGAAGCGCCAATCCATGCACTGGAAGAGCCAAAAAAGCTCGAATGAGCAAATCCAAATTCAAAGCAATAATGATTGTCTTTTTCGATATTCATGGGATTGTGTACCTTCACTGGGTTCCTGAAGGTCAAATTATTAATCAACACTACTACCTTTATGTTCTTGCTCAACTCCGTGGAAGAATAAGGAAAAAGCGACCTGATTTGTGGAAGGACAAGTCATGGGTTCTCCACCAAGAAAATGCACCGGTTTATTCCGCATCGTCATCTTATTCGCCGGATCCTGCATCGTGCGACTTCTGTCTGTTTCCTAAGGTGAAATCTGAACTAAAGGTAACAAAATTTGAGTCTGTTGAAGCTGTGAAAGCGAAAGCGGCACGCGTCCTGGAGGAGATGACAGAAGAAGACTTCCAGCACTGTTTCGAACAATGGAAGATTCGCATGAAGCGTTGTAGAGATAGAGGAGGGGTATATATTGAAGGTGATAAGTAAATATGTATGAAATCAAAATAAAATGTTTTACAACGTCAGTCTCGTTATTTAATAGTCACACCTCGTATTTTGTGATGAGGTAGTAGGTTCGATTTTGTTAATTATGTAGTGATAGTCAGACTACATTGTGAAAATCTTATAGAAAATAGTCTTAGAAATAATAATCTTACGGTGACATCCCTGGCAATTATACACTACTGATGAATTGAGTTGTGTGCACTAATACATAAATTTTTACTTCAAGAAATTACAGAAATTTTATATAAGGATTACTACAACTGATCTGTTAGATTATTAATGAATTTACAGTAATTGAATAGGTATATAATTAAAAAAAACATTTTTTCTTCTTACCATCACTGAGTACTGTTGAAGTCAAACATTTAATCTTGATATTAAAGCAAATACGATTTCTTCTTCTTTATACAATATGCCAATTACTTATTACAGGAAATCAAGTAATATATTATTGTTCCTAAAGCAATGAGATTAACATTTCTAACGAAAAAATAGTACCAGAAAAGACCAAAATAGGAACTTACGCAAGGGTGGCATTGGAAATTATATTGTACAGATGCAAGAGTTGGACGTTGGATAATTCAATAAGTCTATTAGGTTTTTAAAAAAAAATGTTATTTTCTCAGTTCTCTTCTTTCTAACGAAAGCAATCCACCTGACCTTCTACGTTTCAGATTACAAATCAAGACTGCCATGTCCGAGTTTGAGTTCGTTGCTCTGTACATTTTTGCGGATAAAGTTCTTGTCAAATACAATATATATTAAAACTAATCCTTTTAAGGGCAAACTTATCAATTGTTTCCACGGCTTCGATTTTTTGCAACATTGTCCTACTAGTCTGGACACTATCTTAAGGCGTCTTACTCTTACTAGTGTAGTCTTGCTAACGGTAAGAATATGGATTTGCTTATGTAAGCTAGTTTCTCGTTAGCTTTGAAAAATTGCATAAACGTCTGACTGAAATACATATGTGTATTTCCCAGGCGAAAAGCTACGAGTTATTTTCAAGCTTTGCAAGTATATACTCACTTCAGTACTAACTTTGGTATTAGTTTCATCTGTGTATCATGCCTGCATGCCATCACATCCAAATATTTCTGTTTATATTTATACCGTTCTGGGGTAATTGCCTTTAATAAAGGTGTTTTTAGCTACCATGTGCTTTATTTTCATGTCGGATTATGTCTTTCATATGTTTATCAACAATAGTGTTCCCTTTAGCAGAAATATTGATCAAAAAATTAACTCTTAAGGCTTCCTTTTTCATCATGAACTGAAGTCGATGAATGTTCCGAAATCTCCATTTCCCTAGTCGGGGTATATTAGTCCCGCAGTATCGAGGAAGGCGTTTGTATCTTGCATTGCTTTGTCTTCATTCACCGCACCCATTTAGTTGAGAATCTGTTTTAATTGTTGTATACCATCTACATTTGAAAGTTTCAACGGTTGACTACGTATATAATATCGTTCAATAGTAAATGCAAATATTTTTATTTCAATAACACCTTAGGAGAAATTGTTCCATATAGTCAATAAACAGTATAATCCATTATAATGCACACAATTTGTACATTTTATACAAGATTTTTAAGATAAGAAAAATCAGTATTAGGAAGTACGCATATACGTCTGCTGAAATTTGTTTTTCAAAGTTTATTTTCATAACAAATGTGGTTTTATTTATTTAAATATTTGCTTCTCCTAATTGTAATTATCTCTGTTTCTATATAAAGCTTCCACGCTAAACACTGCAGGCAATTGTCTGGTAAGAATTTTATTTTATTTACTTTATCACGGGGTGAATGAATTACAAATTCTTCTGCCTATCAAATGCTTGTAACGGTATATTTTCGATACAAAATTTGTATATTTTTTATTTCATTGTTTTTTTAAAGAAATTACATGCTGTAAATTTTTTAAAAGCGTGCGATTATTTAAACAGTAAACAAAAAGTACGTCTTCACCAGAAAGCAAACACCGAATAAGAATTAATTTAATTATTAAAATTTCATAAAACGAAACGAAACGACTTTTGCGAAAAAAAAACTTATGTTATTTACATTGATTACGTAGGAACAACTTATTTTAAATTTGATGCGTTTGTAGATAATGACCTCAGGTTGCATAAACGTTAAACACTTTTGACAACTAAAATTTTGTTTTTGCAATAAAACGATAAGAAACCTGTATCAATTATATTGAATACCAAGATAAATAAAATTCTAAAAATATTTTCTGTAATTACACGCCACATGCTTTATTTATTGCTTGTTGGAAGTACTACTTGAAGATAATCTCATTAAATTATATATTTACGACCTACGTCTGGCTCTCATGCCTGTAAACAACCCCAGTGAAGATACCCGATGTTATTCTTAGATGATACTGGTTTTTCAAGGTTATTCCTTTTTTAAAAACTTCGAAATCGAACCCAAGAAACGAAACGAATTTTTCTTTTATGTAGTGTTATAGTTGCACATAACAAGCAGACTTTAATTAATAGGATTTTGCTTTTAAAGTATCTACAAATTTTAACTGACAACGAAATTTATTTATAGTTTAGAAACTCATAACGTCTTTATCAAATAAAGCGAAACTTTATTTGTCTTTTACAATTTAACCAAAAGAAATATGCTTTTAAGAGGATAGTAAAAGATAAATAAAAAATATATCATAACTGTAACAGTATTAACTTTCGTCTGTGTATACCTGATATATGTATTTTTATTTACAATGTATCTTACTGAGATGAGACCTCTTAAGGTTCATGATGGGCCTATTAAGTTTTTTAAGCTCAACAATAGCTTGACAAAAGAAACTATGTATATGTGGCCTCTACTATACAAAAGGTGAATATCCTGAAGTGAAAATTTTGTAGAAATTCTCGCTTGAAGCTACCAATGTCTAATAAAAAGAATCAAACTAAATAATGTACTTTAACGAGGCATGAATTGGCAATAGATTTTTGAAAGCCACAGATTCTTTCACAAGTCAGGCAAACAAATTTATTTTCATGTTCAACATCCTTTAGAATAGCTGCTCTCGACTGGTGTGTTGCAACATGCTGGTGTATAGCGCAATTCAAAATTTATTTTTATTACAGCTAACTTGATCACTTAAGGTTGATATATAACCCCTTTCCACATTAATTTTCGTATTCTATATACGTATTTCAACAACTAAGTTGTCATCATCAGCAGATAATTAAACAGTGTCGCATTTGTAAAACTTCGACAAAAACTCGCACGAAACAAATTTTCTTACCCGATCTGTACCGTCGAAAGCCAAAATGCACACCGTGTACGTCTTGGCTTTCGACGGTTTGTTTCGTGAGGGTGTTTGCCATAGTTTTCCAAATATTCAAATCGGAATGACAATTGCCAGTTATCAACACTGGATTTGAAGATCAGCAAACTGTTAGCTACAAAACCCATCTTGCCTCTTGCGTGCACCATCGACTTGGATCTGACCACTGTGGATGTAAGTCGCATCGATATATACGATGGGTCGATTCGTGTCAAGGCAATGTTTAATTTTTTGCAGGTAATCAATGGTCGTATATCAGTGTCTTCTATTAATACATTCCTATTATTTAGTATACATCGAAACTTAAATCTCTTAAAAATGATGTGTTCGATTCGCTCCATTTTGATTCGTCTTCCATTTTTGGCCTAGAGCCGGTACTGTAACATATCGCTCGTACTTCTTATGAGAGTATAAATAATGTCTGGTACCATTTTTATTTGATATTCTGATAAGATTCTGATACTTTTCGCCTTGGTCTCTTCTTAGCAGCACTTTTAAATATCTTTTCATCGGAATTTGTTGTTGCACTTCGTTCTTGAACAATCCTTTCAACTGTTCACACTGACAGACTAGTTGTTTCATATATTGATAGTTTTATCTCACTTAATTCTACTGAACTGTTTTACATTTACAAAAATAATTGCAAATATTTAAAACCGCTTCTCGCTTTTGAACGTGTATCACTCTATGATCCCCTAACGAAAACATTTTGAGCTGCTACTTATATGTACAGCGTAACTCAACCTACGTACTACTGAAAATAGAAGGCCGTGTACGTTTCTAAAAGCGACATTTCTCCTGGCAACTACAGTACCTAACAACATAATGTTGTTTTTCCGAAAGCGTCTTTAGGCTTTTCTTTGAATCCTTCCGATTGCAATTAGAATTTAATCTAACAGTATGGAAAGTGTAGTAATGTTTAAAATTTTACATAAACTGTTTTCAAGAAACAAAGTTTCACCTGCCGTTGACAGTTTTAATTACGACATGAAAGAACATCTTCTGCGCAAATTTTTTTTCACTTGTTTCGATATCTGAAGTTAATTTAAAATAGCAAATTAACGGAGAAAATGAGGTCGCCCTTTGAAGCAAAATAACATTAATTTAAATTACTTTCACATTGGTGTAGGTGTCTTCGTACCGAGAAATCGCTTTAAATAAAGTCTTATTGAAGAACAACAGAAACGAGAATAAACGTTTAGCACGGATTTGTTATTAAAGAATCCTTGAACCTGACCTCTCGTAAGTAAGCAAACTTAAGAACACGCGGCGGATTTTGTTTCTCTCTCTCGCTGCTTTTGTAACTTTCTCTGGCATGGTTCACCAAAGATATCGCAAACTGGTTTGCTAAGTTGTGTCCTCAGCCATGACCTCGAGCTATGTAACACCTGCGTGTACATTGTGGAATTAATTGTGAAGTGTTCATCTAACGATAGATGCGTCATGGTTCTTGTGGGCTTTTTAACGTTTGAGAAACTATTTTCGTAATGGTTAATTACCGATTCCCAAAGTACGCACTTATCCTTGTATTCTTTAATTGTTTGATCTTTCGAATGACATAAATCTAAACGAGCGATGTACTTTTTCATTGCCGACTAAGAATGAATTTATCGTGTAAATAATTGACTAACTGTTATTTTTACAAAGCACGTGTTTCAGCAGTTTAATCATGCACAAGAAATGTGCACGCTTCTGACTATTAAGCATGTAATGCGTACATAAAAAGGGAGAGTGCACTAGTGCTTTATGTTATGTACAATACATTAAGGACCTAATTTACTACAATACATTAACGACCTAATTTACTAAGTTAGGTCGTGCAATAATACTTGTTTTATATTTATTGTTATTGTTGTAGTTTAGCGACTAAGAAAACATGTCGTAAGACTACTTGAGTTAACAACGATTACATTAAATATGTACGTCGTTATTTTAAAATGTGATAATTGGAGACAATAAGACGTTTAATCGCAAAATATCTATTCCATCGGCATTTAAGCAATAGCTTAATCCCTTCACAACCAAGGTATCTACGTGATGATATTTTTAGACATTGTGAAATATACCAGGATATGCACGTATGGATATTATGTACAAGAATGTTTTATTCAGATTTGTTCGGTCGATATAACGGTTATTTTATTGGTATTATCACTTCTACCCGTTTATGGATACAATGGTGTGCAGGTGTTTAGTCAAGATTGTTAAAAAGGTAGGTTATGTACATCGAATGCTAGATGAATCGGTGTAATAACAAATGTTGTTGTGTACGGTTAATTCAGCTATTTGGAAAGAATTAACCCGATGTTATTTGATGGCTAGAAGTTACTTGGGATCAATCCTTTTGCCGATAAACAGCCAATACTGGTAAAGCAACTCTCAACTGATTATATGTGTTTTGGTTTGCTTTCGCTATTGAGGAGGAGATGTATACGTTCATCATTCTGTATTTTCTTACTGGCTTTGTCAAGTGCGCGATAATCAACTTATTGGGGCAATAACATACGTGGGCAAGGTGAAAAGTTCTCGACCTGACAATAAAAGACTATTTAAATTTAAAAAATGATTTTATTTTTCTACATAATCTCCCTTGAGTTCAACACACTTGGTCCAGCGTTTTTCTAACATCAATATTCCTTCCCGGAAGTGAGAGTCTGGATGGCTGTCAAAATATTCTTCTACGGTCCTTTCAACTTCTTCGTTGGATGTGAATCGCTTTCCAGAAACAAATTTTTTCAAATTTGGAGGGTGCCAAATCAGGAGAATAGGGAGGATGGCCGAGTAAATCGTACCCCAAATTCCGCAATTTTCCCATTGCCAACGCACCCTTGTGTGCGGGTGCGTGTCCTGATGAAAAATGATTCTTTTCTTCTTCAAACTAGGCCTCTTCTCGCGAATTTTGGCATCCAGCTATTCAGGAAGGTTAGAGTAATATGCGCCTGTAATTGTTCTACCCTTTTCAAGGTAATCAATTAACGAGATTCCTTTTGCATCCCAAAACACGCTGGCCATGACTTTTTGGGCAGATGCGGTCGACTTCGCTTTCTTTGGCGCTGAACCACCGGCTTCCACCCACTGCTTCGACTGCTGTTTCGTTTCTGGCGTGTAGTGGTGGACCCATGCCTCATCCATGGTGACAAATCGCTGCACAAAATCGATCGGATTCTTGTTAAATCGGTCCAAAGGATGCTCCGAAAATCGTTTGCGCATTTACTTTTGATCGACATTCAACAAATGCGGCACTCATCTTGCGCAGAGCTTTCTCATCTCTAATTCTTTGTGCAAAATATTTCGCACCCTTTTTTCCTATATCCCCACAGCCTCAGCTATCTCATTCACTTTCACTTGCCTATTGTCCAACACAACATCATGTACTTTTTCGATGATTTCTGGTGTGGCTGCGGTTTTTGGCCGTCCTTCACGTGGGTCATCTTCGAGGGATGCACGACCACGTTTAAATTCAGCTGCTCACTTTTTAACGGTTGACATCGAAGGAGCAGAGTCCCCGTACACTTTTGTCAACTTCGGATGAATTTCCATAGGG
This sequence comes from Dermolepida albohirtum, assembly GCA_031893035.1. Lineage (NCBI taxonomy): Eukaryota > Metazoa > Arthropoda > Insecta > Coleoptera > Scarabaeidae > Dermolepida > Dermolepida albohirtum. The sequence goes on along the minus strand of JAVIWB010003802.1, from coordinate 488,342 downwards.
GCTAAACCATCCAAAACAAAGAATTTTATAACAGCACGATATTCAAGTTTATCCATTTAAAAAAATAACACGCACGACGTCTACTACAAAAATTCTTGCAAACAAAGTACTTGAGAGAATAAGTTGAAAGTTTTCATATGAACTAAAGACACATGCAGCCACGCAGGAAACATAAATTTCTGTTAATTGTAACGCCATGTCTGTGTCAGGCCGAGAACTTTTCACCTTGCCCACGTATTCTGTTCAGATCTAAAGGTGTTTGAGAGAACAATAATGAGTCGAAGTCGTTTCATATCAATACAGAAACTTATTCGATTTTCACAGTCAGGTGTATTGTTTTATAAGACGTCAATTTACTTGCTAATTTTTTTCTGTTTACGAAATTCTTCCTCGTGGTATGGAGTAACTTTTCAGGAGCTATAATTTCACTTCTATTTTTTAATTCGTATTTTTCTTATCGGATCCAGACATGTTACACTGTCAAATTGTTAAACCGATTTTCCATTTAGTAATGCATTAGTTTCTCTCTATCGAAAAAATATAGAGCAATTTATAAAACATGATCAATAAGGTTGATATATAACCCCTTTCCACATTAACTTTTGTAAATTCTGTATACGCATTTCGACAACCAAGTTGTCATCATCAGCAGATAACCTCAAAGTGTCGCACCTGGTAAAACACGGCGAAAAAATTGTACGAAAAACAAACTCCGTACGCGATCCACACCGTTCAAAACCAAGATGTGCACTAGATATATTATGTAACCTATATAAAACATGTCAAGCACTGTAATTCTTAACTGCTATTTTTGTTTTTTTTTCTACTCATATTTCAGACGGTATATGAAAATAAACATTTATATAAGCAAGTACTTAATTCTTCTTTACCAAGTTTGGCACTTGATTTACAAGAGGAAGAACCCGCTGCATAGCGCTTTCTTTTCGACACAGTTTCGGTGTTCGAACGCCATAAAAGAAATGGCAATTAAGAGAATACATGTGTGATATTAAGCCACCTGCTTGTGCGCGTCATTAATTTTCTCCCGGAAAATAAAGTCAGAGTAAGAGAGTTAAATCGTTTGAGGTTTTGTAACAGCCCATTAAATTACGAAAAAGCGGAAGGGTTGATATTTCCTACTGGACAAATTTTATGTTTTTCTGGGAATTGAGTTATTCAGCAGGTTACATAATATATATATATATATATAGGTTCCAGTGAAAAATTTCGGAAATAGTTTTGAAGGAAACATTTTATATCCAAATAAATGGATTTATTGTTTTTAAAAATGTTCACCATTACATCGTATGCACTTATGCATACATTTAAATTGAAGTATTGATTCTATTTTGGAATTTGCAATTATATTTTCAGTTTGGAAAACGTCAAAACATCGCTTAGAACCAAATCAGGACTGTTATCTGCTGCTATACCCGTTCCGAGTTGTTTTCTGACAACCCATCAACGACTTCAGGCAAATTTGCCATTTCGCATTTACTACACCACAATTTCTTAAAGCAATTGTAACAACATGATAAATTTAGCTACAAAATATTAATTCATTTTTTATAAGTGCTTCGTGGACAATTTTTGTGGACAGAAGTTCATTTTGCTACAGTCAAACTGTTGATCATTGCTTTGTTGTCATCTCATAAAAATATATCTACGATTTATCACCTGTAAAGATGACATAGACATATATAGAATATCCGTGATTTAATATTTTAACACTGCTTTGTACCATTTGACACGATCTTTTTTTAAGTAGCGTATATATTACGTGGTGTTCAGCGAGGACAAAGTCTTCTCACAGCTAGCTACGTATGCAAAATAGAATCTGACGTGAGAAATGTGAAATGCTGCCTGTCTCTCATTATATTTTGCATGACTATTTTCCCTTTGTTCGTCCTGAAGAGAAGTACAACCAAAGTCGAAATTCTCGAAACCAGTAATATACTTTAATTGTTCTCCATTACCAAATGCAGAAATTGAAAGTTCCGTGTACTTATTTATTATTCATTTATCTTATGGCAAAGTACGTATTAAGACAGAAAAAAGGTGCAAAGAAAAAAGACAATACACACATGTATATAAAATGAGGACAGACATCATATAAATCTAGACTAGTAAATATAACAGATTCAAATCAAGACTTTGGAGCCACCGAACTGCTTCCTTGTGTTCCTTTTACGAAGTCTTCTTTTGTGCCAGAGAATGCTCGACGTCCATATTTGTACACAATGTGTTTGATTGTTTGGTTTTCTGTGCAACGTCGCACCCAGAACTCGGCCTCATGATCTACTTGTGTAGCATGTGACCACATTTACCATGATCTCTATTGAGCGATATCTAGCTCTAGCGCGGCGGATCAAATTTGCGTGGTGGCTGTCTAATAGGAATTGCCACTCCTCCGAAGACCTCTCTTGCCATTTGGGCATCCATGTGTTCGCCACATCAAGGCCTTCTTCTGAGAGCAGTTGACGTTTCTGCGTTGGAATTCACATGTAGCAAACCACGTCTTCATATTTTTTCCACAATTTGTCAGAAATTCAGGATGTATATTATTAAATCTAGGAGAATATGTCCACGATTAATTATAAACCAAAAAACTTAAATGTATATGAAAGTACTATCAATTAGTGAATTCATAGAATACTAATGCAATATTTCAATAATTAAGGGAACAAAAATTTAATTGCGATTTTAATTCCGTTGCATTTTATACACATTTTTAGATAGCTAATTTATTGTTGACATAACAGATAAAATCAAACAGCATTTTAATATACTTAAGGTAAAAATAAAAACTGATTTAGTACCGTCATTTCACCAAAATATATTCAGTAATTTTATAAGGTAATTTCACGTCTTCAGCAAACTATATGGCGTAACGTTAATATTCTCATAATTAGATAGTTATAATGCAGCGAAGGATATTATACGAAGTTTGATTTTCCAATTTCCGGTTCTAGTGAACGTCATCCTTTACAATTTCTGTATACGTGGACATCGAGTGTGCCAATGTTAGACGTGTACAGGTATAAAACAAGGACTGTATATTATGGCTTTCGACTACAAGTCAGTACCAAAACCCGTCTAAAGTTTTGAAATGGTTGTACGATTAGCATATAATGATTTAGGAAATCTGAAATATTTTTGGCTGTAGACCATAAAAATAGAGATAATAATGTTATTAACAATATAAACAATATTTATAAAAGACAATTTCAATACAAGTGATAGATACACTTTTTTCTACCTACGTAATGAAACTTAATTCAATAAAGAAAGTAATAGCAAACCGAACATTTAAAATGTTTGTCTTGAAAAAGGATATTGCAAAAAACACATACAAAAATTTGGGCAAAGTATATACAGTCTACATCACATGAATGTATGAAATATTACTACCAAGAACCAAGGTAATTTTGATGGAGCCTGGGTTGATTAACTTAATCACTGAAGGTTGATATATAACCCCTTGCCACATGAATTTTCGTATTCTGTATATGTATTCCGGCAACTAAGATGTCATTATCAGCAGATAATTAAACAGTGCCGCACCGTATACGTATATAGAATACGAAAATTAATGTTGTGCCAAGGGGTCATATATTAACCTTCAGTGATTAAAAAAAAATAAAAGCACCCGTTAAATATTAATGAGTTCAACAATTTTAAAGAGTGTTTGGCGGCACATATTACCGATCTCTCGATAGTTGTTCAGCAAAACTGCAGTATTATACTGATTGCCGATCTGTACTTATGTGGATCGTCAGTGTTTCGATATGGTATTTCTATCTATTCATTCCAGATGATCCCGAGTAAGTGCTGCAGCTGCTCCTACGTACTTTAAAAATTTCAGTTGTTTTTTTGGAAAGTGGGAAAGAGCTACAACGAAACACAGGTCACTGACGTTATGCTGGAACGTAGAATTTCTGTCACTGCAAAAAAAGATAAGACGATCGCTAGGATGTCTTCAAAGTTTTAGTTTTATATTATGTCAGCCTCAAAAGAAATTAGTCGAAAAAGGAATAAGTCTGTTAATGAAAACAATTACATAATGCTTATAAACATCATTTGTTAAATATGAAAATATGAAGTCAAAGCCTTTTATCGCACAAAAATATACTGATCATCTATATTTGAGCACAGAAGGAAATTGCATTCGAGATTGGATTAAAATAGTGTTTATCAATAGAGACCTGTTGCGTGTGCGAGCTGCTAGAGGAAGAGCATGAGTAACGTTTGAAAGTACTATAAAACACCCTGTAAAACTCTATGTATGTAGCTACCTAAATGTGCGAAGCTTTAGATCAAAATATTCATTTCCAGGGAATTTGCATATGGTGGAAATTTGGAACAGGTGTTTTATCAAAGACTGCTAAAGAATAGTACGTAAAGGGATGTCGACTTGCTAACTTATTAATTTATTCAGGTTGCCTGAGCAATTCCTAGAGCACAGAAAGTAAGACATCAAATTAAATTGTCTGCCTAAATTATTGGATGTCGATCTAGTTGAAAACGTGTAAACATAAATTAACCTGAAATGCAAATTCATCGTGTCAGATTAAATTAATGCTCTAAATTATTCGCACGGATTATGTAGAAGAATTTTGTTGCAAATATGAAAAAAGTAATAATTCATAAAAACCGCGACTTGATTGCGTATTAATAACTATGACTTAGTACATTAAACAGGTTTTATAAGTATTACATTTCTTCTGTTTTTAGACTAGACGTCTTCCATACAAAATCGAATGCACGCAGTGTAGTCTCTGTAGTAGTAGTATAGTAGTAGCATTCATTTCATTTAAACTCAATCTTTGCAAAAATCTCCAAGAATATTTAATAAAATGCTGTGCTCATCAATTGGTTTTAAAACCTTCAACATCAATGTTTGGAAAAGAATTAATGAAATTTTACAGCAATCATTTAAAACAACACGCAGTGAAAACGAAGACGAATATTGATGATATGATCGACCTAGACGAACATTATAGTGAACTGATACGATGAAAACGACGGACAGAAGAATATATGTATAATGGAACAGTGTCTTGAGACATCTAAATAACAAAATATTTTTTAGTTCTTTTTTACTTTAATCTTTCATTTATACCAATTTATTTATAAGAAATAGTATAGCTTAATAATATTACAACGTTGAATGACGTAATCATAGATATTTTGAAATTAAAATAATAGTTCATATACACTGTAACATTATAAATCTGTGCGCATGGCATTGTATTCGCTACCCAATGAATGCAATTTTACAAGTTTCGTTAAGGTAAATTTATTTATAAGAGTACATAACGCCTATTTTGCAATGCAAAACAATCACGTGAAACTATATTTAGCTACGGTTAGCAATTATATTTTCATCGTAAAATCGTATGTACAAAGAAAATCTAAAGACCTTGAAGAAGTCAGGTTAATTTAATACATTGTTTGTCACATTTACCAGTCGCAAAAGTTTTGTCTCTTACACATACTTATATCTTTTAATATCCTCACTAACTTGATAAAAAAGGTTTTATTTTTCTTAGAGGTTACCTACAAAACATGAAATACGACCTTGGCCTTGACTTAGTGGCACTTGGAAACAATAAAGTATACATAAGAACCAAGAGGAATTTGGTTTTTATATTGTTTACTAATCAAGTCTAGACAAAAAGTTTTAACACACCATATTTTCCCATGGGAAAATATTTTTATTTTAATTAATGATAATATTAGAATAGGAATTACCTCATACACACATACAGTTTAAATATTTGTATTATTCTTATTCGCAATAAATCTTTTATCCTGGTAGTTGATTTCAGTATACTTAATTTTTAAGTTTAGTATTTCGACTGATTCCATATGTAGTACGCAGATTAACTACTTTAATTACGTAAGAAATTCTAATGATGGAGTTGTAGATTTTTTTAATGTGATGTTAAATCTAATATTACAGGTAATTATATTAATAGTCACACAATTTCGAAGGACTACTACTATTATTATCAAGTTATAATAATATTTAGTAAATAGAAATTCACAAACGAAACTAATATTATATACAGTGTTCATGTGTTTATAGTAAGAAACGCAGGTTAATATTTCCACCAGTATAAAGGCTAATGATAAAAATGGATATATCGTGTCAAAGTACATCTTATATGCTAATACGTTAATAGTTAATGTGTCGTCGTTTTCATTATTTTTCAAATTTGGCAACTTTTATGGACACGTTTCCCGCTCTATGTTTCACAAGAGTAAGATGCAATACCATTTGCAGCCTTCCACTTCCTACAAAATTTTTTTCGTTGCTTTGCATCGTTGTCTTCTTTCTAAACTCTAATCTACATTGTTGTCTTTAGCACAAACATCTATCGACTTTGGTAGTTTTTGTTCAATTTTTTTTCGAGTTTAAAGTACCCTAAAATTGAACACCAGCACCTTCAAGCAATTGCAGACCGGAACCTTCCCTGGAACGGCAGGAAGGTATGTCTACAGACAAAGAATATATTATGCACTGTATTGTAAAATACCTGACAGTAGGGTGTTTATGTTCTTTGTCCGTAAATATGCCTGACTTCTAGGTGATCAGATAAAAAAAAATGATTTATCTGTATACAAAACAAGGAACCATTCTCTGCCGGAATTCTCTTGTATGCAGATCACGTGTGGTTGTTGAAATTTACTAGACCACAACGGTTTAATAATTATGCTTCGATAAGCGATATCGTGTTTGCGTAATCTGCTTCTGATTGTCATTCAGCTATTTTCTTCTTCTTCAGCATTCTTCTTGACTAGCTCAGATTATCCCGAACGAAGTGCTATTTGCAGTTTTTCCTTAAATAAACTAATAATAGCATTATTTTTTCCTCATATCTTGAAAGATTATCTATATTTTGGGTTTGTTGATAACGCTTTCCTTATGGTCTGACAAAGTATTCCGTGTAAGTATTTAGCTATCGCTTCAACTAGTGATTTAGAATCCTTACGATAATCACATAAAAATACTACCACTAAACGTTCTCTATACTCATTTCAACAAAAACTGTTACTTACATCACATACAACGGATAACTATTAAAACTGACTAGACGTATTAGAAGGAAGATTTTTCTATCTACTCTCTCAGTCCCACCCTTCCCATTAACTTTAATTTCTTAGTATATTTGCTTGCGTTTCCAATTATACAGACTACATAATGTCGTTTTGAAATAGTCTCCCACTTGAATACATTATCGCTAATACTTAGGAAGCTTCTTCATTTCATGGAAAAAAAATTGCCAATTGCTTCTTCGAGTGACACGTTTTGCCCCTTACAAATTCATTTAACGGTCCAAACACATGGACATTTTAGGCGCCTGCTCTAAATTTTAAGACAATTTATTAATTGCACCCACATAAAGACGAGCCTTGTACTGTAAGAAACTGTCTGGCTTTTCCTACGCTCGTTGCATTTGACGGTTTTCACAAAGTTCCATAGAAAGTCTGAGTAGTATTCCTCGTTTATAGTTTGTTGTTCTGTCAGAAAATCTATGTGTAAAACTTTTTTCGTGTCCCAAAGGACTAATTTTTTTCTGAAACCATTGTCTTCATCAACGCTCTTTTGAATTCAGAGGAAAAAATAGCATGCTTTGGTTTCATTGGCAGTCACAATAGACTGCCCGTTTTCTTTATATGGAACCGAACAGATACTCCAGCAAATCAGCTTCTGCTAGTCCGTTCACTGGCTAGAAGTTAAACGTGCACATATTTTTTGAACATTAATATTTAATGCTGAAACAAGATATCTTTTAGCAACTCCGGAGTCACGTCGAATAAGTGTTATCCCCTACTGCCAGTAATCTGTTATGTAATTCATATTTTCGGTCACTATGAACTTTTTCTCATATTACTGGCAATCTTCAAACGCTTTGCAGTATTACTTGCTTACGTCTTTAAATGTTCCACTACCAAATTATTTGCTAAGCCTTCTATAAATTTCTGATGGCTTTGGCTCTTTATTTGGAACAAATTTAATAGCAATACGATGTTTGGCGTGTGTTCGATGCTTGAATACATTTTACTATCGCTAATAGTTGTCAAACAAATCGAAACGGTTACAACTTAACTTTCTCGTTTGTCCCTTGTATTTGGTCCATTATTTGAAATGTTATTTGGGATATTTCTACAGTTAACAATATCACAAAATTGGAATTATAATTTTAATTTAAAAACTCTTTATACAACGTAACTCTTCTGAAGTCGATTAAATTTTCATTTATAGTATAGTTCTTCAATGTAATTTTTCTTATTTTTAAGCGTCATATCTACATAACGAATGATATTTAGGGCATAATTTATTCTTTGTTAAATATTAGCTTATCATCTAAAATAATACAAAACAAAATAATATCCCATGAGTTTGGTGAAAATCGAAACTAATGAAAGTTTAAAATATCATCGCATGTAAACAGCCACTAGGAATATTGTTTATTTAAGTGAATTCGAATGTTTGAGAGCTTATCTAAAAGCTTTAATTTCGGAGTGTTATTGAAATCATTTGCCATAAGTGGAAATTAATAATTCTATAAATTAAGCACAATTATATATAGGGAGGCTTAGGGGTTTTTATGCACTAAGTGGGTATTAAGTAAAATACCTAGTAAACCTTATAGTGATGACAGTAGATTTAGTGATCCTTTAAATAATGTTTTTGCACACACAGTTTTTAACCAATGCAAACCGTTAATGTCGATTGTATTTACTACTCCTCTTGCTGGCTATTTTTGTTCTTAATTTTGTTAGTCCTCTACTCCAACCTGTATTTCTTAAATTGATTAACCGCATTTTTATGAAACATTCTCTTTGCTTCTTTACAGCTTTCTTCCCCCAACAGCATTATTTCCAGTCATCTATTTTCTGGCTGTATATCCCAGCGATTTAGTCCTTTGCGCCTTCACTATTTGTGTACTACAGAGATTTCTGAATAGTTTCTATAATTAATTATAATTTATCTAAATTGTTCATCTATCTTTATTCCACCATAAATTCTTCATGCCCTAAATGTATTTATTGTCTTCAGTGTTCATCATCCAAAGTTTGCAGGTATAGGTGACATTGTTTGGTGAAGTCCTTCATTCCTGGGCTGAGTATATTCTTAGCTCCTAAGATTCTGGTTAAACTTGCTACTTTCCCTTTACTCCTTTTTCCAATTACTCTTACAATCAGATATTCGATCTTCTCTTTTTTTTCTGTTTTATGTCTTCTACTTGCGTAAGTTATGACTAATTCACCCATCTTTTTTTTTCCAGTATCTTTTATTTGCCTACTCTGCAAATAGCTTAAACCTCTTATAAGTACGATGTCACCGACGTAGGTTAAGCACAGATATCTGCCACTATGTCGATTTTTTTAAAATGGCCAAACTAAAGAACACCTGCGAATAAAAGGTCGTGCCTCAATTCTTTCTTGTTTTCCGTTTTCCGACATTTCTATTGAATTATACTGCTTTTTCTTTCTGAAAGAGTCATGTACTTGCTCGAAATCGATGTATAAAAATTCAGGGGTAGATTCTATAATCTTAATTATCGCCGTTGCAACAGAAAAAGATATTTGATTATATGGAATATTACAAATTAATTTATAGATAATTTATATAAAAGCAAATCTTTTACTAACATTGTTCAATTGAAACTCAATTATAAACTTACGCAAACTCTATTTTAGTACGTGTATGTGGCTGCTGTTGTTTTCATAATTAGATAGTTGCTATAACGGAGGGTACAGTCTAAAGTTTAATTTTCCTATTTCCGGTCCTTCTAAGCGTCATTTTGTATAGTGCCTGCCCATTTAGAAATTGACGTGGAGAAAGTTTAATGTGCATAATAGAGATTATAGATACCATTGTGTCAATATATATTTTGAAAGGATAATACATAATTTAAAAGTTATTAAACAGTTACGAAAAATATATAATAATATATACGAGGGTAGTTTGACAAGTAGTGAGAATGGAAAAGAAAAACGAATTTTTTAAATACAAAATAATTTTTATTTTTCAATATATTCTCCTAAAAGAGCAATATATTTATTCCAACAGTGCTCCAATGCCCTTATGCCATCTCTAAAATGCGATTCCGGAAGGCTTGCAAAATACTCATTTACGAAGATGATAAGCTCGTCGTTAGACGAAAATTTCTTTCCGCGTAGTGCCGTTTTCAATTTTGGAAAAAGGTGGAAGTCGAAAGGGGGAATAAGGCGCATGCGGTACTAATTAGAAATGCAACTTGTAGATTTTGGACATCGCAACTGTGCTGGTATGCGAGGGAGCGTTGTCTTGGAGAAACATAATCTTTTTCTTTGCTATTCATGGCCGTTTAGCATGAATCTCAACATTTAATTTTTGTAGAAGTTCTGCATAATATTGTCCGTTTATTGTGGTACCTTTCTGAAGGTAGTCAATGAGCAAAATGCCCTTTGAATTCCAAAAAATTGATGCCATCACTTCGTTTGTCGATAAAGTGGTTTTCGCTTTCTTTGGAGGTGCAGAACCACATTCTAACCATTGTTTCGACTGTTGTTTAGCTTCGGGTGTACTATAGCGTATCCAAGTTTCGTCACAAGTAACAAATCGCCAACAGAAATTAACCGGCTTCCGCTTATAAAGGTCCAAACACTCATTGGAAATGCGCAAACAAGTGAACTTTTGATCAGTCTTAAGCAATCGCGGCACCCATCTTGCCGAAAGCTTGGAAAGTTTACCATGTCTGCTATCTCTATGGATTTTTATAATCATTTCCTTAGAAGTCACGATTTTGGGTGCTCCAGAGCGCGCTTCATCAACACAGCTTGTTCTACCACGTTTAAATTCATTTACCCATTTACTTATTGTGGCGGATGATGGAGCAGATTCACTAAATATCGGAATGTGAACACATAAATAGCCAACCTAAATTACAGTTCATTTGTTTTACCAATTAGAGCGCCACCTATGTGTCATTCTCACTACTTGTCAAACTATCCTCGTATTGAGTTGACAATTAATTTCACCATAATTAAATAATTCTGAAAAAGTAGATTAGTGAAATTCTTTACGTATTATATACAACTCAACAAATCTTACGTCCCTTAAAACTAGTCAGTTTCCGTATATGATACTCGTAGTTATAACGGTATTTAAATATTTTTGTTTATTTATGTTTGTATTGAGACATGAAATTAACACGTACTGTTGCAAGTGATCTTAAGTAATTAACCTTTAACACCTCATTTAATTTCTAGAAATGTATATTTAAATACACATGCATTTCTAGAGACTAAATGAGATTTGTTTAGACCAAGTCTCTGTTTTTACGCTTGCGGTACAAGACAATGGCATAATCACTATATTTAGTAACGGTTGTCAGTTACATATTAATTACGCAGAAATATTCATCCTCATGATTACAAGTCGAAATTTATGCTTTATAAGTCTTTTATTTTCCGTCATTGAGTTTATAAAAACTATTATTTCTAGAGGTCATTTGGATTTGATGCACACACACACATATATATATATATATATATATATATATATATATATACACACCTTGACTTTAAGCTTTGCATATTTATAAAAGATAAATACGTAATAAAAAAAACGAATATATTACCTCTTATATTGTCTTATTTCCAAATTTTTGATAAAAAATCACTATATACGACTGCGTATTAAATGAAAACCTTAAAATTGTAACAAATTTTATATTATAACAAGTAAGAAAAATCTTTCGTATCATTCTTCGACGTAGTCTCCCGGATGTTGAAGGTAAATATTCCACCCATTCGGAAGTGTATAAATACCACGTTTAAAGAGTTCTTTTGATTGTGTGTAGCCATTTGTAGATTGTTGTTTTCTACGTCTTCATCACTTCTAAAATGTTTACCCGCACTGCTTCTTTGAGTGATTCGAACACATGAAAGTCACTAGGAGCAAGTCAGGTAAATAAGCAGTGAGTAGTGGGTGTTTGAGACATTCAAATTTCACATTCTGTCTAGTTCGGCCTGTCGACTGGTTTATATGCAGTCGGTCGTTGCTACAATATACTTGAAATCAGTAGATCTCGTCATTATTCGTTAGTGCTCCTAATTGCAGAGCGAAGTTGATTTTTAAGCATTTTTGAATATGAAGTAATGATTCCCTTGTCCATGTATTGTTACAAACTTATTCCCTTTATATCCCAAGAAGAGAACGAGCATCACCAGCATATGTTGGAATGCGAATTTTTTTTGTTTCGGCGATGCGTTTTAGCGCCATGCAGACTTTTTGTTTCTAGTTGGTGACAGTAAACCCAAATCTCATCGTCTGTCAACTGACGTGACACTCTCCTTGCAAACGCTTCATTAGATTTTAGTACAACGCGTACAATATTCTGCGCTTAGCCATAATTAATTTTCAAAGCTACTTCTTTCTGGTCATATGCCTTTTTTTAAAAGGTTTTACACTAATGCTTATGTTTTCCTCATTACTCAGTGAGTTCGCCCCCGTCTTGTAGCATCGTCCACAGAAGTTACACCATTCGTATACTTGTTGGAGTGTCGAACACGAATCACGAAAATTTAATTAGTTTGACACTATCGCTACTTAAGAAATGCATAGCAGATGGCTGCTTTAGCGCAGTGTATGTTGATAGTGAAGCATCCACATTTTTACTGATGCTGCTGTCTCCGTCTGAATTTTATCATCACTCCTGTCGGTGACTTTGTGAAGCTCAACGAACACCATTGCTACATACACAGTACTGACAAAACAATTGCTATACTTTTTCAATAAAGATATTTTCTCGTTTCAATGAGATTGTCATCTTAGTTTTCCATCTTAGTTCATGCTAAAATATTTAGCTTTAGTAGAACATGATATCCGATGACTGTCGATGTATATATGTAGATATGTGCTGAACTTTTTTGTTCTTAATTTATTTCGACGAGCATTGATTTTGTTTCGATATATTTGATTCTCCACGTACTAGACCATTTACGAATTTCGTTACCAGCTTTCTGCCGGATTTTTGTTGATTCTTCATTTATTCTTCTAGTGACTAGTATTCTGCATCGTCAGTGAAAGTAGTTAAGCTATGTTTTTAACTTAAGAATAGTACAAGTGTATAGGAAGTACAGAATCGAGCCCACTACACTTCCTTGCTGCACTCAAATTTTGGTTTCTCCTAATTATGAGCGAGAATTTTTTGCTTCATTCTGAAGAGTGTCTCTGTAATATATTACTATAGAATCTGTGAATATTGTAGTAGTTCACTATGCCACACTTTATCGAATGCTTTTATTATATCGAACGTATCGAATGAATAAAATTGAATGTCAAATGTCTACGGATAGAGTGGAAGTATTATTTACAAAAGACAGATGAACAAGCTTTTTCTTTTCTTCTAGCGTTGTTTCGATATTTTGAAAAATTCTGCGAATTTAACCGATCGAAAAATTTTCGCTTCAGATATCAAACTGATGTGGTGGAATTAATTCTTTCATTATTAATGATAATCTTCAGTCGTTACAACAGAATTTTTTCAAAATGCTTAGAGATTGTAGGGAGTACTAAGATTGGTTCATAGGAAGCAAATTCATAAGGATATTTACCTGGGTTCGTTCCCTTACATAGGGTTCCTACTTACCTCAAAAGTGTAATTTCGGTTATTATATTTTTAGAGAGCTATTTTAACACCGCTCATGTCTCAGAATCTAGTGCCCTTCTTTTTGAGTGTTAAGAATAATATTATTCTGTTTTTAGAGAAAAAATAACTCGTAAATGACACTACCTCCAAAAGAACAACTAGCGGAAGAAATTGAAATATTTCTCAGCAATATCCAGCAACCAACTTGGAAAATTCTCCTCTTTTAAAACGAATGCCAACTGACGTCAACTATCCAAAGAAAATCAACTGACTGAGAGAAAGGAAAATAAAGATAAAATCAGACTTAATAATATAAATATCCAGCTTTTGGGGTAAATACGAGGGGAGAGATATAAATGCAAAATTACTACAAATTATTCTCTATGGAAAGTAAACTAGAATGCTGAAATGACCTATCAGGGAAGTACTTCCAAATTGGAAAGGAAATTAAATGGGTTAAGAGTAATATAGTTAAAGGAGAAACATATACGAAATATTTAGAAAAAACGTTTCAATCCCTAAAAGAACAGGAAGATGAATGTCTGACAAATTTCGCTGCACATGAATGAATTAATATTTTGCAAAATGAGAGCAGTCTACCGCTTTTTCGCGTTCTCTTGCTCATCGCGTGATCATAATATATTCAATTCTAGTTTTTGCTGAAAATGCCGGTACACTCGCATGTAAAAGTAAAGTAAAATAATAATTCCTAAACGTATGTCAAATACGTTATATTGTCTATTTATTTAAATATTATCTTTTTATTCTCAGCTCAATAATTACATTTTTTGATTAATTTCTTTGAAAATCTGGACAAAATCGTATTTTAATGGAATGCTTACGCAATCACATGTTCATTGTATTTATTCAGAGCAGCAGGATATGACATTTTTTTCGATTTTCTTTATTCCACATTAAAATAGCGAATGGTGCCAGATTTATAGCCACTACGATTTTAATTAATTCAATTCCAGTTGGACACGACAAAAAGTCTTGTTCACTTGCACTTTATTTATTTTTTCTAGTTCTGAATGTAAAAATTTGTTAGAACTTCATAGCAATTCTCGGAATACTTTTCATGCAAATCACGCAATTAACATTCAACTTCTCTTTCTCTTTTCGGAGCGCCTTTGAAAAATAAGATTTAAAACATATATTAGTTTGTTTAATGTACCATGAATAATCTGCATATTACAAAAAGAACAGTGGAGATATAAGAAAAAAATTACAAAAATTCTAAATTCAGTTGGCTTTCAAAATGGATATTAAGACGTTTTTTTTTCTTTTCTTCTCGAATACTTCTTTCCATTTTTTTACGTTTTTAATGATTTTCACGAATATCAGAAGCAAATTCCTCTATTTACGAATTACGTAAGGCAAATATCAATTTGGGATAAAGCATTTTTTCAGGTAATTGAAATGAAAGTACTGTTTAAAAAATAAGCTTTAATTCCACATAATTGAGATTGTATCGGTTCTAATGCTTATGTATTTGCGCAATGACAACGCAATGATATCCAATAATCCTTTATTCTCAGAAGGAATTATTTAATTGAATGCAGTTGTAGGTTAGCTATTAAAGAAACCGTTTTAGTAAACATTCACTTAGATCATTTATTTATGGTACTTTAGCAATGCGGATATATACACACAATAATGTTAAGATTGTCTATATACACGTATGTATGTGAACATTTGTATTACATGTTATGACTTCACATGGTGTTCTGTGTTAGGTACTTCAGAGACTGGATTACATGAATTTTGGTTTCGAAATATGTAATTTACACAACCAAATTCACACTGTGATTATTCGTAATAAGTCTTGCAAAATTCAAAACTGAATTAAAAAGGAAAAATTATACACTTATTTTAGTAATTTTATTTTTCAATGTGACCCGTTTTCCGCTTTGACAAACACTGCCTACATATAAAGAAACTAATTATTTCATAACTCTCACGGGTAATAGAATATATCTGTATAAAAAGCGGAAATACAGAGTGAGTTGAGAGGGTCATATCAGACTCCAGAGGTGTATTCTACACGTAAAAAAATATTAAGGATATTCTCAGCTCTCAAGTTACAGAGTCATAACATAATCCGATGATCCTTATTGTACTGTTTACCTGAGATATACAAACTAGAGTAATTCGATGAGATCAATTGTTTTAGGGATTAACTCGTCGACTTACCTCATTTCAAAGTGGCTAGTGAATGAATTTATTACTACGATAGGAAAAAATTCTTCTCGCGAGCACAATTTTATTTAATTCGTTCGTTTTAAAATTTGTGCTCGCGAGTTTTATTATTAAACTCGCGAGCAAAAACTCAACTCGTGAGCAGAGTGGGAAAAAATTCTGCTCACGAGCACAATTTTATTTAATTCGTTCGTTTTAAAATTTGTGCTCGCGATTTTTATTATTAAACTCGCGAGCAAAAACTCAACTCGTGAGCAGAGTGGGAAAAAATTCTGCTCGCGAGCACAATTTTATTTAATTCGTTCGTTTTAAAATTTGTGCTCGCGATTTTTATTATTAAACTCGCGAGCACAAACTCAACTCGTGAGCAGAGTAGGAAAAACTTCTGCTCGCGAGCACAATTTTATTTAATTCGTTCGTTTTAAAATTTGTGCTCGCGAGTTTTATTATTTAACTCGCGAGCACAAACATAACTCGTAAGAATAGTTTTTTTAATATAGAAAATATAACTCGCTTGAATTGAATTCGTTCGCGAGCGAGTTTAATTCGAGCACTCTCCGTACTCTGTTTAAAACTGACATGAATAACCAGAAAAGTCGTCAGTTGCTAATCCAATAGAATTTATTCAATAAATTGAAGATTGATAACTGGAAGACGGGGAAATTTTAGTATCATTCGACGGAACGTTATTGTTTCTTTCGGCACCTATCCTAGAAACTTTAAAATATTTAAATAATCTGTTTCTCAATAAAGCGTTTTAGTTAAATTCTATCCAATTAATATGGTTATCAAAATGAAACCTATTGTTTACATATTTCTTTAGAATTAAAAATATAATGCTTACTATATTTAAAAGATTCGAGGTGAGATTTATTTATCTTCAGAAAACATTTTAGTGTAATTATTAAAACCAAGCACTTAGTACGACTGTTTACAAACTATTGTTAACGAGAGTTGTATTGTTTAGTTATCGTTAAATTTACCTTGGAGAAAATTGTTTATTTTTACATTCAAAAGTTAAATGTCATACTGTTTCGGTTAATTATCCAAATAGAAACATTTTTATAGTCAATAAAATATTCTTTTTGATGACCGTAAAATATTTGATAGAGGATTAAAATGCTATTACTAAACTCTTCACTAATATTCATAATTCTTATTAATTAATTGAAAAATTGTTTGGAAAGATAGAAACCAAGAGTCTAAGAAAAAAGATTCCAAAAGTTATTGTAAATACATCGTTCAGAAGAACGCTAGAAGGAATTTAAATAATGAACGAGTTAAAGAATTATAAAAATTTTGAATAATTTGTATAAACTTCTTAAAGTTACATAATTTAGTATAATCAGAAGTAAAATTTATGACAAGATAATTATAAATAAAAAATTTGTATCTTCGTAATTGTTAAAGACTTAGTATTTATTCAATTTATATTTAATACTATTTTCTTATGTTTATTTAATTGCTTTATTGTAATGCACATATCTAAAATGTTAACGATTTGGAGGATCGCGAGTCGAGCGAGTATTGTGCATGACAGAGACTGACTTAACTTGCTGCTTTTACTCTACCCAAACGTTCAGGATCTAAACTCCCAATTACTTAAATTATAGGACGGAATCTATAATCCTGGAACTGATAGGAAAGGGGTCCTCCGTAATTGTGCATGTTTGTGGTATAGTTCATGTTTTCACTACGTACATTGTTGTAGTATCGTCTGGCTGGTTCCTATCTGGTCATGTTTACCATATCAGACTTAAGTAAAATACATATTAGAACGCTAATATCGTCCTCTAGTGAAGAAAAGATTTATCGTAAATAGACAATATAAGCACACACATTATAGCATCATAAATAGGTTTCTACCAAGAATTGACATACATGTATGCGAAGTTTCAAATTGTTATGCAGATGATATTTTTATAGTTTGTTTGTAAATACATGTACAGTCCAAATATTTACTGAATAATATTTTACTTTTGAGAACTATATTATGTTTCGTCTTATATAGATATTTCTATTTTATTGCAATAAATGTATTAAAGATATCCAAGGCTTTTATTTAGAAATACAAGCACACCTTTAAAAAGGAAATAATGCAATAATTTATTCGTTATGAATGAACGAAGTGCTCTAATAAAATTAATGTTCTTACCACAATCAGCGCACAGGTTAGTCAAAAAGGTTTCGTGTTTTAAGTCGAGTTACTCATATAAATGAATCATATATTAAGTATTAAATACTTCTCTCTGTTTTTACCTTCTTATCTGCTTCACCCACTAGCTTTCCTTGCTTTTAATTTATTTTAGTCATCTTAAGTTCCTTTCGGTCTTCGA
Organism: Dermolepida albohirtum; assembly: GCA_031893035.1. Lineage (NCBI taxonomy): Eukaryota > Metazoa > Arthropoda > Insecta > Coleoptera > Scarabaeidae > Dermolepida > Dermolepida albohirtum. Next base: position 470,155 of record JAVIWB010003802.1, on the reverse strand, counting down.
CTATCTCTTTTGTGTAAAGTACTCCAGTTCAGATTTTGTACCATTTGTATCAATTTATTAGTGAATTTATTATTGGGTTCCCTAACGTTCCTGCCTTTACCCCTCGTATATAGAAAAACGTTTTTGAGAGAAATTGCTATCGTTTAAGTAGGTGTGAGGAAACGAACATAATATTATCCAATAACGTGTTAGTTTTAATCAAATTCATCTCTAAAGATACATTTCTTTCATTTTCAACATTTTGACACTGAATCAGTGACGATTTACTCTTTCATGTTCGACAATTTTCATTTTTTCATGCAGAACAAATATGTAAATAAATATCATTACCCCGTTTATTTCAGCACCAAAAACAGATGGTTGTCAGGAACACAGGGATAGAGACAGAGTTACAAAATTGTTGAAAATGATCTCTAGGTCTTTATTTGTGTTTATTTTCCGTTTTTAGAGCTCGCAAGAGTAAAACTCTTCATAACTGCTGTCAGTAGTCACTATTCATACACATAAAGTGACTGTGCCTCTTTCTAGGAACCCCTAAATGCTAAATCTAATAGCGAATCAATTCTCCCCTCATTTTTCACATTTTTATGTTTCATTTATTTCCATGTTCTTCTATCGGTCATTTCTATTAATGTCAAATATTTAGGACTAACTTTGGATAGCAAGCTTTCATGTGGGAGAATTAGCAAAGGGTTTAACAACATGTGCCTATATCATTCAGAAGCTGAACAGTATGACTACACATGAAACAACGAAGACTAAATATTACGCTAACTTCGAAACTAAACCCATACTCTTTTCTGGGCTACTTCACCTATAGTGAAAAAACTATTCGTTCTTCAAAAGAGCGCCACAGAGCACATGCAAACTGAAGAGGAGAGAAAGTTGTAGAATATATTTCAAACAAACACAAATACTTGCGTTTCTATGTCTATATCTACACATTTGCATCAAATTTGTGTCAACAACCAGGATCAGTTTAGGCTAAACTGTGAAGTACATTCATATAAAATAATATCCACACTAAAAGTTATAAGCAAATACTTTACCATAGGCTTTAAGAACGCTAAAGATACATTGATCATTATTCTGAAATATATAATGAATTCAGTCGTTTCTACTATAGTTTATAACTCAAACTATTGACATTTTATTAAACGTTAGCTTTTATTCAGTTGATGAATTTTTAGGATACAGCTTTTAATTTATTTTTAAGCTTTTACATATTATTGGAGTTTGCCCTGTACTTATACTTAGTCAGTGTTGTCTTGTTTTAATTACATTGAATGAAAAATTATATATCTAATCTCATATCCGTCAGTTTATCTATTCCTCTATTTTTCAGCATTTCTTACCAGTGGTCGACACCTTCCTCTAGTGACATGCACTTAGGCCTACCTTTTGTTTTCTTCACATGAACTTAATTAGGGACCCCGCCCCTGCCTTCAACCATTTTATTCTCTGTCGTTTTATTTTTTTCACCATATTTTCTCCTTTGATGTCTTGCCATAATTCGTTACTTTTTCTGGATCTAAATTTATTTTATACCATTCTACCAATTCTACTCTGTCGGATACTTTTAAGTCTGCACTTTTTCGGTCATGGTGTTACTGAATACTTTGTTAAGCAGAAGCAACAGGTCTTGTAATATATATGTATTGGGTTGGCAACTAAGTACTTTCGATTTTGTAGTATAAAATAAACTACACCTTTCCGATTTGACAATTCTGGCTGTTTTTCTTTGATCGCTTCATCCAGTTTTATTAATTGTTGACAGTAAACATCAGAATTGATCGTTTGGTTCCTTGGAAGCAGCTCAAAAAACACAACACCTTTGTAATCCCACCAAACTGACAGCATGATCTTTTTTGGATGCAATTCAGCTTTCGATGTGATTTGAGCTGGTTTATAGTGTTTGCTCCATGATCGTTTTCGAACTATGTTACTGTACAGGACCCATTTTTCATCACCAGTGATGATTCTTTTTAAGAAAGGGTCGGTTTCATTTCGTCTAAGGTGCATATCGCAAAAGTTGATTCTTTGTGTTAAATGAATTTCTTTCAATTCGTGAGGTACCCAAATATCAAACTTCTTAACTAGCCCAAGACATTTTAAATGTTTTTCAATTGTTGTGTGCGATACATGTAGCCTCTCCGCAACCTCTCGAACAGTTATACGCCGATCCTCTTCAATTATGACTTTGATTTGGTCATCTTCAACTTCAGTAGGCCGACCAGAACGTTGCTCATCTTTGAGGGAAAAATCTCCAGAACGGAATTTTTTATGCCAATTCTGACACGTACGCTCGTTAAGCAATTAGCACCATAAACTTCACATGTCTTTCTGCGAGCCGCAGCAGCTTTCTTTCCTTTACGGAAATAAAATAGTAAAATAAGTCGAAAATGTTCGTTTCTGCACTCCATTTAAAATTAACCCACAACTAATAGCTTTAATAAAAATCACGCACTACTTGTTTCTGAAGTTACGTCAATATGACTAGTATCACGCGACAAACGGTAAAGTAGAGCACTAACATACGTTATACAAAAACTAAAGCAACGCTCTCTATCAGTAAAAACCGAAAGTACTTAGTTGTCAACCCAATACTTAGCTTATAGATAGTTTTCTTTATAACTTTTACGTACATTTTATGTTGATGTCGTCCGTCAATATAGTAAATGAAGTTGGACTCATTATCTTGTCTTAGTTCCTCTTGTTCTTATTTTTTACATAATTCCTTTTCGCTTTATATAAAATCTTAATCTCTTTAGATACGTTTAATTTATAGCTTTTAGTATCAACTTATAACAAATTTAGACAGAATAGTTCTTACTCCCAATTGTACTGTTAACTTCAAAGCATTGAAAAATAGTCTGTATATAAAGAACATTTCTAGATTTTAAGAGTTTCAAGTTTAAAATAAAAGAAATATTGTTTGAATCCTATAAATTGAATTTTATTGTTTAGTAATTAAGTTAAAAATATTTATATTTCAATAAAATTAAAAGACAGTAAGAGAAATAATACTGTTACTCGTTATCCGTGTTTCTTTCCCATAAATATTCTTTTAAGGACGTCGTTTCGTAAATAACACAAACAACGTCAATTACATACAAAATACTCCTTGATTATCGCAATCAAGTGTCCAATTTCCAAACGTCGGCTATTATTTTGTTGTGGGAACGATTCAAAATTACTCTAGATAGCGGGATGCCATTAAATAAATCTCCCTGGATTTATTTTTATTGGTATCGGAGACGTCGAGGCAGTGGATACAACAACCGATTTCGATTCCTTGATCCTCCGACACTATGCTGATGCCTACGTTTAAATCAATTAAAACAATTAAATTGATGACACGTTTAAATGAAAAGGCGGTGCGTGAACATAATATACAGTCAGAAAAAATGGCAAGAAAGCAAGTGAATGGGAGAGAAAGAGAGACAGTGAGAGAGAGGTCATTCGCTAATCTAATCGATTCCCATCTGCGATATTACTTCGGAAAGATTCTCCTTCAAGAGGATTACCGGCACGTCAAATGTAATGACAATTCCTATGCGGTAGAATTTCCCGCAGGAGCGTTTACTGAAGCGTTCGCCCCTCGACTAAGAACTTGAGCGTGCCTACATAATTCAGATCCTATCTCATACTTCTATTTGCTAAAACGGTGATTTGGAAATTTAGATATGGGGCTGGTCCGGGGACGTGCACTTTTATTGTTATTGTGTTCTTTACGCGAATCGGCTTTTGACGTGAACGAACAGCAGATGTGTTAGATAGGGTTAGATGTTGAATTATTTCCCCATTTGGATATGCAGTAGGTTTCTCGATGCGATCTGTTATGTATAATTTGAAAATATACAGATCGTGATTAGTACTGGGTAAGATTTTGAAAAACACATACTTAGTAACGACGTTTGTTACTCAAATTAGTAATCTAGCTTTGACAATACAGAAAAAAGTGTATCATGCTAACTTGCACAATAAATACTTAAATAAGCCTAAACTCCGTAAACTTGGATTTAATACTAGTGAAAATCAATCAATTAATTCACTTAGTACCCCGCTACCTACAAGACATTGCATTCTACAATATATTAAACAAAGCCTAAAAAACAAAGCAGCCATAATTCAGCTGCACAATATGCAGCAACAACAGATGTTTCTCTGCTATCAGTGCTAGGAAAAGTTTATAAAAGAACGATAGATGATAATAAGGCCTCGTATCTAGGATGCTCACCAAGATAACTAGTCAGTATTCAGAGATGGAAAAAGCTTTCGAAGTTGGATTTTCATTTGGCACAAATTTCCAGAAAAGTTAAAATATATTTAGCAGCAATGGATCTAGAAAAAGCCTTAAATTCTCTTCCCAAAGAACTAATCTGGAAAAGTTTCGAAGATATAGAAGTATCTAACCAATTGAAGGCTGCAAAATTTTATCAATATTTTATACTCAAAAACTAGGGACGGACGATATCTCAAGAATCAAACAATCTAGGGGAAAGATATATGGTCGTAGTCAAAAGGCAAATCAAAAGACAAATAAAGAAGCATTTTGTGTGTAGATTACCGTTTATTGGTGTCGAAAACCGCAAATGACTTAGAGAGGTATTAAGATATAAAAGTAGGTTCTGCACAAGTATGGAATTAAGATTAGTAAGGCGAAGAAATATTGTTTAAATAAACATAGATCGAAAGAACATAAATATAACCGTAAACATGAAATAACTCGAATCTATGATCAATAATACTGGAAATCTAAAAACGGATGTCAATAATAAAATAAATCCTACATCGAAGATGTTCAGTGCGATGAAATCAGTCCTACAGAAGAAAAGCAAAGTCAGTAAAGTGACGAAAATGAAAACAAATATAATCGTTTTTGCGCCAATATTAATATATGGCAGTGAGTACTGAATCCTGAACAACAGTCAAAAATCACAAAGATGGAAATGGGAATATTTAGAAAAATTTATAATGCCATGAGATCAGATAAAATAGGAAATAGTGGAATAAGAGAGAGATTGAAAGCTTAATCGATTATAAAAATAATGAAGTAGAGGCAATTAAACTGGTTCAGCTATTTGCTACACATGAAATAAAATAATTTGGTCACAGGAAGTGGGTAGGACAGAAAGGCCCAAAAGTACATGGAACCAGGAGAAATTAAGTGTGCTGAAGGAATGGGCATCAAGAACGTAGTAAAAAGGTAAACATAAAATAAAAAAGTTGGAAAGGATTGTGTTATGATTAACAGAAGCACTCCATCCCATAACATCCCATAACCGAGGTACGGATAGCTAATTAATTTTGCTATAAGGAGACTAAAACGTCCATAAACGGAGTGAAAATTAAATTTGTTTCAGTTACAAAGAATTATCGAAAAAAATATAAAAATATTATGAAAGATAATTAACAGTATGTGTTATAAAAGGGCAAACTATAATTTAATTAACTAGAAAAGGAAACGGTAACGACGTTAAAAACCAATGTAAGAGTGAATACGAATGCAGAACGAGGTAAAATTTGAGAGCTTAAAAGCGGAGAATAAATATAGGAGATACTGTTTGTGCAAATTAAAATTTACTAAAAATAGTTAAAAGCGCATCAAAGTCTTCTCTTTTTAATAAAGGAGGCACGCGGAAATTAGCAGAATATTTATTTATTTCAGCACAGCGTTTTTCTAGGAACAGTAAAAAAATGAAATAATCATCGACATATTACATTGATAGAAACACTTTCAAACTACATTAGAAATTAAATTACGTAGAAATATTGTTTATTTAATTAAATTTAAACCAAAAAAGCTTCGATAACTCAAAGTTGTGATACAGGGTGTTTCAAAAAGAAAATACGTATTTCGAATGCATATACATATTTATTAAACTTTAAGACATACGAATATGAAATTTTACACACATATTTACGAACCTCTCAAGTTCAAATTACAGATGTTCAATATGTCCTCCATCAGCGACACGAACAATATCACATCGATACTCAAATTCCTCCCATACACGGAGAAGCATGTTCTTCGTCAATGATGTTATGACAGTACGAATCCAGTTCTTCAACTCTTCCAGATTATGTGGGAGTGGTGGTAGATAAATCCGGTGACCGTGGAGCCCAGTTGAGACATGCCAAGTCGCCAGCTCCTTCACGACCAATCCAACGGTTCGGTAGAGTTTTATTCAGATATCCACGCACTTGGCGACTCTAGTGAGGGGGTGCCCCGTCTTGTTGAAAAATGAAGTTGTCTTCGTGCAGCCTTGGAAACAACTAGTTTTGTAACATAGCGAGATACTGCTAACCGTTAACCGTGTTTCCATCAAAGAAAAATGGGTCGTCAACAGATGGTCGTGACACAAAACACATTGATTTTAGGCGAATCTCGTACATGTTCAATGACTGCATGTGGGTTCTGTAGACCCCAAATTTGAGCATTGTGTTTGTCTACCATACTACCAACATGGAAAATCGCTTCATCACTAAACATGATGCATTGTGGGAAAGCGTTATCATTGTCAATAGTATCATGAATCTCGTTACAAAATGCTACACGGTTCCGTTTGTCATCAGGACGCTGAGCGTGTAGCAACTGTAACTTGTACGGCTTTATAACCAACCGACATCTCAAAACACGCCAAATTGTTGTTGTTGGCAGTCGTAACTCCCGACTGGCACGACGAGTTGATTTTGAAGGATTACGTTAGAAAGTATTTTGAATTCGTGCAACATTTTCTTCAGAAACACGAGGGCGGCCAGAACTCTTTCCTTTACATACATATCCTGTATCTACAACTGCCGATACCATCTGCGAATGTTCCACCCATTCGGAGGATCAATTTGGTGGCTCAACCTGAAACGTCTTTGCACTGTAATCACGGAATTGCACTTCGCAAATTCGAGAACATAAAATGATTTCTGCTGCGGAGTAGCCGTTTTAAACATATGACGGTTACCAAGAGAAACAGAAGACAACTGACATCTAGCGGCTATTAAATAAACTAGACTATGCATTCGTTTCTCCAATAGCCGAGCCGAGGCGCAGCGATCGGTTGTTTGAACAAAATACTACTTTGTAATACGTATATTCTTTTTGAAACAGGCTGCATAATGCCAGAATTTAATACGTTATTCTATCGTAACCTTGCATGCCGATTCGCGTTCTTAATTAAGGTATTAATGAGAGGAAAAGTGATTTGCGTTGTAAATCGTAGTTTCAGGGCTGTTCTTGACTCGTTGAAGTTATGAAAACCCAATGTGTCAAGACTAATATGTCGGTTTTCAAAAATTCACATAAAGGAACTGGCTAGTTAACATGTACTTTATTCCTGTCAGTTGGCAAACATACTTTTTAAGGGAAAGCCGGTCCTTATAACAAGGTATGTGGTTGCTGATAGTTCTTTTTTTTAAATGGCATACTCCATTTGAGGACTTAAAGAGAAACTGATATTTACTATTTACTATAAGGAATAATTTCGAAAGAAGGAAAATCAAAAGAAGTGGTGTAGTATGGGTTATATGATAATCTCGAATAAATGTGTTATTATTATACTATCGAAAATGTATTCTCTCTTTACGTTTGATTCTTTTACTGTCAGCTTAATTTAGTTTCATGTAATCGTAATAGGAATGTCTACTTTTTAAACTTTTTCCAATACACTAATATAATAATCAACAGTTATACTTACTGTTAATATATTTAAAATTTTCGGATATGTAATCCATTTTCATTGTGTTTAGCATTAAAAATTAGGCCATCACTTTCTTAACTTTAAGGGCTGTACTGATACAAATGGAAATTTGAAAAGTTAAACCAACAGTTAATAGAGCAGTTTATTGTCCCAGTTATAACTAAATCAATTAAAATCCTATACGAGTGTATTAATAAGCAAACGCTAACGAAGGTTTCATCTTCGAAGCGAATTACTAAAGGCACGAAATAATTAATATTATCATTGTCCGGATGTTTTAGAGTATTCCAATTAACTACTCGGTGACCTCTTTAGGACAATGTTGTTACTCGTAATAAGCAATAACTGCGATATCTATTAAATTCATAATTAAAATTGTGAAATACCTGCTTAATTCTAAAGTCTCTCTCCTTATTTTTGATGTATTCCTTTAATTATGGCTAAGTAACTAGAATTTAAGAGAAACATTTATTAAAGTCAAGTTGTCTGAATTGGTAAATGGAATAATGATGAAAAACAGTATAGGATGCAATTGTGATCTACTGAATTTTTAGCGAAATACAAAAAATTGTGAGTACTGGTTGATTTGAAATGTGCTTTTAATAACGCATTAGCACATTTCATTCTTTGTCGAATAATACGAAAATTCAACACCACTGTGAAGTATAAGTCCAGTTATTCTGCAAGAACATTCGAAAATTTGTAATGATGCTTAATATTATCGGAAAGAGCGTAAAAAGGTACAGCTTAAAAAGGGGTTAATTGACTGTGAAATAAACGATTGTAAGAAGTATAGTTAAAATATATCGTATCTCGTAGGGGATACATTTATGTAAAAGTAAAAAAATCTGTAAAGGCTCAAAATGAAGGTTAGTGCTTCCCTTAAATTAAAATTCGAATAAAATTTGTAGAGGTTGGTCAAAAGAAACATAAAGATATTGCAGTAATTGTTAGATGTTTTGAAAAAAAAACAAATTTAGATGAGAATAAAAAGTATAAAGTCACAGTACGCTAAAGAAAGTTACCGAATATGTAGTCAGCACTTAACATTTTATCATTTATTCATTAGTTCAATTAATTTCTATTCTAGAAACAGACGAGTACTTCCTAACAAGACGTCACATATATATGTATGTAAAGAATTCGATTAATATTTTTTTCCTAAACTCTATTAGAGTACCTAAATTCCCGATAAATAGTGATCTTTGTTCCGGTATATTACCGTATTTTCGCTAATCGAATTGTTCGAAATGTTTCCCCAATATTACAAATGCTTCGACATTGTCAATGGAATATTTGCATCCAGGACTTTGGGTGAAAAACTAATCAATGCTGCCGGTACACAGAAACGGATCTGACATTTAGTGCTCGACATTTCTGATTTCAGAATGCTTTTACGGAAACATGCCACTCGGCTAATCCGTGAAGCGTCTGATTTATGCAAAGTTCGTTTGAACGGGGAAACTTTTTAATCTAAAGTTACTAGATGTCTAACAAAAGCATGATGTGTGAGTATCCATCATGTTTTATAATGCGATTTTGTTAAATTGAGTTTGGTTTGTTTCGTTCTATTTTTCACATTGTTTTGAAAATTGAGTTCTAAACTAGAACGCTCAAATATTATGTATTTTTTTCTTGAATCTATGCAAGTTTGTTATTAATTTATGCATTTCGGCACTATATTTTAAAATAATCCATGGAATCCGATTAGCTTTAACCGAAAATAATATTTGAATAAAGAATGATTCTATTGTCGACCAGATATTAAGAAGAGGCATTTCGCCTATTTCAAGTTTATCAGCTAATCTGAACCATCACGGCGATTTTTTTTTCTCGTGGTACTTCGTGTTACCATAATAATGAAAAGAAACTATACTTCCATCTTTCGAACGGAAATAAACTTTCCCAACGAAGAATTTATTTAACAATTATATCTGTTTTTTCCCTAGTTCGGATAATCTAATTTCTTTTCAAAAGATTGAAGTACAGTCTGGTACGTAGACTTTCGGGTTCGTGGTCCATACTAGCTTCTTCTGGGCTTCCGGGGTGGAACCGCGTCACTTGTATAACTGCCGACGTTTCAGTTTCAGTGCGACAGACATTATTAATAGTTGAGCCCTGAAGATATCCCATACCAGTGGGTACGAAATGTCGGCAGTTATACCAGTGACGCGGTTCCAGCCCAAAAGCCCAGAAGAAGATCGAAGTACAGTTTTTTTTTATTACCGTGGTGAATGATGTTTTACACCTTTAGTTAATGAGCCAGGTGAACGTTTAAAGCACTTCAAGCAAATATAATTATCTGCAGAAGTTAAGACTGGATCAAGATAGTGAAATTTAGACGTATTAGCTTTGAAACGAGTTTTTGCTTACCACTTCTGCTTATTTCATATTCTATTGAATTCTAAGTCCTGTTCGATGATATTTTTACTACATTTAAAATTTTTAAGAAGTAGAACACTTATTCCTCTCCGATAATATATCTAATTAAATGCAATTTTCGGTACTTATACATTTTGGTATAAGAGTAAGTACATGACAGCTTTCCTCGAGACACTGCTTTATTTATCTTCGGTGAATATCATAATTCAATTTTTGGTCTTATTTCAAAACCTCCTTTCTTCATGTCTTCTTGCAAACATCTATTTTTTTGTCCAATTTGTATTTGAACTTACTAGACTAGTAACTGAGGAATTTTTTCTCACCAATATATTTTGCGGTGATCGGATGCATAGTATTTTGCAGCGATCAGATAGTCTGTCTGGATTTTTCATGACGAAGCAGAAAACTTTTACTGCTGATGACTGCAGGTTGTTTTTTGATTAAGCTTTCGTCCATACTCTGCTCAGCACATTGAGTGTTTCATTGTTTTCCGAAAATTCGAAATCCACTCTGTTTTATGTCAAATATTATCATTTTCATAAACGACCAACTCTTTACTAAGAGTATGTAGAACTTAGAGCACCTATCTTGTTTCTTTCATCATAAACTCTGTATATTTGTTATACAATATAATAAATAATATTATACAATTGCTTTCTCCCCTACTTTACTGTTTCTAAATTTATTTCGGTGTGTGCATTGCTACTGTTGAGGTATATTTATTTATTTGTAGCTAATTAAAGTTTGTCGATTATTATGAGTCATTAACTGATATACACAATAACAATTTGTTCGAAAAAGCGGAAGTATATGGTTCAATCTAATATTCAACATTTCTTTCTATGATTCCAATCAATTACAATAAATTTGGCATAGTAGGATCTTTTATATAATGATATAATTGTTATATTAATATTTATTAAATGCTTCATTAGGTTTTTGAATTTTTCAGATTCGTGGAAATCCCATCTATTTGAGTGGAAGAAGGAAATAACTCGGTAAGTGTATTTGAGATTTCAATTTGCACAATTTCAATATTGACACATTATATTTGTTTTATTCGTATACTAAACATGGATTTCTATTTATACCGAAAGTAAACACAGAATATTTCTATTTTAATACATTGAATACACACACATTTATGCGGAAATATAGGCCTTGCGCACGTAATATTTGCAGTATTAAATTATGAGATTCAACAATTATATGAGACAAAGGGGAAAACGTCTATTCACCGATCCTCTAAAATTGGCGGAGCATTATGGTGAAATGAATCGTTAGACGAATGTAATTGTGTCGACAAACACGAAACCACGGAATGTCAACAATCCAATTAAAGATGCGATACGCCCTTTCAGGTAGGTAGTAACTAAATCAAAGCTTACACGGAAAACAACTCTAAATGAAATACTTGTTCCAATAAAAAGAAATACATTTCTTTTAATGTTTCGTTTTTGTTTTCGAAGACGTGCAAGTACCTAATTAATGAAAGAACGCAATCTACACAGAAATATTCCTTTTTTACACGTTAATCTGATTATATATCACATTGCAAATTCTACGTAAATAAATAAAAGAACGTATCCAAAATATATGAGAAGCACTATTATAATTTTATTTGTACAGGAATGGTAATATAAAGTATTCGCAAAGCTAAATCCAATGCACGTCATCAATATTCATGACGTCATAAACTAAGGACGTTGCCTTGCCTCCCTGTTTATTTACGGGTTAGAATATTCTAACCTCAAATTAATGTCACTACAACATTGAAATGTTCATTTTTAAGAAAAAAATTTCTAAAATCTTGCACATTACAACCATAATTAAAAAAAATTAAGTAAGAAAAAAAAACTTTATTATATATATATATATAATTTGGGTGGCTTATTTCGAGCAACTAAAGTTAATAATTCAGCTTTGAGCATGGTCCCATGAAATGCGATTTTCTGTGATCTGAGCCAATTTTGAATTTCAGGTTTCTTCCAGGAAGTTGTAGGATTTTTCACAAGTAAACTGCTGTGATAAGGTGCGTTATCCATAACTATCACTGATGGTTCTTCTAAATTTTTTATTAATTGATTTTCAAACCAATATAAAAAGTTTTCGTGATTCATTTCACTGTGATAATCACCCATGTCACTTTTTGAAGGATATATAAGCTCTGATCCAAGAATGAAGTCATTTCTATTACCGGCATGAAGAACTATCCATCTTTTTCCATCGACTTTGGTATGCATTGCTGTCTTGCCAAGATCGACCGACAGTACCATTTTGGAAAATCCATGTTTCATCTAGGTATACAAACTGATAAATACCTTCATCTTTGATTTGCTTGTACGTTTTCAAGAATTGAATTCGTTTAGAAGCAATATCTGGTAATTCCATTAAACCTCTGCGAGGATTATCCTTTAACCATTTAAATCCAATTTGTTTTAAAGTGGTATATAATGACCTACAATAGCCATTGAAAAGGAATCTGGATTTTAGTTTCTCATGTAATGTCGCAACAGTTACATGTTCCCTTCTTTCGTACATTTCATAAATTACGTTACGAATAGCACTCACATCCAAATTTGCTACATCCGTAATAGATTTACAATACTGGCGTTTCTTTGGAGAATTCAAAGGTTGCTTGGTTTTTACAGCATTGGAAATAGCACTAACTGTTGACAAATTCAACTGTAAAGCATCTGTAACCCGCTAAAAATACATGTACTTCATTAGACAAATGATTATCATGAATTTGTTTAAGCTTACCTCTCTGACAGCATTCAAATAAATTAACGGCCCTTTATTATCACGTTCCCTTTCAAAATACGTAATTAAAGAAGCCACAAGCCTCTTGCATTTACTATTTAAATGCATCGGCATTTTTGATCAGTAAACACCGCAAAATTAGTAAATTCAATAACAAAAACTATCTCTGGGTACAACAGGTTTTTTCTGTAAAGAACAGATTCGAAAACTAAGAAAATACAACCAATTTAAGCTACTCCAAACACAGCGAAACAGAGGTTATAAGCAGTTAGAAGTCAAATCACGTCAACTATCTAACGCGAAATATTTGGCACATACGCACAGAATGGCCAACCTTTAAGTTTAATAATATTTTCATTAAGTAGTAGCAGGAAGGTTATGGATGTTGATGTCTTAACTCGTTACATTGGCAATGTTTTTACGTCACTGATGACGTGCATTGGATTTAGCTTTGCGAATACAATATGTAGCTAACGTATTGTATAGAAATAGAAGATGCCGAAAAGATATTTGAAAATAAGATAAAAACGCACAAATTTACGAAATTGTATTCGAGAAAAAAAAATGGAAATACATAAATGCGAACTTTAAATTAGAAATGAAGTAGAGTCTACCACTTTAACTGAATGAGACTTTAGATATTAACGAAAATGAGCAACATCCAAGTTTACATCAACAAAATCTCGAAAGATCTTGGGTAACTGTTGGGTCGAATATAGTTTACAGTGGGGTTGTGTGGTGCGTTGCCAGCCAAGACCCAATTGATATAACGATCGAAAAAATGGTGTGGATAATAATCTATTTTATTTCAAAGTTTAATGTAATAAAATATAAACACAGTTCGAACTGGACGCGTATGAAAGCATGCACATCTTAAAGAATTAAACCATGTGGTGAACTTTAATGACGCCGGGCCCTTACAAACCCCTCTTTTCTCTCTACTGAAAGACAAGAGGAACAATATCATAAAACACACATAAATCACACAGATACTTCCTTGACCATAATAACCTTTTTCAATGTAGTGCATGTTAGTTTAAGTAAAAGTATTTTTTAAAAATCTTGTGAAACAGACACACATCTTGGTTTTGAACGGTGAGGATCGCGTACGGAGTTTGTTTTTTCGTGCAATTTTTTCGCCATGTTTTACCAGGTGCGACACTTTGAAATTATCTGCTGATGCTGACAACTTGGTTGTCGAAATGCGTATACAGAATTTACAAATAGTTAATTGTGGAAAGGGGTTATATATCAACCTTATTGATCAAAAAAAAAAAAAAAGTGTAAAATAGAAAATATGTATATATTAAATTTAGAATATCACTCAATATTTCACCTTAAAAATTAAAGTAGATTGAATTAATGCAAAATTCTATAAACTGAATCTAATACCAACAATAATAATTTATTTATCTATTTAGAAAGTCATCCACAGTCTAATAATAATAATACATACAATCTAAGAAACTCCTTATTACCTTTTAATTACGCCTGCTTATTAACATTATAAAAAAAACTAACTGCTATTTTAACAAAAAAGATAGACAAGATTCAGAAAAAAGACTGAGAAGGCACAGTCAAGTGTATAAAGAACAAATTATAATATATAGTGTGATTATGAAACAGGCAAAGGAACAACAGAGGTATTTAATTACATTTAGGGTGAATAGAAGAAATCTTTAGCTTCCATACCATACAGCTGGTTAATAAAAGCATTTTAACAATTTATAAAATAGGCACTCCTGTAAGATATTTTTATACAGAGCTCTGCATACTTGGAGAATATCAATTTTTTTAACAACAAAACAATGCCGGATAATAATAGATTTAATCAAAATTAAGGGGTTTGAGGTACGTTTCAAGGCGATTGTCTTATAGCTCTATGGTTTTGTTCATGTTTTAATGCAGTGTAAAATATGTTAAATGATACAATACGCGCATTCCAAATCAGACTACAAAACACCCATTACACACCATGAACCATATTTTACACGGACGATATAAAATTATTTGCTTCAAATAAGACAAATTTGCAAGAACTTTTAAAAATATCAGTAGTTTACTAAAAACACTGGTATGAAATTTGGAATAACCAATTGCAAAATATTATATAGTAAACACGGAAAATTTAAAACTCTTGATATAAAGAGATACTTAACAAAAAGCTTTCTCAAATATGTGGTCTGAAGAAATTTATACTTTGAATACAATACGAACATAAACCTTTCATAGGCAAAACCATAAATTAAAAGAAAATATGAACAAAAACTAATATCTATATTGAAGTCAAAGCTTAACTCCAGAAACATATTTAAAGAATACTATCTGCTTCTGGGCTTCCGGGCGGGAACCGTGTCACTGGTATAACTGCCGGCAGTTATACCAGTGACGCGGATCCAGCCCGGGAGTCCAGAAGCAGATAGTATGGACCACGACCGCGGAAGTCTACGTACCAGATATTTAAAGCAATTAATGAAAACTCAATACATTTCATGTATATACTCTGTGTTCTAACACAGAACTAGACGAGTTGAATCATCCATCTTAGCAGAACAAGCTTAACCAAATATGGTATGCTACATCCAAATTCTTGCATGGAACGTATTATTACAGATAAAAAAATAGATATTGGTATGACAAATATGCAAATATTACACAATGCACTAATACTAAATCTAAGAAAGTACATTCAAAACAAAAGCACTCTCATACACGAAGCAATTGTATAAACAGAAAAGAAACATACGCCATTAAATCTAAAGTAAGGAAACGTAGAAGAAAAATTCAAATACAAATAATAACCGCAAGATGATGAATAAAAGCAATTTACAGTTCTATCAATATAAAACGATGAAATCACCACAAATATATATAGAAAACATATAATTAAGAAACAGTAAGAAAATGTAAATTACAGACAATGTCAACAATTCAAAGAAACTGCGGGAGTGGAAAGGATTATACAATGAGGCACACCGAGAACTTGCACTCAAGTGGCAATTATGGTGCCAGTGATAGGTGTTACAAAAAAACAAAAGCAATAGTTAGACAATTCTCAATCAACAATAGAAGACATTATCTGACCAATATTCTTCACTTGATCGACACAATCGCAGTTATAACAATTAATTAGGTATATAAAACATCCTAAAACTCGTAATATATATCCTTTCTTGATGGACAATAAAACCGTACAATATCAGTCGTCTAAAATCCGTGCTCAAACCCATGGTGTTGAGTGAAGAGTTTCCTAGCTTTAGATTGAGGAAGTGCAAGAAATCTACTCTATAATAATAATCCATGGCGTTAAGCTGTTGGGGAATGTAAAGTCCCCAATAGATTCACTAACTTATTGTATAATTCGTAATTTTTTCTATTTGTATCATTCTGGACAAATATCCAGGTCACTTAAAGCTCTCTTTGGGTCCAGAAGGAAAAACTTTGAATAAATTAACCACCACTTGGAAGCTTATTTTCTCTTTTTTTCGAATGCATGCATATTTGTTTTTTACGACGAGTTACTCTTTCTTTATGCATCAATAAGATAGTGACGGTATTCATGGTCAGACTTTGTATTCAGCCTTGTAAACAATTAAAAATAATTACGTATATGCAGGATACAAATAAATGTGTACTGTAAAAGTAATTATGTATAGGAATAACATCGAATCTTCATATGTATTCAAAGAAATGGGGGCAAAGAAATCGATTCAAAAGCTCGACGTATATAAGGGCCCGTATTTTCTGCAACATTCGGTCTAATTACTGCTTCCATAGAGTCCTTTATTACGAAAATTGTTAATCGGTACATTATATATAATCAATTAAAGGATGCGTTTGAACTAAATTGATCGCACATAGGTGCATAATAGATTAATCTTGTTTGTAATGGTCGGTTGACGATACTGAATAGAGACAAAGATAATTATAGGCACATGTGCACGTGCGGGAGCTATTAGCACGGGAATATAATAACTAGTGAAAGTAGAGCAGTCAATTTTTTAAATTTTACTCATGAAAGCCTTTTTTAACATGAGCTCTCCAGAATAATGGCGGTAGTATTTTTCTTTCAGAGCGAAGAATAGTTGGTGCAGTCTATATGTATGTGTAACGCGTGTCAATGGTGGAAGGTCTTAAAGTAGTTTGTTTTATTTATAATGCAACGTCTTTGTTGGGTTAGATGAGAGTACGTTTCGAACTCGAATTAAAAACTATTAACCACAAAGCAGTGCGGTATTTCAATGGTTTAAACTGGGTCAAGAAGTCTTAATACGGACTTCAACATTTTCAGGTTATACTTCTAACTTACAAAATAAGATGTTTGAAACAAAAATGGTAATAAGTAAGGAAATAGACGGGTATAACAAAAATAAAATTTTATTCTACGAGACGTAAATAAATGAATAATATGTTACGAAGGGGTACAAAATGTAGTCAAAGAAGTTTCCATACAGGAAATTTATGACGAAATATATCATAAGTGCTCGGCTATTTTTGACCCTCTAATAACTTACTCTATCACCTTTGCCTTGTAAAACTTCTAGTAACCACTTTGGCATTCCATTTATAGTTTGTGTCAATTTATTTTATTTTAACTCAGTAGTAAGTATGTACCTTTATTAGCAACTCCTGATGTAAGAGTGCGATAAGATAACGATAATGTAAATGAGGTATCCTGGGTCGTAAATGGGTAGGAGTGTATTGCAAAACCACAAATTTATATAAGTATGAATTCTTAATATGTTAAAATACATAAACCCGGAAATACAAAATGAACCCAAGTGTACACACATATAAAAAGCGAGATTTATATACTGTTTTTATATATATATTGCGCTATTATAAGTAGAAGCAAATAATGCATAAATACTATCTTCTGGGCTTTCGGGCTGGAACTGCGTTACTGGTATAACTGCCGATGTTTCGTACCTACCCTTATGGAACATCTTCATGGCTCAACTACTGCGACTGTTTGTTGCACTGAAACTGGTGTAAGTCGATGGACGACGGTTTTATATATGGATAATGGGTCATGGGTCAATGGAGCGTTACGGTTGCGATTGGGTTGTTTGGAGATGCAGGATTGCCAGGCGTCCTAAATCTTCAAACAACCCAACCGCTGCATCAACTGATGGCGTCAGTGGAAATAAATTACTGATACGTAAGCAGTTGTTTTTGAGCGAAATAGATAATTCACCGGCATCTGTTCGTTGTGAAAACTTATTTGGCTGCGCCTTCTCTGTGTATGGCAAATAATTTGCTTTAAATTTATTTTCAAGAAATAAACTATTATATTTATAATGTCAATTTCCTTATTAGTGTGTTACAATAACGGAATTATATATTTGTATTTGTTGTAAATACGATATAATGTAGGTAAACTAAAGCCGCAAATTGAAAATGCTGTGGTGTGAATAGACTTCCTTGCCCCAAAAGCAGAAGTTATTGTTTGTCGTCTAGTCAGAATACATACAAGTTTTCAAACAATGCAAATTTAATCGAAGTGTTCCTTTCCAGAGTTCATATAAAGTTACAAATGAACTAAAATAGAATGTGTACATTCTATAGTGATATTTTTGCTACAACTGTAAGAGTACCTCGTTACAAATACTCTAATATAAAAATAAGTTTCAAATTTGGTAAACCAACCTAATCCATATGCTTCACCATAAACATTGCATATTTCTTATATGTCTTAATCGCCATCTGTTTTAAGAGATGGCAATTTAAGAATTAACATTTCATTACTTCCTCTTTATAAAATCTATTCCGGTATATGCATATCCACCATTGAGGAATATTTATTTATTCCTAACTACTCTGTCGAATTTGATGAGTCATTAAATAATATACACAATTACAGTTCGTCCCTAAAAGCGAAAATTATTTATGATTCGGCCTAATATTTAATATTTTTTTATGGTTTCTATTAAGTATAATAAATTTGGAATAATATGGTGTTTTCTATAACGATATTATTGTTTCGTTGTCTTCATTATTAAAGTTCTAGTTATAATTTCTACCTGTGTTTCTTCCGCCTAAATGGAAGTATCCACACTACATCAGTACTTTTACATACATCAAAATATGTAATCAATAATTTTGTTACTTTTGTACGAAATAGTTTCATTTTCTTTGTTGCGAGATCTATTATTACCCTAATGAAAATTAAAGGAGAGAACATTGAAGAAAAGTGAAAAAAGGTCTAAGGAAAAACTATGAAATAACCTTAACCTCTAAATGTCTCACCACCTTTTTTTATCTGAACTTACATTTTCAAAGCAAGGCCGCACAGAAACGTGCTTGACTGTTAAAAAAATCATACCTTTCTCGGCGGGGAAACTCTAAGTCAATTAAAGTGTCAGGTTTGGAAATTCGTGACGGCGAACTTTAGTAAATGACGTGTCAAAATATAATTGAAGGATATTGATTTTGCCTCTTATTCTTAATTTACAGCAAGTCTTTCATTATTGTACTGATTGACATAACGAGTTTACCGTCCCTGGAAACTCTGGTGAATGTTAATTTTTTCTTTTCCATTTTGTATGCCGGCGGATATGCATTTGTATTCAAATCTTTACTTTGCGATATCTAAGAATTTAATTATAATTAATAGCGTTCGTGTATTTCTTGTTATTATAATTATCGCTTATATTATGTATGTTTATATATTAAACTATAACTCCAAGAAGAATAATTGCTAATTGAATTTTAATGATACATTTCGAAAAGGAAAATGGGGAAGTGTGTAAATAAGCCTACAAGAATGTATAAACAAATTACATGTTACATCTTTTCAAATACATCTTTTAAAATTTTGAGAAAAAATTCAATTAACCCAAGCCCATTTTAATTGATTACGTCTTCCATAAAAGTCAGTTTGGATATTACGAGGTGGTAGTCAATTATTGTAGAAATATGTATCACGAGCGTGAAAGGATGACGTTGATACAAATAAATGCCACTACGTGCAATTTTATATTTGCAAGTCAGTATGGAGAGTAGTTTGGCCCAAACACAAACTCGCTCCGTTTAAGCTTTCCGTAAATAGACGATCATCGTTTGGTGACGATGAATGTTCCGACCAATCATTAACCGGTATTATACCAGAACATGTCACACAATTAATGTAGAAATCATCGTGACGTCCTAGGGCAGCTAACGGAGGATATGAGTGGCGAAGTGGCGAAGGAATGAATAGGACCACCACAATAAACAACATAGCTTGTGTTTTTCATACAGCATGGTTCTTCGCGATTTTTTTCTTCTTCCAAAGATGAAAATCATTGATTGGGAGAAAATTTGATATGGCCGAAGGGTTTAAAGTGATATTAACTCGTGCTGAAATAAAACTTTCAAAATGCATTTCTTTCTTGTTTTCGTGCTTGTACTTTCAAAGGGACTACTTTGAAGGTTGCGGATGCGAATAATAATGTTCTAGTATTCTGTAATTTTATTTATCACTGGTTTGGAGAAATTTTTGATATCACTTCGTATAGACCGGAAAAGTAATATTAAGTTTTTTTCAAAAGAACTAAAGAAAAGTCAATTTTTTCTCAAGTTTGAAGATTGTATTTGCTATATGTCACGCTGGATGTACTTTTCATCATTATACGATTCTTTGAGGTGATTTACAATATTTTAATAATAGGAACGATGGTTTGCGCATTTCTACCACCTGGAAACCTATCATAAAACAATCCTCTAAAATTCGCAAACAAACAACCCATTAACATTAATCCATTGTTAATAACAGCTCATTATAATCCTATTAAACCTGGACCGAATATTCCAGAACGCCTTAAATCTCATTAAAATCCCAATACAAACCAAAATCGATGTAACCCGAAGAGTTACGAGGAGCCAATATACAATATAAAGAAACGGGGAGGAGCAGTCACAGCCAGTTTCAGATTGACGCCTCACCGCGAAACAACTTTTGAAGAAGATGATTGAGATGTCATCGAAACGTCGAAACGCAGATTCTTTTGTGAATTTCTGTCCAACATCGCGGAATGCCCAAAAATCTAATATTCCTCATACTTATAATCGCGAGAACCTTCGTTCGATATACATTCATATACATTTATGTCTGTATGTATAATATGTACAGATTTGAACTCAAAGTGGTATTTATGAAGTTTCAAATTAAAATATAATGTATTCTCACTTTCGTACTGTTTCTGAAATTTCTATTTAAAGCGTGTATATTTCAAACACTTATTAAGAATGATCGATTGCCTAACAATCCAAGTGTTTACAAATATGTTTTATTAGTTGAGTCGAAGTGGTCGAAGTAATTAAAGCTCTCATAAATTTCTCTTGGCTTCTAAATCTTTCAACACTATTCGTGAAACGTATAATTTTTCCCTATTACGTGTAATAAGTAAATTATTAAAATATTTAATAGCTTTATGCCACTAGTTACATCATTTGTTTTGTGAATTGTTAGAGATTTAATTAAAATATATCTTAAATTTATAATGTAAGAAAATTACATATTGTCATGCTAGATATACATACATATGTACATTATTTTACGTAAGCTGAAAATTTCAGGCCGATGGATAAAGAAATTTGATTCATATAAATATAGTTATTTATTCATAGCAACCCTAAATATTACAACATACTTTCTCAAAAGATTTTCAGATGGAACATCCACAAATTAAAAATTTTTTGAATTGATCATTTTCTTAAAAGGTTTTACATCAACTTCTTTGTTAGTCGAACTCAATTGTATGCCATTTGATCGTAGATACACATCTCTACACTAGAGTCAGTTAAGTGCAGAAAATATATGATATTCTTAGGAAAATATTTTTAGATATCGATTTTCATGGTCGAAATTTAGGGCCACCTAAATTTTAAATCCTTAAACTATTTTTTAGATACCATATGCAGGAGATTGTACAATTTACTTGCATTAGATAGACTTATTTAATTTATCGTTAACTATTATTATTATCATGGCAACACTCCTGAAGGAGTTAAACCACCTTTCGGTTCTCTAGATCTGTTTTATGTTGGGGAGATCACCCCCCTTTTCCAGCCTATATCTTTTCACAGACTTCTCTCCATTGTTGTCTATTCCCCACTTTCTGCCTCCAGTTACTGGTTCCGGTCCTTCTCAAATCCTCTCCCACTTCTCGCTTCCATGTACCCCTCGGTCTCCCTCTCCTCCATCTTCTCAGACTCTCCATACATATCCTAACCATTTAGCTCTCTGTTGTTTAATTTCTTTTCACTATGTCCTCTCTTTTTTCCTGTGAAAGCTCATGATTAGTTCTTCTTCTATAGTCAGTATATCCTATTTTTACTGGTCCCAGTATCACTCTCAATATTTTTCTTTCCATTATTCTCAGATTCTACTCCTGTTTCTTCGTCATGCCGAGTGTTTCCGCTGCATACATCATAGTTGGTCGGATTATCGTCCTATATATTTCCATTCTACAACTTTTGCTTGATATTTTGCTCTTCAACAGCTTCTTATTTGGCTGTACGACTCTATTTGTTGATGCTATTTTTTCCTTGATCTCGATTTCTCTCTCTCCACTTTTCTATAACATCACTCCCAAATACTTAAACCTATATACTTCCTCAATAATATACTCTCCCAGTTGGATCTTCGTTTTGGTGTATTCCTTAGCAAATTTCATCAATTTGGTCTTATTTTCATTTATTCTTATTCCCATTTCTTTTCCGTGTGTGCTTAATTCCTCAAGTATTTCATCATTATTTTTCTTCTTTTTGTAGTCAGCACTATGTCATCTGCATACGCCACTATCTGCCCTCCTCTTGTTCTTAACGTGCCCTTCTTTATTTTCTGTAGCACGTACTGTAATGCTAAGTTGAACAGTGTTGCCGATAACAAATCTCTCTGTCTCGCTCCTTTATCAATTTCGAATTCTTCAGTCTCTTCTTCCTGTGTTTTGACACTTGCAGTTGTCTTTTCCATGGTCATCGCTATCAGTCTTATCGTTAACTATATTGAACTATATTGAAGAGTTATTTTTTATTATACTTAATTGAAGATTTAATGTGAAGATTAGATTTATTTTCCTAGTTAATGGGAACACTAATAGTAATACGAATATTTTTCGTAAGTGCACAAAGAAAGCTTGCTAGTAGTCTGTTGTTAAGCACTAAAAAGTACATCAAAAGTAATTTCTTATTTCATTTGAATGATTATATTTTAGTTTACTTTTCTGTAGATGAAATCGCAAATACTTGTATCTATATGTCAGAATATTTTTTTAATTCATTTGCTTTAAATGTTGAAAGATTAATAAGAGAAGAAATTTTCAATAAAAATTCCACTACAAATGTAAAATTTCAGAAACGGCACAATATTAATTGCTGTATTATATAAATGAGTTATCACAAATGGGTATACGCTTCATTAGCTCGTGTTCAAAATTATGTGGAACCCACACATTAGCACGATTGACAAACTTAGCCTGTAGATGTCTTTGAACTGTTACATGCGATACTTGGACGACATCCGCAATCTAACGTAAAATGTGGTTTTTCATCAACTACAGTCGGTATTGTGACCATGTTAGTTCTTTAAGGTCAAACATGCCCTTCCTAAAGCGAGCATACCAATTTCGCATGGCACTATCGGCAACTGCAGATTCTCTGTAGAAATTGCATCTTTACAGCTGCTTCAGTTGCGTTTTTATTTTTCTAGAAATAATGCAGCATAATAGGCCCAAAATGTTCATTTTCTTTCTACATTTGCACTCTGCACATGGCCACGAACTCGATCCGCTAAATTAAAGAAACTACACTAAAATGTAGCAACAACTGTATGCTATCATACAATTAGGCTAACAAAATATTCCACTCATCTAACTACTCCTCTCTCACGACGCGTCAACGTGAACGCGTTAAAATACGAACGGACTTATATAACAACCCAATATATACCAAAACTAAATTCCACAAATGAAGTTCAATTTTTTTGCTGGAATAAATTAAAATTTCTTTCAGTCAAGAGTACGTTGACATTTGTTTATTCTTTGTTCTTTTTTTCTTGCCACCGTTCCGCTTAATACCTACGCGGACTGTAAATTTAATCAACATTTTATTTACCGTTTCGGAGCAACTCCTTTTAATTTTATTCATTTATTCTGCCGAATGGCCCCCGTGTTGATGCGATGTAGCAACATTAAACAGCTTACGCAATATAACAAATGATCTGTGATTATATAAAATCCGAATAAAAAAAAATTTTTCTGACCTTGTTTTCTAAAGTACGACTCACGCGGCACAATATGTGGGTCATATTTTGAAGTTCACAGTCATTACCTTAATTAAATTTCGTAAACAAATTCGATTTCAGACAAGGCCGTGAATGTGTTATCTAATACTATCTGTTAGAACGATTCTAATGAAACTCTCGTGTCTATTTGCAATGTAAA
The DNA here is from genome assembly GCA_031893035.1 of Dermolepida albohirtum. Classification (NCBI taxonomy): domain Eukaryota; kingdom Metazoa; phylum Arthropoda; class Insecta; order Coleoptera; family Scarabaeidae; genus Dermolepida; species Dermolepida albohirtum. The sequence continues at coordinate 445,887 of JAVIWB010003802.1, read as the reverse complement.
ATTTAAAGCTGTTGAGTGATGCGGCTCAGTGAGATATAAAGAAGTACATAAATTATAGGTACAGTGAACAATATGCCTTTAATAATGATGAATTTTCACTACATTTACCCTACAAAAGGTTCATTTACTGGAAGAATAACTTAATGTTAGATACTGCAATATGGAAATGGGAACATATGTATTTAATGAATATTAAAATGTATCTGAATATACCCTACTAGTTTCTTCAAAATTTAATTTCATTAATGACAGAGCGTAATTTGGATCGATATTTCATTTAATTTGGCATTTAAAGAAATTAGGTATTCCTAAAAAATAATTATTGAAAAGTATGTATGGAATTTCCTGTCTTTAAGCCCATGTTTACTTAGTATTCCTTCCAGTTTACGGTTTAATTTACATTCTGATATAATTCGATAAACCATCTTATTCTTAGCCCGACTTCTTTTTTTTTTGTCGACAAGGCTATTTGTCAACTTCTTTGCTGCGAAATTAACTTAGCCTTACACATTTAACCACTTTACTAATTTTCGATTCACCACACGTTTTCTTCTTTGATTTTATCCTCTATTAGGTTTCTCTTTACCGCTTTCCTCCAAAAATTCTTTATACGATCTTTGTCTTCTATGCATCGACTATACTTTACACTACCTTTGTCAATGCCAAGATTTTGCTAATGTACATTACTTAAATTCAGTATATAATCAGTTAAGCTTCATTAGCAAATTTTACTAGAAACTTGCTTAATGTAGTCTCGTACCATTTTTATGTATACTTCTTATTTCATTCTTATAGTGTAATGTAAGACTGCAATGGAATCTCCCATTCTGATCCAACATATTATAGGATAGTTATTTATTAACTAAAAACAAACTAACCACTTTATATCTGTGATAAGCAGAGCGAAGCAAAGCCGCCGATAATTTAAGTAAAATCTTGGGAACAAAAAATATGTCAATACTTCTAAAAATAAGAATCTATGAAACAGTAAGGCCCACAGTGCTTGCAAAACCCAGCTAATGATCAAAAAAGAAGAAAATAAACTTGTGGTTTATGAAGGAAGAATTTTAAGAAGGAATTATGATTACAAAATGTAGATTCAGTTAGAAGATGGATAATTAAAGAACTGGAGGAACTTTTAAATAAATCTTATACCACCAATGTGGTAAGATTGTAAAGAGCTAGTTAATTGGGAGGCTAGGATATATATATATATATATATATATATATATATAGGTAGATTGTCTGAAAGTAGATAAATCAAAAGCGTTTTATTCAGAGGAGAAGGACGAAGAGAGAGGAGATGATGTTCCAGGAGCAGGTGATTAAAAGAGGTTAAGAAGGATTTGTTTAAGCTATGGGTAAAGGACGGAAATGAAGAAGACTAAGATATAAAAAATATAGCATAGAATAGTGAAGAAGCTCAAAGACAGGAGCAACTAAGTCTGAAGTGGATATTGATTATCGAACTTATTATTTTCCTCTAAAGTAGAAGGCTTGCAGAGTTGTGGTTTTCATTTTGGATATTTATCTAATTCATTCTATACTACACCACGTTGTTTAACTCTTCTGCCTTTTCTCCTTTTTCAAATATTTTATTTTTCCGTTTTTTCTTCTCTGGAACATATTTGCAAAACGAAAATATAGTCTCGTACAAACATTTATGTTAAGTATACATAGTGCTACCTAGTTTTTAATGAAATAGCAATATAACAATAAGCAAAAGTTTGTAATTGCATCTCTTACAATTAATAATGGCAGTCAGGTTATGTCGTTTCTTCTGAAAATCTTGTTTCTCAAACTGTGAACTGAATCTTCCAACAGTGAAAGCTTTTAATACTATCGAATTGTTTAGTGAAGGCATATATCTCTTTGTAAGCACTCCTTAAGTGATCTCTATAGTATTTTTATTAGTCAATGAAGGTATTTTAAATAATTAATTAATAATTTAATAATAGGAATACTACAATTATATATAATTCTTGTGATATTAGTGAAAGTCTGAAAAGCGAAACAAAATCGTCATCAAAATTCTAATTCTTGTTAGAAAACACAGCTTTTATACGTTTATGACTTTATATCAAGTGGTCTAGTGCAAAATTTGATTTTGCTTGTTCGTATTCTTCTTATATGTTTTACAGTATATTCTTAATGCCTAAACTTGATTCCAAATATATATTTACAAAATTCTTAATAGCAGTACAATGGAAACGTTATAACTGATAACAAAATGATGAATTAAACAAAATCATTTTTTCTTAAACCCATGGATCAATGTTGGCTTTCCACTCCTTCCATTGCTTTACTCCTTCACATTCGATTCCATTTGCCTCAAGCTCATGATGCAGTTCGATGAAGCGTCTTGCATCTGCTTGTGAGCAAAGGCAATTTTTCTCTGTTTTCCTGCTAAACCACCTTAGCCTAGTACAGTTAACTATTTTGCTAATCATAGATTCACCATACATTTTTTTTTGGTTTGATCCTCGTCATGATTCTCCTTACATTCTTCCCCCAAAAATTCTTCTTAAGAGCTTCATCTCCAATCGACTTATCGACTTATCGACTTTCTTTCCACTCTTTCTCAATGCCAAGGTTTCGCTACCGTACATTATTTAAACAGCATACAGATAAGCTTCTTTAGCAAATATTACCAGGTATTTATTTGATAAAGATCTGACCCATTTTTACATATTCTTTATTTTAATTTTATAGTGTAATGTAGTACTGTAATAGTTACATATTTGTATTTAACTGCATCCCTTTACGACCTCTATGCTTGATGTGAATGAGCTATTAAAATGAATAGCGGTTTCATAATAGTTTCTAATGACATCATGAAACCTTCACCACTGCAAATATTATGAACGTATGTATGTATACATATGTGTCATTTACTTAAGAAGACGTACATGAAACTGAGACTTCCCACTTTGTTTACGGTTAACAGAACAGAATAATAGTTTCTTTAATTGCATTATTTCAAAAAAAAAAGGGTAATGAATACCTATATTTTCTAGGATAATTTGCAAATAGAATTCAATTAAAGCAATTAAATTTGCATTAATTTTTGCAATTCATGCACATTAATAACTCTTATTTTAGAGTTTATTCTTGGATCTGTTAAAAGACGTGGCGGGTGTGTGTGTGTGTATAGATAATGAAAATTAAATAAAGCCGTATTCGAAGAATTTGTAATTTAAATTTAAAAAAATGTTAATTGTACAATAAGTGGTTTTATGTGTACATAACGGCACCAAAATTATACAAAGAAATAGTTTCATTAGCATCAATAGAATGTTGCAAGAGTTAATAATTATAATTATGCCTAATTTTAATGTACGTAATTTAGACCATTATTACGAAAAATAATTTAGTGTTCAACATATCCAAAATACAAATGTGAATAATAAAATTTGCAGTTTAAACATTTAAATCGGTCAACAGATAAGTTCTGTTAATGCTCCATTCTCCTTGATTCTATCTCGCACAATTATATCCAAATGAGGCTATCAAAAATGTATAGCATTATTTAAAAGTCTCCGCACTGGTCATCACATCCTGCGATAGGTCATCTTTTCGAGAAACTTCAACGTTATACCTTACATTTATGTTCAAATATCTGCCGAAGTCGAAGCAGTGCTACTGATAATTGGAACCACTATCTGTTGTTTTCGTTGCCAAACTTCTTTAACTCTCTATGCCATTGGTAAGTGTTTGTTAATCTTTTGCTCGTCATTTTTATACACATTAGAATCTCAGTGATGAATACTTATACCTCTTGTTTTTGGCTAGTAAATTTGCTATATGATTTTCAGTAGTATCTGTGTTGTAGTAAATCATACGTGTCACATTTTCTATTGTGTTTTCGGTTGTGAATTTGTAGTATGGTTTACGACGTTATGGATTTTCACAAACTTCGGGCGAACGGTTTTGGATATGTTTTTTTGTAGTTAAGTGTAATTGCTTGGTGCCAGTGATAGCTACTTATATTGTAGTTGACATTTTCAAGTTATGTTCTACAAAATATTTGAGATCTATTTGTTTCTTCAAAATTCTCTTTCTGTATAGCGGTAACTGGCTTTTAAATTGGAAATATGTTCCCATGGCTTCTGCATAAAGATTACCGTGAATGAACTATTGGAGTGTTGTCTTATACATACATATATGATCAATCGCTTTTTCAAGTAACGAAATATATCTATTATACAGGGTTTCACTTTCGTAATAGCGTTATACAAGGGAGGTGTTGTTAGCGATCTAGGAGTCTTGTTTAATTGAAGTTGTGTATTATTACTACAATGTTTGAGTGTAGTACAGAGGCATTTTATTTTTCATAGTAGAAATTAGATTTTATATTTAGTTAGATGTATTCAAATATTAAATATTCTTCTACCTCCTAGTCAGGAAGATTTAGTTACGAGGGAGCGTTTTTATATTCGCGGAATGAGCGGGTTGTAGAGGGGTGAGTAGGCGCATTGGGGGCGTGGCCTGTGCAGCGACTCATGATTAGTATAAATACGAAGTTTCATTGTTATTAGACAGTTAGTCTTTGAGCTATCGTCAACCAAGTAACATAATCAGGAGTGAAAAGTGAAATATGGAAAAAATCGAATATCGTGCCGTTATTAAGTTCCTTACCAGGCAAGGAAAATCAGTCGCGACCATAATGAATGAGATGTCATTGGTTTACGGCGACTCTTGTCCAGGAGAAACCATGGTGTACAAGTGGCATAGTTTATTTAAACAACGAAGGGAATCCCTTGAAGACGACCCGAGGCCGGGCAGGAGCATTGAGGTGACCACGCCAGCACTTATCCAAATAGTTGAACAAATTGTATTCGAAGATACTCGACTAAAGAAGAAACAACTCGCAGAAATGGTTGGAGTATCCGATACAACAATTTTTAAAATCCTACACGATCATCTCGGCATGTCTAAGGTCAGCGCAAGATGGGTGCCGAGAATGCTCACGCCGCCGCAAAAACAACAGCGCGTAGAGTGTTCGCGTGCATTTTTGGACCTCTGTAATGAAGACAAGGATGGTGTATTGAGTGGAATTGTTACTGGAGACGAAACTTGGGTTCATCATTATGAACCTGAGTCCAAACAAGACTCCATGTAGTGGCATAAAAAGAGCACAGCACCTCCCAAGAAATTTAGTGTCACAATCAGCTGGGAAACTCATGGCAACGGTATTGTGGGACTCGGAAGGAATATTGTTGATTGATTATAAAGATAAAAGTGTTTCTATAACCGGAGAATATTACGCTTCAATATTAGAGCGACTAAAAGAAGCCATTAAAGAGAAAAGACGGGGAAAATTGACAAAAGGTGTTCTGCTTTTGCACGACAACGCGCCCGTCCACAAGAGCCGCGTTGCGTTAGCTGCCCTGCATAAGGTGGGCTTCGAAATTATGAATCACCCACCCTACAGTCCAGACCTGGCCCCGAGTGATTATTACCTGTTTCCGAAAATGAAAAAAGAGCTGCGGGGTAAAAAATTTACTGCCGATGATGAAGTCAAGGAGGCAGTTTCGGCGTATTTTGCCGATAAAGAGAAATCATTTTTCATGAGGGTATAAATAAATTAATTGAAAGATGTGAAAAATGTATCCGTCTTGCAGGTGAATATATTGAAAAAGAAAAATAATTTGGTTTTTTTATTTCCACCCCTTGTCCCCCATTCCGCGAATATAAAAACGCTCCCTCGTAGATATTCTTAGCTTCTCATTCCTTATTATATAAGTTCTAGTTCGTGCTATGCTTGTTTTAATAATATGCATTTAGTTAATTCTATTCAATTATCGGTGTACCCATGGCTTTAATTTGAGACCTTTACTTTTTAATTTTTTCATTAACGACCTACTTCGTTCTTTATAATGCAGTTTTGTTTTGCGAGAATGACCGGAATATCTATGCGAATGTTACTAGTACTGTGGTACAGGGGCAAGATACTATAAATAAGTTAGTTATAGATGAGGTACGAAAAACAGCTTTTCTCTAAATATTAACAAATGTCATTGTGGCATATTACAGAAGCCTTTCCTTATGCTACCAATATGGTTTAGATTGCTAAGCGATCCGAGATAAGGGGCTTGGAGATTCTCATTAACGTTTTTAAGCTGTTCACAGCTCATTTTTCTTACACGTTTAATACTGCCTTCAAATTTTTCAGCAACTTGAATTTGCCAAATCTTTAACTTTGAGGTGTCTGTTCTATGCTTATGTCAGCAAGTTTTAGTATGGCGTAGTAGTATGATATCTACTTTACGCTCACCGACAGAGAATTTTGAAGGTAATTGAGAAGTGTCTTAAATATCTTAGCTTCTTGTGCAATATTCCTTGTCCTGCACGTGGGATCTACAGCTCTTTGAACTTCATTAACGCATTAGTATGTCGGGGCGGTAGATATTCAATAATTCCAACGTTATGTTACTGTCCACTTCTTGTATCGTCTATGCTTCTGGTTATCAACTCACATAAAATGTCGTGTAGCTCTTGCTCGTCACGATTAGGAGTGGTTCGATTGTTTTTGGAAAAGTTGTTATCATTGACAAATAAATGATATTCACGTGATTTCTTACTATCACTTTGACACGAATGTCAACTAGTAAACATGCTAACAGTAACTGCCAATATTTTAAACAGTCTCTCTATATATTCAGGGAATAATCTCATTTAATCGCCTTTTTCAATTAGTACTACTGATAACGTTTTCATTGTTCGTGGACTAACAAATTAATACAAGCAACTGTACCTATTAGTAAATACTATATCATTTACAAACAAAATACAGACATCTAGGACGCAGACTAATTATCTTTTATCTAATTGTTCAAATATATACGTACCTTTTTCCATTGAATTAGTTCAATTATTTTAAATAAAATGCCTTTATTATCTTACATGTGGTTTAGATATTATATACATCTTGTAAGTACATCAGTACCTACTCATATAGCACTTTACAATATTTTGTTACTACAAATTTTTTTGTTTTAAATAAACCTTGAGTGTATTTAGTGTCATGGTATTTCGTGTTAGATAATTGAAATTTTAAAATATTTTCGTAATCTGCCGGGATGCGCGTAAACTTCTGATTTTTAAACTATAATATAGGGCAACTTTCACCTACGAGTATATGCGTGAGGATAAAAAATTAAATACTTTGATATACAATACTAATATAGTATTTATTTTCATTTCAGAGATATACGTTAAAAACTTAAACCATTCTAAGGAAGGGCAGGGTTTTCAACTCATTTACATGTTTTTCGACATTAAAAGAAAATAGTTTTGAGTATACACTAGGATGGATTTCTAACACAAAAAGTTTAATTTTTTTCTGAATTTATGCTTGTAGATAATTTATACATCTTTCGTGCTTTTTTAAGGCCTCTTAATCAATATTATTAGACACCGTATATGTTAAATTTTCCTTAACAATCGAATCGTAAAGTGGATTAATTTAAATTCCTTTATAGTGGGAGTGGTTTGTTTGTGAGATCCAAAAGAACACATTTCAGAAGACAAACGTCAAAGATAAAAAAAGAAATTTTAATAATTGCGTCAAACTATTCGAAATATGCGTTAGTTCCAGTGATTAACTTCCCATTCGACAAAAATCTTTTAGCTTCGGACCTAGTTTTCAGATTTGGAAAAAGGAGAAAGTTTGAGAGAACCAAACCTGTTGATTAAACTTAATGGGAAAGCAGTTCGAAATGTAGTTTATGAATTTTCGGCATCGCACTAGTCGAAGTTTGTACATGTGTATTGTCCTGAAGAAAAAGCATCCGTTTTTATTTTAAGTTGAGTATTTTTCATAGTATTGCATCGTGCTGTTGGTCTGAAAGGAATGCGTAATATTAGCCTATTATCGTCTTGTCTTTTCGAAGATAATTGATAAATAACCCTAGGTAGTCTTAAAAGACACCAGCCAGGGCCTTTTCGACCGCGCGTGGAGCTTATTTTCCCCCTTCAAAACATTTATGACAATTTTAGTCTATTGTTTCGGTTGTTGCTGTATTTCGAGTGTACAACAGTGTATCCAAATTTCATCAATCGCTATTATTCGTTGCCAAAAGTCATTTGGACAATGTCTTAACTTTTGCGCGTAAACTTCTGATTTTTAAACTATAATATAGGGCAACTTTCACCTACGAGGGAGCGTTTTTATATTCGCGGAATGAGCGGGTTGTAGAGGGGTGAGTAGGCGCATTGGGGGCGTGGCCTGTGCAGCGACTCATGATTAGTATAAATACGAAGTTTCATTGTTATTAGACAGTTAGTCTTTGAGCTATCGTCAACCAAGTAACATAATCAGGAGTGAAAAGTGAAATATGGAAAAAATCGAATATCGTGCCGTTATAAAGTTTTACCAGGCAAGGAAAATCAGTCGCGACCATAATGAATGAGATATTGGTTTACGGCGACTGCGTTGTCCAGGAAAAAAAAGTTAGTTTATTTAAACAAGGAAGGGAATCCCTTGAAGACGACCCGAGGCCGGGCAGGAGCATTGAGGTGACCACGCCAGCACTTTTGAACAAATACAACTACTAATAAAGAAGAAACAACTCGCAGAAATTTGGATATTACAACAATTTTTAAAATCCTACACGATCATCTCGGCATGTCTAAGGTCAGCGCAAGATGGGTGCCGAGAATTCTCACGCCGCCGCAAAAACAACAGCGCGTAGAGTGTTCGCGTGCATTTTTGGACCTCTGTAATGAAGACAAGGATGGTGTACATAACAAGACTCCATGCAGTGGCATAAAAAGGGCACAGCACCTCCCAAGAAATTTAAAGATAGCTACTCAAACGGTATTTTGGGACTCGGAAGGAATATATTGATTATAAAGATAAAGGTGTTTCTATAACCGGAGAATATTACGTTCAATATTAGAGCGACTTAAAAGAAAAGACTTGAAAAAGGTGTTCTGCTTTTGCACGACAACGCGCCCGTACAAGAGCCGCGTTGCGTTAGCTGCCCTGCATAAGGTGGGCTTCGGTGAATCACCCACCATACAGCCCAGAACTGGCCCCGAGTGATTATTACCTGTTTCCGAAAATGAAAAAAGAGCTGCGGGGTAAAAAATTTACTGCCGTTGGTGAAGTCAAGGAGGCAGTTTCGGCGTATTTTGCAGATAAAGAGAAATCATTTTTTTATGAGGGTGTAAGTAAATTAATTGAAAGATGTGAAAAATGTATCCGTCTTGCAGGTGAATATATTGAAAAAGAAAAATAATTTGGTTTTTTTATTTCCACCCCTTGTCCCCCATTCCGCGAATATAAAAACGCTCCCTCGTATATGCGTGAGGATAAAAAATTAAATACTTTGATATACAATACTAATATACTATTTATTTTCATTACCGAGGTATACGTTAAAAACTGAAACCATTCTATGGAAGGGCAGGGTTTCCACCCCATTTACATGTTTTTCGACATTAAAAGAAAATACTTTTGAGTATCCACTAGGATGGACTTCTGAATTTACGCTTGTAGAGAATTTATACATCTTCCGTGCTTTTTTAAGGCCTCTTAATCAATATTATTAGACACCGTATATGTTAAATTTTCCTTACCAATCTAACCGTAAAGTGGATTAATTTAAATTCCTTTATAGTGGGAGTAATTTGTTTGTGAGATCTAAGAGAACACATTTCAGAAGACAAACGTCAAAGATAAAAAAAGATATTTTATTATGTTGTTATACCATGAAAGATATTTATGGTTATAAGATTTTCTTGTTTTCATAGAATTGTATACAATTTATTTAGGTCAAGAATGAAAATATTTCTTAGGTCAAATACTAATCTCCGTATAAAGACACGTCTGCATTTATAAATTCTTAATCATTATTACGAGATATGAAAAATTGATGAACAAATAAAACGGTAATTATCAATTTATTGACTTGACATATTCAATAATCATAATTTATATTCCGCGGAATGTTATTATTTACAAAATTAATAATTAATTGTTGTAGGTACTTGAACTGAAGAATTATTTCTAGATATTTTACGACTTATTCTATGAGGATTGTGTTGCAAGATAACGTAAAATTAATATCTTTTTCCGTGAACCTGAAATTCTCTTTCAATCCTTACCAGTGAGATTAAATTTCAAGCAATAGATTATCATATTTTTGAGGACATGATATTAATTTTAATCATAATTTATGTTGCAATTAAAAGCATATTGAGTTCCTAATTATTATATATAAAATTCATTACGTGAATCGTATACATCACAGTCAAAAGCATCCGAAAAATCTATTGTGATTGATACTGCGTTATTGTAGACTGGTAATTTAGCAATATTGGAGCCCTGTCACAAAAACTGATACATGAATTTTGAATGTTGTACCACATAAAGTTTTGATATACAGCAGCTGGCGACTAAACTAGCCCAGCCCACAATTTTATAGCTTTAGCAAAGTAAAATCCAAATCCAGTCTGACATTCTCATTGTACTGAGGTACTATGAATTTTCAGACCAAGGCAACATACTGAAATCGCGAAAAACATTCTGACAGATTTCGCCGTATGGCATTTTGCATCAACGTGGTAGGATTTTCCTCTGCATCTAATGAAGGAATAACGGACACCAGAACAGTTTCTATTACATTTTTGTATTGTTTCTACATAGATCCTGTGCCAGCCCCAGTAATGCATGACTGTATCCCCACAGCGGGAAGATTAACACTTTGCGCTACACTTTTCCTTCCTAGATTCCATGGTCTTTATCTCACAAATTTGATAGATTCTGCAAACACTTCGATTCGTGACTCGTCACTAATTATGACCTCTTATTAAGAAATTAAGAACATATATAAGATACAAGAAAACATTTCTAAAATATTTGCAATATAATTGTTTATGTTTATATATTTATTATATTTTATGAGATCCAACAGTAAAGTGTTGATACATTTGGGGCCACTCTAGACGCTTTTTTTTCATTGTTTCGGTTAAGTGTTTTTCTCGCAAGCCAGTGACATTTCAATACACCAGGGTATAATCGAGTTCACTTGGTCGGCTCTGATACCTTTACATTAAAGAATTGCACAAGATGTAACAACTCTCTGATCAATTCTTTAAAGCAATATTTGTATGTTTCTCTTCTCTTTGTGTAGCCCCTGACAATGCTACTAACCGCCTAAACTTCAAAGGATTTTCGAAGGAATCTATGTGAAATTATCAACTTATCGTTTGAAAGAAGTTTTAAGATTCAACGTTGAATGAGATACATTGGATCAATAAAATATACGACTTAAAAGTAAAAATATATATACCTAAATCAAATCAATTATTAAAAACAGTTATCCGGAAAAAAAATTGTATTCGCAAAATCCGACCCGAACAGGAATGACAAAGTTAGGAAAAATATGATTTTTTTGTTTATATAAGAAGGTTTCTTCTCGAACTTTAGAGTAATCTGTATGTTATTATGTAATTATGACTCCTCTCTAAACCTAACTTAAGTTGTTAAAAATGTGTCAAGGATTGTTTGAGCACAGAGAAGTGTTATCACACTTCTCTGTGCGTGACAGACACAGACACGCGGGGATATGGTTGGATGGACTGCTGTTTCTCATGTACAGAGCATAGCCTAAAAGTGGAAGAAGTTCTAAAGTTGCAAGGCAAGAATCTTTTAGTAAAAAGAAACCAAGAAAACGATAATGAGTCAGAGTTATTTACAGACATAAAGATATTTAAAGCTGTGTATAGAGGATGTTAATATGATGTCTAACAGAACAATCCAATCAACTAATTATCTGGAACTGCTAAAAGTAAATTGCGAAAACTAATAAGACAAAGCCATAACATTGTAGAGATTAAAACTACAACAGTATATGCAAGGAAAACAAGACATTTCAGAGAAAAAAGGATGAAGACAACGATAGATCTGAAAAAGTCACATTGGAATAAGCTCTATGACTACCTCGAACAGCCTGTCTATTTATTTAAGAATACAAGATAGAAGAGAGGAAAGGAAAAGGAAGAAGAGTGACTGAAAAAAAAAACTGTTCAGCAATTATTAATAATTGCGTCAAACTATTTGAAATATGCGTTAGTTCCAGTGATTAACTTCCCATTCGACAAAAATCTTTTAGCTTCAGACCTAGTTTTCAGATTTGGAAAAAGGAGAAAGTTTGAGAGAACTAAATCTGTTGAGTAAACTGAATGGGAAGCAGTTCGAAATGTAATTTATGAATTTTTGGCATCGCACTAATCGAAGTTTGGACATGTGTATTGTCCTGAAGAAAAAGCATACGTTTCTATTTTAAGTTGAGTATTTTCCATAGTATTGCATCGTATAGTTGATCTGAAAGGAATGCGTAATATTAGCCTAGTATGGTCTTATCTTTTTGAAGATAATCGATAAATAACCCTAGGTAGTACTTAAATATTGCAGTCAGGGAATTTTCGACCGCGTGTAGAGCTTTTTCCCCACTTCAAAGCACTTGTGACAATCTTAATCAATTGTTTTGATTGTTGCTGCATTTCGAGTGTATAATAGTGTATCCAGGTTTCATCAACCATTATTATTTGTTGCCAAAAGTCATTTGAACAATGTCTTAACTGTTCTAAAATGATGGCTAACATAACAAACGTTCTTGCGACCGAAATGGAAAAAAACGACAGTTATGTTTTAAAGGAATGCCAACTTGAAGAACGTATAAGAGTTTTTAATAGTACGCTCTCTTTCGTCAAGCCCATTAATTACTGATCCGCCCGAGTAAATTTTTTCCCAGTAGTCTTAAAGCCACGTATAGTAAATATCGAAATTCCTTTACAATAATATTTCAAAAATTCTGTTTTGGTGACGTCCGTGTTTGAAATTCCTTTTTTTTGAAAATTATATACAACAGTGGAAACACACCAAAACAGATTTTGTAATACCCACAAATATGCATAAATGCATAAAATATGAGTTAGACATGGTGACTCATTATAGATACTATGAAAATATACGTTCTCTGGTGACGATCCCATGTTTAGGAATTATTTACAAAGAATCCGACAGCGAAGTTATTTTTAGATATGTAATTTTCACGCGTTCAAATGCGCACCTGTCCAGCCACACGCTTTTAATTTAGGTACTCGTAAATTAAAACAGACTAATTATTACAAGTAAAGTTGAACGCATTTTTTATTTTGTATGAAATCGTTGAAGCGAAAAATAAGATACCAATATGCACATAATATCAAGGTTTAGCGAGCAAGACAAAGTTAATTGTTTAACCATTGACCTATTTCGCGATCTGCAAGTGCCATTATTCTAGTCACACGTTTCTAGGCTTAATAATAGTAGCGGCGCGCACCTTCCAGAGTTCAAGAAAATAAATACCTACATATTTTATAGCATGTCATTATCTCTATACCTGTTGTAATGCGTTACGCTAGCGTGAACACTGATAGGTATTTATGGAAGTACTCGACGAGCTGGCTAAAAGCTCCCAAGGATATTTCGGGGACCTTATGGTTAAACATTTTGCGCGTTTTAAACAATTAAGCAAAAAAAGGGAGGGCGGATGGAAAGTAATGACAAGACATAAAATGCTACTTGTTTTTACGCGCTGCTTATGGGATTAATTATAAATTAGCGCCAAAGCATGTACTACTACTACTGTTAAAAATTCTTATTTCAAAAAAGGTTACAAGGGTCCTCATTTACAGAGATGACGAGGGAACTTTACGAGGGGACGAATTTCTGTATAAATGTAATAAAGTAATCATAAATATTAAATACGTGGTTTACACGTTCTCACGACAAATCGAAAATACTTTTAAATATTTGTTTAATAACAATTTTAGGAAGGAATGAGAATAGAAAGGTAAAAAACGTCACCGATGCATTTCAGACTTTGAAGACCTTTGACCGAATCAGAGCCTACAGCTCACCTTATTTACGTATAATAATAATAATCAAAGGACTTTTAGAACTCTTTACCTCGAAATAATTTAGAACACGAATATAATTACTCCAAACTACGTATGCGATCAAAACGTCAGAACGAAGATGTTAATGTTTTAAGTTACATGGTCTGGAAGCTTAAATGTTAATAGAGTAGTTTCAGTAAATTTTTTTATTGATTTTGGCACAAATAATTACAGGTTTCTTTCTAAAAGTTTAGAATCTTATAAAGGATTTTATGCATATAATAGTATTACAGGCCAAGTAGCCCTTGGTCTAGAGTTTTTTTCTTCTTTGTCAATTTTGCTATCGCTTGTCTTATCATTCCAGTCAACTACTATTTCCTGCAAGTCTTCCTTAACGTATTCCAATCAGCTTTTACAGAGGCTCATTTTCCTACTTGTTTCTCCTCCCAATAAAATGTTTATTCACCTATCCATTTTCAGACATTTTGTTATACGTCTCACCCATCTGACTCCTTACACTCACATTATTTGGATAATATTAGGTTTCTTAAAGAATTTCTCTAGTTATTTAGTCGTTTTTCTAAATTTTCTCTTTCCCTTTATTCCGCCATAAAACTTTATATGCTTACAAGTTTATTTTTTTCTTTTTATTCATCGTCCAGTTTTGGCAGGCATGGGTAAGTTAGTGTTATTACTGTTTGGTAGATTCCCGATTTTGCAGGTTTCGATATAATTCTTGCAAAGCATTTTAATTTAACTCCAGGCGCCTTTGCTTCTTCTTGTCAACTGTTTTTCCGTTTCTTTCTCTTCATCTCCTTTATTTGTTAACGTTAAGCCCAGATTATTTCACCTTTTCTATTGTATATCTTCTACTTGCTCAAGTTATTACTAAGTCTTTTGTCTCTCAGTTACTATCATTCTTCAAGAGTATGTACTTACTTTTATTCTATATATTAGTACACACTTACTTACTTTTCCCTTCTTAAATTTAAACGTATTTTTTAAATTATTTTTCGATCAAGCCATAATATCAACGACGTAAGTCAGGAATTGATGTCGGTTTCCATATATAAAGCTCTTTATTCTTACTTCGCTTTCTCAGAATCGTAAGTTTAAGAACGATCTCCTTTAATGCCTTTTTTACGGAAAATTCTTTCGACGCATTTTATTTATATTTAATAACGGAGTCAAAAAAAATTTCATAAAAGCAGAAATATATTAGGGAAGAACATCTTAAAACTAGACTCAAATATGCGACATTAATTTTCTAGATTTTAAACCCTATTCTGTAGCTAATAATACATTAGAATATTTAATCTTATGGTGTCGTTTAACACAAAGAAGTGGCAATATTTGCCATCTGCAGAAGTTAGTTATTATTTGAGAAAGAACTGTTTATATCTATATACAAGGCAAAATTTGAACTAATATCGTAGTGATATTACTCACCGATAGTAAATATGAGAATGACTTACTATGTCTTGTATTTAGATGCAACAGTACCGGAGAATAATTCAATATTATAATACTCATTAAAGAAGCTAAGTCGATACTGATTTGAAAGAATTTCATTTAAAAGAAACTGATGCGTATTTGCGGAAAAAACTGGATCAATATTCAAAGAATTTCACACAGATGAAGCCAATAGTGAGTTCGAATCGACAGTATAAATTTATATAAAAATTTTCTTGATTCATAAATAGGAAGAGACATACATAAATACATAGTAACGAGAAAATAAACGGTTTTGACCTATGCAGTGCTGAAATAACTTAAAACAAAAGATTGATGAAAACTTCTCTACGAGTACTCTTAAAAAAATAAAATGATTGATTTCGCACGATCAACCAGGAGTAAGTTATAGAACAAACTGAGGATGCAGAGAAGCTATTAGACTTCCAAGAAGACGATGAAGACTCCACAACATCCATGGTGGATCAAAACAGAAGTGGAAAATTTTCTGGAGATGAAACAAACAATGAAGAAATATGTTCTGCTTATTAATAGTATCTCCTACTTAGAAAATGGATAACAAACTGGATCTGGTTGAGATACAGAGATATACGCTAAGAATACCACGCTTTACTACTTCATTGATCTGAATTTGATGAATTCTCAAAATATAGCAATAATAATATACGTCTATAGCTTAAGTAATATAATTCTTTTCTCTTTAATATCGAAATAGAATGAATAGATAGCTAACAAGGCGATAATTACATATGTTCATATTCATTAATTTACACTGCAAATTTCGAAATTTCCCCATGACAGATTTAGCCTTTTAATTTTGCTGCTTTTGCTTCGTATTTATCGAGAATTTTGCCTTCTGATTTGCAGTTTTTGAAATTTACTAATCGCTTTTTTAGATTATGGCCATATTCATCTTTCAATTTTTGCAACTTTTACAATTCACTATAGTGACCTTCATCTTTCAGTTACTTATCGTTTTAATTCTCGTAGTATCAGTCTTTGCTCCTCACAGAAGAGGTGAAACAACTTACTGATTCGCTCGAAGATTGTGGACGTTTACCCAATATTTTGCTTAATGATACTTTGTACATATCATATACTACTTTATACAAAATACACAATAAACGGTTTATCACTTTTAACGTTGTTAAGGCCCTACATCATTAGTTTTATTAATTTCCTGAAATTCAACAATTTTATTAAACGCGTACACATTCGTGACATAAGTAACATTTCTACTATATCTAAGCCAACTGTGTTGTCGACGTTACACCATAAACTACTGATAACAGAAGGAATTTCTAAAATACTAATAAAAATAAAAATCTTCGAACGTTAAAGAACGTAAGAGTCATGTAAAAAAAATTAGCCTTATATTCATGATGAACACGGAAAGGTACTTCAACGGTCTAAATGATCATTCGTAAGTTGAATTTACAACCCGAATTTGATTTTGCTAGAAAACTTTAAAGAAACGAATGTCAACGTTACTGTTGTAAATACCATAAACTTGAATAATGGACGAGGTTTTAACGTTGTTTGGAAAGGAATTATTTACATCGCTAATAAGTACTATTGATTAACATTATTTTTTAAAATATTATACAGAATCTTTTCCAACATAGGGGACATTCTTAATTTTAAATAATTGCAAACGTACTTCACAAATTTCTTTAAGCAATTGCTATTTTAAATATTTCGTTTCTTTGAAAGAAGTTCTCTCTGTCTATGTGGCATTTCTATGATTACTATTCCCTAAATAAGCCTAACAATGAATGCTTACAGTGCGACCCCTCTACAATATTTTATCGATTATATAAAGCACATTTACTCACGTCGCGTATGCCCTACTTGTATCACCACACCGCAGAAGCGAAAGGGGAAACGGGAAATTTACGAGAGATTTCAGAAAAAAGAAACATTGTCCGGTGTTACGTGCGACATGCTCTAAATTTTTTTGGTATGAAAAGTTTCAAGTCTCAAAAAATTCTATGATTTATGATTCATTCCACGCAAAATAACGGTCCCGCAGCCCATCACAATAGCAAAGGTCTTTCGATCACGAAGTGTTCTCACAATAAGACCTTCAAATTTATAATGTATTACACATAATACATAGCAGAGGCAATGTCGTCAAAATAATTCAGATTTTCTGTATAATAAGAACGTAGTCTATATGCAAACGTTTTTAACATTCATTGGCGGTACTTACATAACATAATACTCATATGCATTTACCAAAGATAAGGCTTAACAATACCTTTGCCAAAAGCGAGGTTTATACAAAGGGTACTAGGAAAGTTTTGCTTGTTGCTGCATGTTGAGACATGTTCATAAGTGCATAGTATCCGCCGCACCATGTCGATGTGCTCAGTTATTCATTAGCAGTGAGAGTGTAAAAAGCTTGCGATGGCATCGTGGTCACGAAATGAGTTAAGAGTAGTTTTGCGTTATAATTTCGTGCGTGGTTTAAACATAGACCAGTGCTTCGAAGAAATGACTCTTGCACTAGGTGATGTTTGTCCATATCGCACAACGATATTCAGGTAGTACAGAGAATTCCAAAGGGGAAATTTAACTGTGGAGGATGCTGAGAGGCTGGGAAGGCCACGAATCTCAGTTACGTAGGAAAACGTTACTGCTGTGAGGAAAATGCTTGGCGAGGACAGGTGAGTGACCTATCAACAGATAGAGGGTACTTCCGGCCTAAATGCACCAACATTCGATTCTGCATGATCATTTGCACGTGAAGAAACTTTGTTCTCTCTGGGTGTCGCATCGACTCACTGAAGAGCAGATGACACGACGTGTCACTTGGTGCCGGGAGATGTTAAAAAAGTTTAATAAGGGACAATTTCGGTATATGAACAACATTGTGACAGATGAGGAGACTTGGCTGTACTATTATAATGTGCCGACCAAAACTCACAACAAAGTATGGGTCTTTGAAGATGATGACACACCCATAGATGTCAGAAAATCCCGATCTGTAAAGAAGAAAATGATAGCTGTATTTTTCGAATCGAGTAGAATTGTGGAACGCCTCATTTTGGACACACAGAAGACAGTCACAGCTAAGTAGTGACTGTCTTCACGATAATGCTCCAGCTCACCGCGTCAAAGCCTGCACCGAATATTTGACCACGACAGGATTGAAACTTCTTGAGCACCCTACCTGCAGTCCAGATCTTGCTCCCTGCGAAAATGAAGTTAAAACGGAGGCGGTTTTCCAGTGATGAGGACCTTCTGTGGGCTTGGGACAACGAGTCTGCTTTACTCCCTAGTGAAACTTGGCAGAACTGGTTTAAAGATTAGTTTCGGACGACGGAGAGGTGTATTGAGTGTAGAGGAAGTTACTTTGAAAAAATTAAATAAACAAAGCTGTATTGCAAAATTTTCCTAGTACCCTTTGTAGGAAGTAACAAGTCGGTGAGTCTTCTTCATAACAAATTGATAGCTACTTCATTTTCTATGGATGCGCTTTGGTCTACTTAATTTAGTCAAGTACTTAAAAATTTTCACGTCACAACTTTAAGATAACGAGAGAAAATGATAAATGTAGACTTTACAACGTAAGTAGAATATAGTACGCTCTGTTTACCAAAAATTAAGCCTTTTATATTTTTACCTTTATGTAAAAGCTTATCAGTTTCTCCTACTAAACCCAAATGAAAATTAGCCATTTAATTTTCCTTCCAAGATTCTTTGTAATGGTATTCTAGGTAGGTTCTCGTGCAAGCGTTCTCTTTGTTCATCCTTCTTAGCATTCATATTGGCGAAAGGAATCTAGACGGGAGTATAATTAGTAGCACTTAGTTGTTGGAAATTAAATAATAAATCACAAGCAAAATGTTATTATTGCCTCTAGTGTTTCCCAGAAAGTTGTTCGCTAATCTGTCGAATGATGCCTCTTCGGCATTATTGGTCTCGTATTTCTTCATTTGTGAACTTACAAATATGCCTTTTGTAAGTTTATTGCAGACTGCATCAATTTTGCAAGATAGACACCTATTTTAGATATGCGGCACTGTCTTAGTCTAACGCTTGCACAAAATTGGCGATAAGCCCCAATTTGATATTTAGCATGGACGGAATTATATTTTGCACATTAATCAAATATTACTATTTCATTTTCACTTAGCCAGGCGAAAGGTCTGCTTAAAAACTTATTCTTAAACATAATGGTGTTCCTTTGCTCTACTCTCCCGAAAGCATGAGAAACAGTCATTCTTCGTGAAGTAATTTTGTAGAGTTAATATAAAAACAATAGCTTTTAGATCGTCATATGTTTCCACAGTTTTTTGGTTGTATTTTACTAAATTATGCGATTTCATTATATTTTCGTATGATTCTTTAACATTAATAATATTCAATAATAATTACATTAGATTGGTTTCGATTTTCATTGTATAGAAGCAGTGTCTCGAAGTTAATTTTATTGGAAATTATAAACAAACACCATTGTTCAAATTTATATTGTATATATATATATATATATATATATATATATATATATATATATATATATTTTAAATCTGTCTTTGATGCCGTGCCAAAGCAAACCATTTTCCTTTTCAACATAGTTGGCATTCATATTTCCTTTCTTTTCAAAAGTCAATTTCAAAGTTAATCAAATGGGGGTGCGTCTTTATCCAGAAAGTCACTTTTACTTGATACTACTTCAAACAAACACCAGAGCAAGAAAATTTACAGAATGTATTGTTGGTTTAGTTACTGAAGTAGCATCTGTAAATCATACACTTTCTTATTCTTATGAATCCATTTATGTCATACAAACGTATCAATCTTTTATATGATTTAATGGCACTCTCCATGACATCGACTGACTACGCTTTAGGTTGATCTCCGATACCCCATCCAGTTAAAACCAAATCGCAGTTATCTCAGACAATATGACACCATCGCTTTTTCTTCATTATTGATTGCGAAACTAAAATATTGGAGATGTGGAGTCGTTATTGCCTTTGTGATATTATGACGTATTTTGCTAGCGGTATAATTACCACAAACATACCAAAAGACGTTATTCTTGAAAAGACTCCACTCATGGTTTTTGAAATGAGGAGAAATTTTAATTTAACCACGAAACATCTTTTTGATGGAAATTGATTTTTAAATATTATTAAACACCACTGCTAATTTAATAAATAAAAAAACTGAAAACTACTTTCCTATAAGAAATTCCCAGTATATAAGCTGACCCTCTCAATATATCATAAAGTGTCCCATGCATTCAGCTGGGATTATAACGTATTTTATACCTTAATATGTAGTTATTGAAAAATTCTCTAGCAGCGACCTAGATGCCATTATATGTTGTGCGCGGGATCTTTTAAAGTGGCGTGTTACCGAAAGTAATTTACATATACCCCAGAGTATTCCGCAACAAGGAGTGATGTTAAAAGAAAAAGGAACAATAAAGTTGCGTTTCATGCACTACCTACGGGAAATATTAGTTCGCATCATATTATGGCGTGACACTGCACTTTTTCAGTGAAATACCCTCATAAATAAATGAATAAGGAATGAGTTTCATAATTTTCTGTATTACAATCATTCATGTGCATATTATAAAACTGTCATTAATTCTTAGAAATATAGTAGGTGCATTGTAGAAAAAAAGTTACATGTTGTTATGAATGTCTTTTGTAATTTACACCTCGTATTATCTACATGAGCTTAAATTTATTCGAATATATTTGACAGTTAAATTGGCTGTAAAGTAGACTGTAGACTAATCGTTTTCATAGATATTTTAAAAAATATTTGCCTTGTTTGGCAAAATAAAGCTAGACTAATTAAAATAAATAGTCTTCGGGTCAGTAAAATTTGATTATTGATTTTAATAACAGCAAAAAGAAATATGTCTTCATTTAGGGCCAAATCACTTTCATCAAAATAATAGCTTTTACTTACCACTACACAAAAAAATAAACAACAAAAATAACAAGAATAATAACACGTTCTTTCTACAGAGAAAACCAACGGACTTGAATTAAAACCAATTTTTTTGAATTGTACTACAAGAGAAAATGCTAAGCATACCTTTAGTAAAATTCATTAGAGTACGAAAATCTATATAAAGGGGAATGTAGTGAAGTCCGCTGGTGAATATGTACTACACCCTTCATCGAATGCATAAGTTTATTTGTACACGATGGATGGGTTAACGTAGAGCGATCGAATATTAAATTAATTCTTTAGAAACGTTGAAAATATATTTCACGACTAGTTTACTGTTCCTAGAAATATTATTCTCGCACGTGTATTTGAAATTATTTAAACAAATTGTAAATAGATAGAAACTCACATGAAAATATAGATTTGTAACTGCAGCTTTTTATTTTTCCAGTGCAACGTTATTTCCCAAATATCTAAGGTGAATTAGGCTGCGCTGGTAAATGATATAATGCCTGCATACATAGTTAACATACTACATATAAGTATTCGCCAGATTTAACTAGCTTATTCTATAAATATGAACATGAATAAACACAACGCTATTGTCGTTTTGTATATTAGAATGCGCCCAACTTTGTTTCGGCAACGCGTGTCGTTTACTGGTCAAATATTCTCACATGTGTTCTTCCTATTACTTTTCTTCTATACATAGATTTCCGTAGTACAATGATTTCTACACTGCGCAAATTGAAATTAATTGTAAGTATAATGTAAATGTAAATTGAATAAATAACATACATATTTTATCAGGAATAAGGATTCCGCAAATTATTAAATGAGAAACAGAGAAGTCACCGCTGGCCACTTTTAAATATTTCCGTAACTAAGATTTAAATCCAGAGCGTGAATTGTATTACCACTGACGTAGAAAATTCTCAATTGAAATTGTACTTTGGTAAAAGTGAATTAGTCTTGTTTTAAAATTGCTAAACGAGGGTGGTCTTGTAAGTACCCGGCCTGACCTAGAGATGACGGTAGTTGTTTGAAAAATATCACTGTACGAGGATAGTTTGACAAGTAGTGAGAATGACACATAGGTGGCGCTCTAATTGGTAAAACAAATGCATTGTAATTTAGGTTGCCTATTTATATGTTTACATTCCGATATTTAGATAAATCGGTTGATTAATTTATTTTTGACAGTTGATTGAAAAAGAAGCAACACGTCGTTTTGTTAAATTGAAAAAAGCAGAGTATCGTACGGTGATTAAATACTTTGTAATTAAGGTTATGAAAGCTACCGAAATAAAAGATGAGTTACGGGAAACATTAGGTGAATCTGCTCCATCATCCGCCATAATAAGTAGATGGGTAAATGAATTTAAACGTGGTAGAGCAAGCTGTGTTGATGAAACGCACTCTGGAGTATCCAAAATCGTGACATCTAAGGAAATGACTATCAAAATCCATAATATTATTACGCAAGATCGACGACTCAAAGTGAGAGAGATAGCAGATATGGTAAACATTTCAACAGAACGCGTACGCCACATTTTAACGAAAGAATTGGGCCTCTCCAAGCTTTAGGTAAGATGGGTGCCGCGATTGCTTACGACTGATCAAAAGCTGACTTGTTTGCGCATTTCCAATGAGTGTTTGGACCTTTATAAACGGAATCCGGTTGATTTTTGTAGGCGATTTGTTACTTGCGATGAAACTTGGATACACTACAGTACACCCGAAACTAAGCAACAGTCGAAACAATGCTTAGAACGTGCTTCTGTACCTCCAAAGAAAGCGAAAACCACTTCATCGGCAAACAAGGTGATGGCATCAATTTTTTGGGATTCAAAGGGCATTTTGCTCATTGATTACCTTCAAAAAGGTGTCACAATAAATGGACAATTTTATGCAGAACTTCTACAAAAATTAGATGTTGAGATTCGTGCTAAACGGCCAGGAATGGCAAAGAAAAAAATTCTGTTTCACCAAGACAACGCTCCCTCGCATACCAGCACAGTTGCAATTTCCAAAATCTACGAGTTGCATTTCCAATTAGTACCGCATGCGCCTTATTCGCCGGATGTAGCCCCTTCCGACTTCCGCCTTTTTCCAAAATTGAAAATGGCACTAGGTGGAAAGAAATTTTCGTTTAACGATGAGCTTATCATCTTCGTAAATGAGTGTTTTGCAAGCCTTCCCGAATCGCATTTTAGAGATGACATAATGGCATTGCTCTTTTAGGAGAATATATTGAAAAATAAAAATTATTTTGTATTTAAAAAATTCGTTTTTCTTTTCCATTCTCACTACTTGTCAAACTACCCTCGTATTAGAAAGCGAATATCAAATAAAAGTATGAATTGCAAATAACATAAAGTCAACAAATTATTTAGAGGTTTCTGACCATTAAATTACATCTGAGATAAGAGTCATAATTGTTGCTTACTTCTTGTAGGTACACTACTCATTTAAAGTTTTTCTCGAAATTCCAATTCTACTATTCCATTTCGTTTTCTTCTTTGTCTCATATCGTCCAACTTTGCCATATATGACACTTTAATGCAAATGTTTTTTTTTTGTTTTTATTCAAAACTTGTAGAAGTTGAAATCTTTGTAGCTAGAATTTTTAGAAATTGTTACTGACTCAAATTAAAATTTATTTAATGAAACTAGACAAAAATTTAAAATTAAGGATATACTTTCCTTGACCGTTTCAGAAGTAATCATCTACTACCCATTTAAAATCTTTCACAGAAATTACGAAAGTAATTGTACTCCGGTATTTATATGAATGTTCTTTAAAATCTCGAAGAGAAAATCTTATAATACTTAAACCTTTGTTTCTCCACAATATTTTTATATTACGTTGATTGCGCTCAGGCGATGCAATAATAGTAATATCATATTTAGTTCCTCTAAATTAACGGTTTAAACATTGTGTGAAGAATCTTCAAGGCACGTAACATTTACGTAATAAATTACAAAATAATCTTATACATTTATGAATTATTGTTAGCACATTCATTTGTCTAAGTTGTGTTTTAATGAATTTTTTTTATTTCGTTTGGGTACATATAGCTTTTTGGATGAATTTCTTTTGAAGTAAATTTCTATAAAATATTATGAAATCACAGAGGTTTAAATTATAATGTTACAATATGCTCTTTTAGGCAATATTCTCTTAAGTTTAAATAAATATGAGCAGAATTTAATTTATAATATTCAGAAGGAGAAAAAGTAATGGAATCTATAATATCACGTCTTTCATCTGAATCGTTAATGTCTATTTTTGTTCTGATGTTTTTCTGGACAAAAGATAAAAAACTATGAATAAATTTCAGTTTAACCTGACTTGCAGACTTCCGCGGTCATTGTCTATACTTTCTTCATCTTAGCATTCTGGCTGAAAGAGCATGAACCGAAGATGCGAGTAAATCTACTGCCGACGTTTCGTCTTCACTTATATGGGATTTTTTCAAGGATTAACTTCCGCTATTGCTTCTGTTGTTGGACTGAAACTGGTGTAAGTCTTTTGTGGATGGTTTTATACTATACTTCTACCACCTAAACCGAAGTGTTGGTTCAGATATGTAGATGATAACTTCTTTATTTGATCACATGGTCTAAATTGCTTGAACAACTTCCTTTGTTACCTAAATTCCACCATGGATATTAAATTAGAAGGTTCGCTTTCTTTCTTAGATGTCTTGGTGAATCATAGTCTGAAAGGTTCACTAGGACATTTAGATTGCCACAAACCTCTGCATGTTTGCGGCAATCTGTCCTTTATCATAACCACCCCGCCCAAAAGCAGGGCGTCACCAAATATGTTGTCCAAAAAACTTTCAAAATATCACGTGCTTTTAATATGCAGAAGAAAGTAACACTACCACGTAACTTAAACCTGACTGATCAACGTTAATGTTTGCCATAATATTCTTTTGGAAAAAAAATGGAGAAAGCTTTGACTAAGCTTTGACAGCTATGCGTCGTTGTAGAGATTGACCTCCAGAAAGCAGGTAACATCGTAGAAGACAACCTAGAATGAGAGACTAAGACTGCCTACCCTTAGAGATTGGCATAGTACCTCAAGGCCTGTAGAAAATATTTACTTTTTGTTTGGCAAAAGAATGTCGCAGAATAAAAAGGAGTTACATATTTTGCCGTATTCGTCTGTTTGAAATGGTTTTCTACCGTCTAAGATAATTTAGATTAGAGTAGTATGTTCCCCCTTATGATGAAACAGCAAAATTAATCACCTACTGTTCTTAATATTTATATAAAATTTGATTGACAAATATATACTTTTACTGAGTGATCCTTTTTTTTCGTCATCTGCAAATATTCTATCATAATCAAATGTTTACATTTAATGATCGTGAACTTTCCTGATATATACGGAACCTTTCATAAAGCATACACTAAATTGTTAAATCAATACCTGACCTTCCGTCAGCCTATATCATTGCTTATGTGTATAATTATCTTTCAAAACTTAGAAACGATCCATCGAGCTATTAAGCAGTCGTTCTTTTAAAACAAGTAACAATTACAAACTATTATTGTAATTATGGTCGCTGACAGCGTATCTTCGGGTGTAATGTATTCTTTCACGTATAGTAGAAGGACACATACCTTTCTAACGATGTTCAATTAAAAGTTGGGAACTATGTATGCTCACTCACACCTCGCTGAAACAAAAGTGTGAGAATCCCATTGTCTAACGAGCGTAGGATATTAATTATCTACATGCACAGTGCCTAGTTAGACGTTTGTACGAACTTAGCGCGTGTCACAATTATTACATATTGCATTACAAGTTTGTTGGGAGCTTGTAGGTGGATTAAGTTATAACAGAGTCATGACATTACTATATCTATATATGCGAACGTCTTATTACTCAGTTAACCTACAATGAGAAAGTGTAAAATGGTAATTAATCAAGAATTTATGCATGCTATCACATGTGCATTCACGTGTATCTGGAACGAGAATAGGCCCACCCTCGGAGTGCCTAACCTTGAAGTTTTACACTCTGTTCTTGTGAGCGTTACACGTGTGACGATAAAATTCGCATAGAAATTTATGACTCGTTATCAAACAGAATAGATGTATTTTGAACGTATAAAGCTAGATATTAAACGCAGTATGGGGTGAATATAAAAGCATGCACTACATTTCTTCGGAACTCATTATTTCAGATAATTATTACTTACTTCAACAGTAAATAAACAGCGGTAATTATCATTATTTTGCGATCAATAAATTCTGTAATAAAATATGCAGTATTTAATTGATCACAAAATTTTATGATAACTACGTGCTTAATTCTCTGAGCTATAATTAAGTACTTGATTAGTATTACTCACTAAAACTCGTTATTAAATGCTATATAATAAACCTTCATAAACGCAAATACCCTTGTTAAAGATTGAAGATGGATTTTCTATTATTAGAAATAAAGAAAAATTGACTCGCGAAAAGCAATCTACACTGTTGAGTGATATCTTTGAACGTTTTAAATTTGACAAAAAGTTGAAAATTGAAGATCAAAGTGTGTGGTTATATCCTTAGAAAACCATCCATTAAAAGACACTGAGGGTGCTTTAATTAAAAACCTCATAGTTTTCTAATAATAATTTAAAATATTTTAGTTCGAAAAGATTTTTCGTATTTTAGGTACAGTGTTGGACCGCCAAGAAAACTCTTGTAATATTGTCGATCATTTATTCTATATTTACAACCCTTAGTTTCATTTATGATTTATCTAGAAGTAGCATCTTACATTTAATTGTATCTTTTTTGCCTTCCTGCTCAAGAACATATATGCCTTTTCACATAAAAATACTTAATATATATTTTTTCTGCGAGAACGAAACCCTTGTAATGCAATTTTATGGTGATATCTCTCCGTAAAGATTCACGCAATTACAAGAAATTTACCCTCAACATCTGGAAAACTTTCTTTGATAAGTATCCCATTTGTTGCCACTATGAAACTGTTGAAACGGCGTGAAACTTTTACCCTTCTAGCACTTCTATTTCTTAAATTATATACACGAATCGACAATACCTTTTCTGTCTTCCAAATTTTGCAAAATTCTTCTGTGTCGTTTAAAAATCAGCAGAATAGAATTGAACAGTACTCAAAACAGAAAAATCCTCTTCTATACATGCCTAATGATTGAAATGCCTTTTCTCGTTACCTTTTCTTGGGCCACAATGTCGCAATTCCTGTACTCACTACTAGTTGTGATACTCTAGGTATTAGTTGCATTTTGACTACATTTCTCAACAATCTAGTATTTGTGTTCTAATTCTTTGGATAATTGTTGTCTTTCCATAGATCTCTCCTATTTTTTCTTTGCCCATACATTTCGTATAGGCAAGTTGTCCGTAGAACATATTACAGCCCCATACAGCTTTAATTTAGGAGTCAAAGACGCACATCTTGATTTAATTACTTCGTAGTACATACCGCAACTTTGTTAATGTTCTTAGCAATTTTTTGCTTTCCTTTTAAGTTACATCTTTCTAGGTGTTCTTTCTTCCATAGTTATGCATTTTGTTTTTTAGATTATTCAACTTACTTTTCATTTCCTACTTCGACTTCTTTAGCGTAACATTGCTAAGAAGCCGAAGTAGGAACTGAAAAGTACGAGGGAGCGTTTTTATATTCGCGGAATGAGCGGGTTGTAGAGGGGTGAGTAGGCGCATTGGGGGCGTGGCCTGTGCAGCGACTCATGATTAGTATAAATACGAAGTTTCATTGTTATTAGACAGTTAGTCTTTGAGCTATCGTCAACCAAGTAACATAATCAGGAGTGAAAAGTGAAATATGGAAAAAATCGAATATCGTGCCGTTATAAAGTTCCTTACCAGGCAAGGAAAATCAGTCGCGACCATAATGAATGAGATGTCATTGGTTTACGGCGACTCTTGTCCAGGAAAAACCATGGTGTACAAGTGGCATAGTTTATTTAAACAAGGAAGGGAATCCCTTGAAGACGACCCGAGGCCGGGCAGGAGCATTGAGGTGACCACTTATCCAAAAAGTTGAACAATTTGTACTCGAAGATGCTCGACTAAAGAAGAAACAACTCGCAGAAATGGTTGGAGTATCCGATACAACAATTTTTAAAATCCTACACGATCATCTCGGCATGTCTAAGGTCAGCGCAAGATGGGTGCCGAGAATGCTCACGCCGCCGCAAAAACAACAGCGCGTAGAGTGTTCGCGTGCATTTTTGGACCTCTGTAATGAAGACAAGGATAGTGTATTGGGTGGAATTGTTACTGGAGACGAAACTTGGATTCATCATTATGAACCTGAGTCCAAACAAGACTCCATGCAGTGGCATAAAAAGGGCACAGCACCTCCCAAGAAATTTAAAGTGTCACAATCAGCTGGGAAACTCATGGCTACGGTATTTTGGGACTCGGAAGGAATATTGTTGATTGATTATAAAGATAAAGGTGTTTCTATAACCGGAGAATATTACGCTTCAATATTAGAGCGACTAAAAGAAGCCATTAAAGAGAAAAGACGGGGAAAATTGACAAAAGGTGTTCTGCTTTTGCACGACAACGCGCCCGTCCACAAGAGCCTAGCTGCCCTGCATAAGGTGGGCTTCGAAATTGTGAATCACCCACCCTACAGCCCAATGATTATTACCTGTTTCCGAAAATGAAAAAAGAGCTGCGGGGTAAAAAATTTACTGTCGATGATGAAGTCAAGGAGGCAGTTTCGGCGTATTTTGCAGATAAAGAGAAATCATTTTTTTATGAGGGTATAAATAAATTAATTGAAAGATGTGAAAAATGTATCCGTCTTGCAGGTGAATATATTGAAAAAGAAAAATAATTTGGTTTTTTTATTTCCACCCCTTGTCCCCCATTCCGCGAATATAAGAACGCTCCCTCGTAAGTTGAATAATCTAGAGAACTAAATGCATGATCATGGAAGAAAGAACACCTAGAGAAGTGTAATTTGAAAGTAGAGCACTAAATTGTTAAGAACATTAACAAAGTTGCGGTATGTATGAAGTAATTAAATCAAGATGTGTGCCTTCGACTTCTAAATTAGAGCTGTATGGAGGACTAATATGTTCTAGGAGTCGAAGACACACATATTGCATTAATTACTTCATACATACTGCAACTTTGTTAATGTTCTTAACATTTTTTTTGCTTGCCTTTGAAGTTACATCTTTCTAATTGTCTTGTCTTCCATAATCATGCATTTTGTTTCTTAGATTATTCAATATACTTTTCAGTTCCTACATTGACTTCTTTAGCAATGCTAGATCATCAGTATAGGTAATATAACTGATGTTTCTACTAGTATTCTCTTCAAATAAAAATTTCTCTCAAAATGCCTTTCGAAAGAATATTAAAAAGCGACGTCAAAAGAAATTCTTCTTGACGTAGACAAACTCTTTTCATGGATTTTCTTTTACTACTACTCTGCTAACTTATCCTTTAGGCAATGCTAAGTTGTGCCACTGCTTTATATATATTTTTCTATACTTCTACCTTATGCTTGTTTATAGTCAGTGAAAAGACTTTATTGGTAAATCCTGTTAATAGGAAGACGACATTCAATTCTCACTTTATCAATTGATAAGTAAATTAAAGTTTAAATAATAATTATCTTTTCATCTGAAAAAATGTATGAAATGTATATCAGAAGTACATATATTACTAGACTCTCGAATAAACCAGAAAATTTGCCGTGCAAATATTTTACTATCCAAAAATATAGATAATTTATGTGCACGTTTTCGTACTAGCCAATACATATATCATTATCTGAAGTACAAGATCCTTATTTCTGAATTTGAAAAGGAAACTACGTCAGCGGTCTTCGCTGTCGAAAAGGAACGTCTGTAAAGTAAAAATTGCCTATATTATTCGAACTTGGGGAGTCGATGCTAATATTTTGGGCGACAGATGTTTAGGCACTTCGACACAAGCAATCATGTTAATTCTTTGTTCACCCCGAACTCATTAAGATTATAGCAAGTAGGGCTCCCCGAAGAGGGCTCGCTTTGACACCCTACCCATCATTTTAAAAATCCAGACACTCAAGAGCAGCTTGTATAAATTTCAAAGTAAGTAGACTTTGATGTGAATTGAAATACTTACGTCGCTTATACTTTCCGCTTTTGATTATAAGCGATTACTTAAATAAAACGCTTTTTCAAATTTAATACCGATTCTGTTCATTTGAATAAATACATTCAGTATTTAACAAGCTTTTGAGGTTAAGCTCTTCAATATGTATATTTCACTTTCATAAAGGAATAATATAAATAATAATTTAATTCAAACGTATAATTATATACGAGGTCCGATCAAAAAATAATCGTTATTTTCAAATTTCGTGAGTTACGTATGTTCGATTTTCGCATTTTTTCCTGTTATGTTGGTACACATGTCTGTTATATATGTTGGCAATATCAGCAATTTTGGATTGTCAGTTTGTTTTTGACAGATAAAAAGGTTAGTCGTGTTTTGGTGTGCTCTTCGATTTTTTACTATTCGAAGAAATGGATCAAAGAAACTGTATTAAGTTTTGTGTAAAAAATGAAATGCGCAAGGATATTCGAAATGTTGACTGTGGCGTTTGGCGAGTCTACTATGAGCAGAACACAAGTTCAATTGTGGTATAACCGGCTTAAGAAAGGCACGTCAAGTTCAGTCAAATGTGAAGGTTTTGCTCACTGTTTTCTTCGACTGCAATGGCGTGGTGCATGGTGAATTCTTGCCATAAGGTCGTACGGTCAATAAGGAATACTACCTTGAAGTTATGCGCCGTTTGCGCGAAGCAATTCGTCAGAAACGCACAGAATTGTGGAAAAAACAATCATGGATTTTGCACCATGATAACGCCAGCTCACACATCGATGCTTGTGCGTGAGTTTTTGGCCAAAAACAAAACCGTTATCATGCCTCAACCACCGTATTCACCGGACTTGGCCCCCGCTGACTTTTTCCTCTTCCCAAAACTGAAGACACCGATGAAAGGAAAGCGTTTTGCTACGATTGAGGAGATAAAAGAAAAATCGAAACTGGAGCTGTTGGCGATACTAAAAAGCGCGTTACAGAAGTGTTTCGAGGATTGGAAAAAACGCTGGCATAAGTGTATTATATCTGAGGGGGATTACTTTGAAGGGGACAAGATAGTTATTGATGAATAAATAAATACTTTTTGAAAAAATTGAAAATAACTGTTATTTTTTGATCAGACCTCGTATACATTTATATACACTAGAAAAGATATTACGTATTTAAGTCTACGTTTATAATACCATTGAGGAAAAATGTGTAATAGTTAAAGTAAATAAACTAAAGCAGACAGAGAGAAAAAACTACGGGCTGTTGCTTGTGAAGTATGTCAATGACATTACAATTACAGCCTCGCTTGATGCGACTGCGCGATGAAAGGAGTACAGTTTCGTTATTTAATTGCCATACCTCGTAACTTCATTATGTGTAAGTAAAATTTTACAGAAATTCAAAGAGCACAGTGAGCGGACATTCTAAAATAGAGATCGAAATAAAAGAAACGAACTTTTTAAGAAACTTTAAATCATTCTCAACGATCAAGCCAATAAATTGCAGACGATTACGACGATTACAACTTCAGCCAGTGAACTGCACTGACGGCTCTAGAAGAACAAAAATTTCATTTCTCAGATTAATGCTTTTCATTCAACCCACATACCACTGGGTTTGAGTTATTATTATATATTATTATTATCGTCATTATTATTACTTTTATATCACAAAAAAGGTAATGTATTTAAAAAGAAACTTTGCAATATAGAATTCTTCTTTGCGACAGTCTTCTTGAATTTAAAAAAAATACTTTGATAGTTGAACCATAATAGTAAAAGGAAAAACTATAGTAAGCTTGTATAATTGCCTAATTGGCCATTCTGTATTAACTCAACCAAATAATTGGGGTATTCGTTTGTAATTCTATCGCAAATAAAGTAATGCATGCACGTAATCTCATCAACAAAGTTATGGTCACTTCGCAATGACGTGATTCGGTGCATTTGCTTTGGTTTTCCTTGCCTTTGATGTCACTTCTAACTAACCGTTTGTGATTAAGTATAACTTCAAGATCACGATTTGCATTTGCAATTTGCCAATGTTTGCACTTGCATGAAGTTTCTGGGATGCGGTATTATTTGATCAGATTTAGAGATCAACTAGAACATACAAAGGTATACGCTTGAATAAGTAATAACGACATTAGTACATGTACTGTGTCTACTTGGTGAGTATGTACATACAATGCAAACTAAGGACTCAAGAGATACACAGAATGGAACATGGATTATGTCTGATTCCTAAAGCACATTTTGCATATAAATCTACGAGCGAAGACTACATTTATGTCTTGTTACATTTTATTAATTATTGGATGCATGACTTTATAAAAGAATACAATATAAGATTTTATAGCGAAACAGATAATTTCTTCTTAAATGTTAAACATGTACATTAAATGGCGAAGATTCCTGTATTCTATAAAATCTATTTTAATTTGAATTATATGAAAACAGATACATTTTATTTACTTTAGTAACGTATATAAAATGTTCATTACTTTTTAAATTTCGTGTCCCTGTTTGCACTTTGAGAAATATATCAGCGGGCGCACAACCTTTTTAAGAACTTTACTATATCGCAAGTATCTCCTTATGAATTTCACAAATATATTTGATCAAGTACAACTGAATCTAAATTTTATAAAAGATTGTATTTGTTATAATTACAGATTATTTTTAAGATATCACAAAAAAAGTATGTTAGTAACAAAACTTATATTTCTTGATATTTGGACACGTGGTTAAAATTTTTAAAGCTACTTTAAATATTTTTTACTTGCTTTAACCAATTAGGTGCGTACATAAACGTACTTTCCTTATGTTGTGTAGTAGATGTGTGCATTTAGATTCAATTCGACCCGATCTAAACACGGATTGGCTCTAGTACATCTCAAAATAAAAATTCTTAAGGCTTTCCGTTAAATCAAAATAAATTTCAAATAATCTATAAATTAGTTTGTGAAACACTTGGTGTGAATCGCAGATTGAAGGGCACACTCCTATCTTGCCTATTATCAAGTGTGTGATAATATTAAATAACAATGCCCTAAGGTTTGATCCCTGTGGGACTTCTGATTTTAAAATTTACGCGCTCGATGTGCAGCCATTGTAGCAGACATAGTTTGGTCTACTGAAGGTAGGCGTGCATGAATGGTAACAAAGTAAGTAAGTAAATTCAAACGAGCTAATCTTTTTCAAAGGTCTATTGTATCAAGTGAGCGAGAGCATCGGTACTATTACATTAAATTATATTTAATCGTTAACAATAAAGCAAAATGAAAAAAAAATTGCATATGTATGAACGAAATAGAATTCAAAATAAAAAATGTGCAGTAATTTCACTATCCCAATGAAGTGACATACTAGGATAGTCCCAGAAGTATCCGACCCAACAAAGAAAACACAAAAATT
Organism: Dermolepida albohirtum; assembly: GCA_031893035.1. Classification (NCBI taxonomy): domain Eukaryota; kingdom Metazoa; phylum Arthropoda; class Insecta; order Coleoptera; family Scarabaeidae; genus Dermolepida; species Dermolepida albohirtum. The sequence continues at coordinate 412,060 of JAVIWB010003802.1, read as the reverse complement.
TTGGAAAGAAATATATTTATTTTTCAACATAATCTCGTTTCAGCTCTATACACTTTTCCAAGCGATGTGCAATAAGTTCGATACCCTTTTTATAATAAAAACTGTCTTGCTCCTCAAAATAGCCATTAACTGCAGACATTACTTCTTCATCGTTGGAAAATCTTTGACCACTGATCCTAAATGCCTACTGTCTGCTAGCCCGCCTACTTTAGTCGACGACCATTAAGTATCGCTTTGTAGATTTTCTTCATCATTTCTGGAGTCGTCACCTCATTTAGTCGACCACTGCAATGTTCGCCTTAGCAACTCGTACGGCCTCGTTTAAACTCTTCTACCCAATATTTCACTGTTATAAACGAAGGAGCAGACTCACCCAGAGTAGAATCTAGTTCAGCTTTAATATAGGTTGGGCTGAGGCCTTTCAAATACAAGTATTTACTACGAAACAATATCCAATTTTCTCCATTTTTATAAATTCACTGAAAAGGTTCGCTATTGATGGCTCCCAAACAAATACTAAACAACGTGGCGTCTTCAACCTTAAAACATATGCTGTATAGATTGTGTACTTTCTAATAGAATGATATTTCTCAAACAACTACTGCCATCTCCAGGTCAGGCCGGGTACTTATGGGACCACCCTCGTATATTGACAGCTATTAAATAAGTATTAAAGGAAATGTGGTAAATTCAAGTGAAGGATAACAATGAAAAGAGATGCAAAATTTTTATTCGAACATTTTATTTCTCCGGACATAATACGACTTGGGTTAATAACTTCCTATAATACAAAAAGACTAAATCTAGGTGCATTTTTGTATCTACAACATCAAGTTTTATGTTGATATTTAGTCAAAATTTATTTAAAACTCCTAACTTATAGTAACCCAGCAATGAATATTTCTACTAGGACGTGCATTAACTTGACTATGCTGTGCTCTCATATTTCGTAAACTTTATCTTATAATTAATTTAGTTTCGTTCGCACGTATATTTAGGAATAAACAACGTTAACGTATTTTCCTTCTAATTTTATTAAAGTTTCTGTTCGGAATAACAACGCTTCGTAATTTCTTCATTGTTATTATAATTATTGTTAGTAATATTATGCGCGCGGGAAATTATATTTACCCTACAAATTGCTTTAAAGTGTCTAAAAGGTAAATAAAAACATGAATAACTTAGTGTTGGAAGTAAGTTTGAGGATGTACGCTGCCAGGGTACAGTAACTTGTATTACTTTTCTGAGTTACCAACTTGCAATAAAGCGTCGGTACTGATCAATATTCCAGGAATATTTATAACTGCTAAGAAACTCAATGAATTTGCATCTTTGAAGTTACAGCTTCAAGTCGTGATATACAATAAAATTTCGTCGTGATATAATGTATAATTTTCTCTCAAATAATATTTATATAATATTTCCTCATAAATATGTACATTTTCTACTAAAAATGAACAAGGAAGCGTTCCCAGATCCGAGTAAAATGCAAGGTTGGATGCTAATTACATGTTACATAGAAAGAACTGTTTATATAATATATAATAAGAAGAAGAAGCGATAACAATAGTACCGATTGTGGTGTAAGTAACAGGCATTACAACACAATAATTGGTCCATCATAAACAAACTTAGAAATAAATTCACTTACAAACACACGCACTCGCTCATGGAAAGCAGTCAGTCATTATAAACACAATATTAATTGACAAAAATTCCTCAATCTTCAATACATTTCCTGATTAATAATTAAGAATAATCTGACTAATACCCATAATTCGATCATCACAGTAACAGCTATAATAACCATGTCATAAAACTTGTAGCAAATATGCAAATATCGTTTTGTGTTGAATAACAAAATCGTTCAGTATCAGCCGTGTACAGATCGAGCTCAAATCTAGAGATATATTGGTCAACCGAAGAGTTTCGAGGCAATAAGTTGAGAAAGTGCTAGACATCTACGCCATAAAAATAATATATCTTTATTATCTAATAGATAAAATATTCAAACCCAAAAAAAATATATCCTAAGAGAATTTATTTTTAGTGCCTCTTTGCACATAATTGTGAGAAGTGAGAGTTGTAGAATATTAGATCTCGCTATTGGTAAAAAATTTTTGTCCCATGGAAGGCCACTCTTGGTAACAAAACTTCACTTTCGATCTTGTTCACTCGTCCTCTCCAAAAAAAAAAACGTCATATTATACCGTGAAAGTACTTGCGCTTGACTAGTTTCAATAAGTCAAAAAACTCAATTCACCTTGCAAAATAAATATCTCAAAACCCTTCTATGAATCTAGTCCAGTAACATAGAGGGTGACGCATAGATGGAATACCATAAAATATCAACCTATTAAATCTTGCTCGTAACGTAAGAAAAATGGACAGGCCTCTAAAGGTTAGAATTTCTAAAGTATTTTAACGTATATATAGGTAAGCTAGATGTCTTGCACACAGAAGAAGAGTAAACAATGTTTGGTATGAAAGTGAATTATGAATTAAAAGATAAAATTAGACCTCGGTAAATGCTGTGTTGTTACTTATACATAGAACGATTCTCTGCTTTTTCCATATTACAGGGTCGGTGACAAAACTTTGCCGCGACAAAAGGATTTGGATTATAAACAAATCTTTAATAACTGGATGTTCCGGCAAGGTTTTGTCAAAGACCTTCTAATATAGTAAGCGCAGTACCCTTCTTTATATAAGTAACAACACAGTATCTATCGACATCTAATTTTGGGAATACAAATTTATACTGTCGGCCAAAGCTAAACTGGGACAATCTATTTTTCCTAAAAGATCATTACTAAAAAGAATAAATAAAAGCGGAGCCAGATAAGAACCTTGTGAGATGCCTAACAGCTACAAACTTGTTAGATCAGTATATATTGCATTGCTATTAGAAAAATTCTATGGGAAAATTGCGAAAATTTTGAGAGAAAGTTAAATAAGAACATTTTCCAAAAATGTAATTTAATTTGAAATTTTAAAAATTAATTTTGGCAAGGACAGACAGATTTTTTTTGCAAAAAACATATACACCGCTTGTATATCATTTTGCCTTCACCAGAGATGGACTGTCATCAAAATATCTAAACTCTTACAGATATATTTGTTACGTTTTCTGTACTTTCGTATATTTTTTCTGACGCTCTTGTTTCTAATTCTTTTTTTAAATTGATAGCATTATCTTTTTAGAACAAATTTTCTCATTAAGTTTCATTTTCTACTCTATTGCATTCAACGTTTTTGTTGAATGACTTAAAAGAAATATTTTTGGTTTTCTTGGTAAACATGAACCAAAAACTACGAATGATATAGTATTTTGACGTTACACAAAAGTATTAATTAAATGATCTATTTTCTTACATATATAGGATTATTTTACTACCAACCTTTAATATTGGGTTGGCAACTAAGTACTTTCGGTTTTGTAGTATAAAATAAAACACTTTTTTCTAAAATAAAGAATAGTTTTTAATCAATTATATATTTTCCATTTTGCTCAATGACCTTTTGCCATCTTTCTTTCAGCTGCATGATTCCGCGCTCATAAAATTTCTGGTCCTTATCAGCAAAAAATTGAACCAGGTGCGAGTGAAGGTCATCGTCATTTGTGAAAGTTTTACCATTCAAAAAATTCTGCAAACTTCGAAATAAATGGTAATCAGATGGTGCTAGATCAGGGTTGTATGGGGGATGTGGCATCACTTCCCAGCCAAGCTCCAGTAGTTTCCCACGAGTTGCCAAAGATGTGTGAGGCCTTGCATTATCTTTTTGGCAAACTACACATTTCCGATTTGACAATTCTGGCCGCTTTTCTTTGATTGCTTCATCTAGTTTTATTAATTGTGACAGTTAACATCAGAATTGATCATTTGGTTCCTTGGAAGCAGCTCAAAAAACACAACACCTTTGTAATCCCACCAAACTGACAGCATGATCTTTTTTGGAAGCAATTCAGCTTTCGATGTGGTTTGAACTGGTTTATCGTGTTTGCTCCATGATCGTTTTCGAACTATGTTACTGTACAGGACCCATTTTTCATCACCAGTGATGATTCTTTTTAAGAAAGGGTCGGTTTCATTTCGTCTAAGGTGCATATCGCAAAAGTTGATTCTTTATGTTAAATGAATTTCTTTCAATTCGTGAGGTACCCAAATATCAAGCTTCTTAACTAGCCTAAGACATTTTAAATGTTTTTCAATTGTTGTGTGCGATACATGTAGCCTCTCCTCAAACTCTCAAACAGGTATATGACGGTCCTCTTCAATTATGACTTTGATTTTGTCATCATCAACTTCAGTAGGCCGACCAGCACGTTGCTCATCTTTGAGGGAAAAATCTCCAGAACGGAATTTTTTCTACCAATTCTGACACGTGCGCTCTCTTAAGCAATTAGCACCATAAACTTCACATATCTTTTTATGAGCCGCAGCAGCTTTCTTTCCTTTACGGAAATAAAATAGTAAAATATGTCGAAAATGTTCGTTTCTGCACTCCATTTAAAATTAATCCAGAACTAATAGCTTTAATAAAATTCACGCACTACTTGCTTCTGAAGTTACGTCAATGTGACTAGTATCACGCGACAATCGGTAAAGTACAGCACTAACATACGTTATACAAAAAATAAAGCAACGCTCTGTATCAGTAAAAACCGAAAGTACTTAGTTGCCAACCCAATAGTAGCCATGGATTATTTGGCAGATAATCTACATGTATATTCCAAATTAAATTTAGGCATATATACAAACATCCATCATTTCGACATTATTTTAACAATCTTGTTTAGTCTCAAATTTTATATTTTGTTCACATTTAATTTTAGATTACTATCTTTAAATCATTGTTCCCCTCAGAGAAGCCTTAATTACTCTATTGTATTCGATTCCTCCATTGTAGTAATGCTCAACAATACAGTGGTATCATTATCATACATATCATACATATATCATTATATAATATTTGTTCACAAGAACTATAACTTATTGTTTATACGTACAATATAGTACTTGCAGTGAGTTCTTTGAGATTGACCTGATTTACATAAATTAACTCTTTAATAACATATTTGTTATTTAAAGAAAATATGTTTCAAAAGACTTCATTAGAATTTAGCAATATATTTAGCGTTAGAATTAATGTTAATATGGCAAGTATTCTCTAATAGTTTTCCAGTAAAGTTTATATAAAACGAGGCAGGAAAACACTCAGTAATAGTATATATTTTTAAACAAAATTTTGTGCAGTGAGTGTTGAGAAACTAAATGGTTACATTTTCATTGAAAAATTAATACTGTTTTTGGAGAATATTTAATAATGAGTTGTCGCTTCAAGTAAACAATATTTGCCCGGACATATTTCTGGTAAGATGTTCTATGGACTCCTGTAGAAACCCATTTTGATTAACTTATCATCATGTAATTGTAAGTTCGCTAGAGAGTTATGAAACATATCGACCCCCTTCATCTTCTAACATATTCTATGGACGATAGGTCTGACTACCACACAGATCAATGGAAATATTGATTTTAGCCTTTTGCAGCAATCGTAATGTAACAGCTGCAAGATGAGGACAAGAATCTCGTCATGTCTTGTTGAAATGTGACATTATTTATCCCTTGAATATATGGTAAAACAAATGGTTCCAGAACGTCGTAAAATATATTTTTGAATTTCCAAATGGTTTCGAAGGATTACTTAAAGAACAGTATTTCTACGCTAATTTTACGCCATATCATTAATTCTTTAAAAAGTGCAGTATCACGCTCTATTCAAATATTTGAAAAACTGCCTCGTCTTCGACCTCGGTTTTATCTACCACCCTTATTGGCCCACAGGCAAAAACGAGATTCATCTGAAAAAACGAAATATGTACTACCCTGCATCTTAACCTGCAAGAATGACACCGACTGGTGCGAAGCAGTATTAGTCTTGGACTTTAAGAAGTCAACTCAAACGAACTATTGCGGTGATATATGGAAGACATTATTCTACAGCTTATCTCTCATAGCTTCGATATATTTGTTTTTCTTCGCTATATAATATATGATTTAAATAGTGTAAGTAAGAAACGGGAATACAATTCTTCACATTTTGGAGTCTGTCAAAATGGCTAAAGGAACGAACAAATCAAATTTTGCTACGAACACAATCAAATCTCGATTTTTGTTTCTGTAAATAGAAGCATTATAAAATGCGTTTACTGTGATCAGATAATAACTGGTTTGTTCCTAGATCCATTCATGTGATGATATTTACTTGTTTAAGTTTACTAAATACATTGGATTCCTTTTTAAATTCTTGAGTTTTGTAATTGTGTTATGTTGTTTTTGGTTCGATTACATAATTATTACTTAATAAAAAAAGTAATGTGGTAATTTAACATTTTGTCAACGTTTCCTTTAAAATTATATAAAATTTATAAATCTTTATCTAAAGATTTAAAATATATGGTTGCTAAGAGACGTTTGTAAGATGGTCGTTTTTGTGTTCTTCCTCAACTTTATGTTTTACAAGTACATGCACCTGTTCATCATTTTGCTTTTTGTACTTACACGCATTTAACTAACTGGAATTTAAAACTCATTATCTCCAACATCTTTTGTGTGCCCTGTTTCTGTATTCCAGCTTGGTAATTTTTTAAAATGTTAAACGTTTTTAAAATTGTAAATCGAGTGTATTTATATATATATATACATATTTATATATACATATTTATATATATATATATATATACATATTTTCAAATTCTAGAAGGGTTTATTTCAAAAGTCCTAAATGTAAAGCAAATTCTTTTAATATACAGTATTACCTCTTTCATTTTGTTTACCTGTTAATTAATTAGGTAATAATGATAGTAATTGTAATATTTGCACGTGAAAGTTAGTAAATTTATTTCGAATGCTACGGTTCTCGCTAGCTAGTACACTGCAATAAATTTAAATAAGAATAGAAGTTATAAAGAGTTAATAATCAACAGTAGTTTGATTTACGATTATGCAGAGATCCAGGACGTGGCTCAAGTTGAAAGAAAGATTACTGTGGGAAGTAAAACACCGGGATTGCTCTTAAAATTTTATTTACAAACTTAAACAAAAAGCTTGAATATATTAAATAAAAATTAGTAATAAGCGGGAGCAATAGGTAAAAGCAAAACGTAAGCAATTGTAATTGCTGTAATAAAAATAAGATTAGAATACAAGTAGGTATTGAAAGTTACGCAACGCGATGTACTTGCGCGCGTGTGTGTACTTATCCTTAGTCAAGATGTTTTATATATATATGTATATATATGTATATATATGTATATATATATATCTTGCGATCGCGAAAGAAATACGCCTAACACTACATGTACCAGTTACAGTAGACTTCACTCAGGAAACGAGTGCCTGTTTTACTGTTGAGAGATGTATGTACTGTCGTCGATCGTTGCAAGAACAAGAGCGGAGTTTCCTTAAAAGTTGAGCCTTTTAAGAGAATCGGTGGGATGAAGGGCAAGTGCGCTGGCCATATTTTAAATGAACCAATGAGAGAAGAGGATAAGCAAGCCAAAAATTAAAATTAATTAAAAGGCGCGATATATTGAATATAATTACCAGCCATGTAGATATTTGTGCAGAACAATGAATGTATATTCTGTGTGAAAAGGAATTCGTGTTTGAATTTCTAAATACAGTAATAAATTTCATAAAATAGAACTAATATTTAATGTAAACGAGTGAAATATTACCGAGAATATTACAGAAATTTGCCAAAATGTATAAGTCCTAGGAATGGTTTATTACTGCCTGGCCATACGTGACGAAACAAAAAAATTTCCCCTTAAAATATCTCTAAAACTAACGATGTCTTGATAATAAAAATTTTGGTAATTTAGATAGAATTGTATTTAAATTAAATAAAATAGTTTTTAAAAACATGATAAAAAATTCTTATGTATTCGAAGTGTAACAAGTCTTTTGCCAATACTTTTTTTCATCGGTATTTATTCACAAAAATCTGAAAACAAGATCTATACACTATTTTTAGGAGTATTCAATTATATGTGACTTGATGTGTTATTTTGAGTTGTTCTGTTAGGTGTTGTATGAAAACAAAACTGGATATCAATAACAGGTTCTCCGACTATAAAAGCTTTCATTATGTTCATTCCACTGTTACTAAAATGGAGAACGAAAATCATATGCGTCTTTTATTAACTTTTAGCTATAGCTTTTATATTTTCATATTAAAATGAATGGAAATAGATATGAGTTTAAAAGATCTGTTTTAATTTCCGGTATGCATGTTGTACATATATAACATATAGAGAGGTAATTAAATATTTTATAGAATAGCTCTGTAATTCGGAACGTTCAGATTTAATGTATCTACGTAACAGTCACAAGAATATAATTACACTCATCACAAATGATTCTAGATTCTAAAATCATCCTGATAAATTCTTTTCCTATAGAAAATTTTTATAGAAACTGCGGACTTTTGTTGATATCTTTCTAAAATCTCATATAGGACCGAACACAGTACGCTTCCCTATGGTACTCCTGCTTTAATTTCTTTTAGAACCGAATAAGTTTCTTCTTACTGTAGGCTGAAATATATATATATATAGATCATCCATGACATAATTCGAATTTGGCTCTGTCCCAGTTCTTTTTATTCAGAAATTTGGAAAAGCACGTCAAAAGTCGTTCACTTTACGGAGTCAAGTTTGATACCTATTTTGCAAACCAGCAGAAATCATTTTTTCTGATGTATTAGAATTATTGCGCAACTACGTTGAACTAAAGGGAGACTATATTAGAAAATAAAATGATAAAAACTGTCTCTTATTTCATTAATAAGTAGAAAACTTTTCTTGTTCCCCTTGTTTATATATATAGGTCCAGTTGGTCCAGCACACGGTGGATAGGTTACACTTTAACTGTCCCAACTGGCGTATTCTCATGAAGAAGGAGGACTTCCTTGTGGCACAAACCTGGACGTTTTCTATTAAAAGTTGTACATAATTTTGTTAACATATCCGCATTTGCAAGTACTCATCAGTAACAACTTGTGTTTGGCCTCACGAGAGGGCGGCTATTGATTTCTTATTTGTCCATTGCATGGACTTTAATTTCGTCTCTAAATCTCAGTAATTCATTTATGTCTCATTGCCTGTTACTATCTTTACAGAAAACTCGGCGAATGCACTATAAAGTGTCAATCGTTCTGAGAAACTTTCTAAGTTGTTTTTGTTCTAGACTTAATAACCTTGAATCCATCTAGTTGAAACTTTCTTCATGCCTAGTTTATGGTGTTTGATTGTTAAAACACTCGGTTCAGATATGTTTATTGTTATAACGATGGTGGAACCTATGGTGGAAACTATTGTTTCAAATTTTATGCAGACATTAATACTAATTGCGCTCAAAGACCATCTGCCTTTGACAAGCATTTCGCTTTAAAATACGATAATATTCAGCACCTATAATCGTTCGTAAATAGTTTTTTGAAAATTCTGTTTCGTTATCAAAAATTTGATGACCCTCGGATGTTAGCATAGGTAGGTGCAACTTTCCAGGATTCTCAATACTGGCACAGTCTGGATTGACTATTTTTCTAGCTCTTTAGCGTTATCGAGGGTGCAGCACGTGGAGGCAAGCTAAACGTGCACCCCATTAAAGGCTTTAGTGACATCTAGATAGATTCTTTTCTCCTCCAATCATTTTTCAGTTATGTTTGTTAATTGAAAAGTATCGTGGGATTAGATTCTCTTCTTTATTGGTTTTAGTCTCTTCGGGAGAAACAACTCTAATATCACTGGTAATAGTGGGATGGCTGTGTATAAAGTTGTATTATGTGAAGGTCTAAGCGACGCTCTAATGTGAGTCGCATTATAGTTTTCTTCACAAGTTGTTTCAACACCTTTCTAGTGATAACTTCATCTCCTGTGGCTCTGTTCGAATTGATGCTCTTTTGATTCCAATACCCATTTCATTTGGGGTAGTGGATCTGCCTTCTATTTCTTTCTGCAGATGTTCAGGAAACACTTTTCTCTCATTTGACTTAAATATTATGTTTAGTTTTTTTGCCAGTCTACTTTAATCTACCTTCAACTCGTTGTTTCGTCTCAAATTCTGTTGTCTCTTCTAACTGTAGGAATTTGCCAAATATCGCTGTCAGTTTCGTGAAAAATTCGTTATAAAAGAGTAATTTACAAAAGTATGGATTAACCTACCACATCGATTAAAAGTTACAATTTTTACGTAGGCTACCTTTAAAACAGAAAATATATTAATATCCATTCTTTACAGATTATTTGCAGATCAATGTGTCTTACTTATTAAATATTATTTCAAAACTTCGAAAGTAATAAAAAATATTAATAAACAAATACATAATTTCTCATGAACTATCATAAAACCTTACATATGTTTTATTCACTATTATTAATGGTAATTAAATGTACAAGAAGTGAACAGTATGATTGCAATGTTGGTGGTACAACTGACATTTACAATTCAAATAAATGTAGTAGAAAAATTTCATAACTATTCATTGCAAACAATTCCGTTGGGCGGTAATTTTCATGCAATTAATGTAAATATCACTTTCAAAATAGGGTCGGGTCACATTGCACTTGCAATATGTGAACGTCTAGAAAACCTTTTTCATGAAACATGTTAGAGGCAGCGTTTTCTAATCGACTGCGGCTAGATGATAATACTGCTCCTTTACTGGAATATAAATTATGCATATCTTTCATGAATATATTACAACTACTAGTTCAAGAGACACTCCAATTGAACGTTTCAGCTAACGGGCATCTAATAGTATATTTTTATGAATAGTAAAATTATAGCGTTTAAATTTGACCTACGAATTTATATTGGAATCGTGTTCAATTTTATTTTTTTTCTATCCAATTATATTGCCGTTTTAATTGTGTTTTAAGACTAATTTATACCAAATGACAAATACTCGAATCACCCAGTAAAAGTATACAGTGTTAAACTAAATTTTGTTGAAATATTTACCGTGTTGAGAGCACTAGATGATTAAATTTTCATGCGAAATGCGTACTCCTACTTAAACGAATACATTCTGCCATTCTCCTGTGAATGTTTTCAATAAGAAATTCTATGGACTCCTAACTCCCCTTATTCCAAGAAGCTTGTAGGGTATCATGTAGCTCTTACAAGTTCCTTGAAAGATTAGGAAGCATACTATCACTTCAACCTATAATATTCCAAACATGTCCTATCGACGATATGTCTAGAGACAGTGCAAACTAATTGAGAATATCGAAGTTGGCCTCTTACATGAATCCCAATAGCAGCTACAACAAGAAGACTAATACTATCTTGCTGGAGGGTGGCATTATTTCATCCTTGGATATACATATGTTAAAACGAACGATTCCAAAACTTTGTAAATTTGCTTTCCAGCATTCAAATGATCTCAAAGGAATTTAATCATTAAGTTAATCAACCACAGGCTCCATCAAATTCAACAATCTCAAAGGAATATTAAAGGAGTATAAGGAGTTCCTGTACTAGTTTCACCCCAAACCATAAGTCCTTTTATGTGCAATCTACGTTTTATGGAAAATTTCGAAAACAACATTTCTTCTTTTCGATGTCAGGCAACATGTACGTACGTACGACCAACATGGACCGACAAACAAAAGCGATATTCTTCTGAAAAGACGATATTATTTCACTCATCCAATCTGCCTGTATATTACGCCATTCAAATCTAAGGGCAAGATGCCAATTAGTGAGAAGAATAATTTGAACCCTAATTAACCCTAACGAACGAATACTGTTTCCCTGATACAAAAACATTTAGCACACACCTTGAGGTCTTATACCAATTCCTTCTACAACATTACTCACTTTTTTGAGAAGAATCACTAAAACGAGTAGCTATAGAAGGAGTGCAACGGTACGACCCCTTTGAAAATAGTTTCTCTGGTAATAAATGGGTGTCTTTGAACTCGAAGAATAGAGAACAGTTTGTCAACCTTTCAAAACCAAAGCACATACGTATATGAGTTTGTCCGTACTTTCTTCAATATATGTAGGTAGTACATATATGTATGTACATATACATCTGATATAGAGAAGTAGATATTTAGACATATATGTATAATAGAGAAGTAGGTGTCTATAATATAATCTTGCATTATAAATTCTACTCGGTTACAATAGAAATTTATTTTAAAATTTTGCAAATATATCGCGCAACTTTTAAGCACGCACACTTTGCTGTATATGCCGAAAAATTCTAAATAACTTTATTACATCTCAACCGTACACTTCTAAATCTGTTCGTTTGACAATATTCCTAAAGTACGCAATAAAAATAAAAGGGAATCCCTTGCTTCTCGAGTATCAAAAACTTTTACGAAGAGCAAAAATATTAAATTACAAAGAGAGGCTAAGAGGAAATGAAGTGGAAAAGAAATTTGCAAGATCAGGCTGATTCGAGAATTAAATATACTTTCATGAAAGTATAAAAGTGTACACTTTTTCGAGAAAGGACTTTTATGAATTCTCATCTAAATTTTTGTTCTTTCAACGCTGATACGGCAGATGTATGAAAGTGAATGTATGAATTCGTTACAATCTTCTACAGTTTTATATGAAAAAATATGCAACGTTGGAAAGTATCGTTCTTAGGACGATAGCTTGAACTTTTCTTTCGCGTAATAATTTTCTTTTTAGATAATAAGCATTGTAATTTATTATTTATTATTTCTCATGTATTGCAAACAACACAAGACAATATTTTATTCCTTTCTTCACAGTATAAATACTCTTTAATGTTCTATATTTATTTGTACAGATAGCAACCATTTTCTTTCTTAGAAGTAGTGTTTAGTTTTTTTGCATTTACATATGAACTCAGCACAAATTTAGTTGCCTGCCAAAACAATTTCTTAGGTGTATTTGATATGGTTGAATACACACTTTTCACTAAAGAGAAACGAATATTTATTAATAAATTAAAAACATATACTCAAAATTTATTAATTTAATGATAAAAATTAAATTATAATTGCAAATGCCTACTTGTATTCTTTATTTATATGACAAATAAAGATAATACTTTAATATCGTTAGATTTTGCTTTCACAAGAAATATTTTATAGTTCTGATGCCTCAGCTTGATTGTTAAAAAACAAAAAAACAGGAATAAACGTTTCAAAACAACTGCAGTATTTTAAAATGCTTTCTATATAAAAATCTGCACTAGGATTTTGACCACATTTCAACATTACATTGTTTTTCCGAATTTAGAATGTTGAAGGGCGAGTTATTCATCGTTTGAACACTCAGCACCAAACCTGGAAAAAGGACGATAAATGCTTCAAATTCGTTATTAATTTTGAATTTGAAAAACAGTATGGTAAATGATCGTTACTGTGCAAAAATATTATGCCAAATCGCTTGTTATAGGGTTTGATTTCATTGATTGATTGCCTTGCCTCCTCCTCCACGGTATTAGGGGCAGAAAAGGTTTGCTAATATCTTTGGGATTGTCCTATACTACTTAATTGTTTCCTTTTTCAGCATTGACCTTTTCTACATAGACCTAAGCTTCATTAGGTTTATTTAGAAAAGCTACACATTTAGATGTCAATAATTATATGTAAACATATAATTAAGTTGATGAGAAATTTTAATGAAAATTATATTATTTTCTGCTTTTCCATCGTTAATTAAATACACAGAAATTAATTAAAAAAATCGACATCATAATAACCAGACTGCGGGTTTTAAATAAATATTAGATCTGTTTCATAATACAATTTATGGCGTGTTAAAGGACCCGAAGTTACACTGCCTGGTGGCTGAATTGGTAAAGCAGTCGTCTAGAAAACGGCAGATAGAGGTTCGAGTCCTTCCCCAGCGCAGAAATTTTTAATTAATTTCTGTGGATTTAATTAACGATGGAATAGCAGGAAATAATACAATTTTCGCTGCACATTTAGCTTTGTAATTCAAAAAAGTCTATCCGGTACTACTCTTAATCCTCTAAAAATTGTTTCGAGATTCAAAGAGTACAGTATTTTCTATACCTTACTTTGGCAATGCCTTCACTTTTTGAAAATCGTTCAAAAAATTCTTGCAAGTCAATGATTTTTACGAATATTATGGTGAACTTATGAATTCAGAATTGACAACCGTTTGTTTACTAAGTCATTCTTTAAACCTTTAGTCCAATTTTTGTTTATAGAGACACATTTTGAAAGTAATTAACATAAAGCGATGTCTACAATGTAAATTTGAACAAGTATCAACCTAAACTGAGTTTGTCGTAACGTGTAATAATCAGCAGTCATATTGCAGAATCTTCGTAGATAACTTTGTATTACAATATTTATTTTATAGTAAACGGTGTAGTTATTCTTGATCACACCAACTCATTTTGAAAGGTGTTTGAAGGCAACTGATAACGGCGCAACCTTTTTACCATGTTAATTTGTACAATCTTAATTACTAATCACTCTAGAGCGAAAACAATATTGTTTCATATTTACTTTGTACATTAGGAACAAACGGAAGATTTTTCCAATAATCCTCTTTAATTATTAGAAAACGAAAAATACTGTCTAGTAGATCATAGTCAAATATTTAATACCATAAATTTCGACTTTTACCACCGCGAAATGAAAATTTTCAAATGTTTTTCGAACAACGAAGAAACAAGAAATGAGTATGCTCTACTTCATCTCTGGGACGGAAATGAAAGTTATCCGAGATGTGAAAGTAAAGCAAAGGGCACTATATCGTTTTAAATTGCAACAACTAGGACATCTATTGCCAATGTGAATAGCAACCGTGTATATAATGTGCCTTTTCGAGACTTAATATTGTAATTAAAGAAAGGTGACAGTCTATAAAGCATTGAGCTTTGTCCATTAAGAATTCGTTAAGTAGACTTTGCTTTGTCGACTGTATGTCCATATGTCACCCAACTATTCGCTTTGGCAATATACTAACCATTGTGATTTAAAGCCACATAGTACTCTTCGCGACACTTTCGTTTGGATAGTTTTCCTTTCTGTCCTAATGTGGGAACTATGACATTCTCTTTTCTTCGCTTTTCATTACTTGATTCGACACTGAGTAGGTGATTTACATACGAACGGTAAAGCGAAGCCTACCCGATAAATTCTCAATGAACGAAACACTTTGCATTCAGTGTGTTGTTGACTATAACCTTTCATTAATTACATTAATTTTTACATTTTCATATGGCACTTGTTCAACATTAATTTACCCTAAATTCATTTTTAGTAGCAAAAATGAGAAATGCAAAATTTTGGATTGATTAGACTTGCCGTCAGGTGTCACGCTACAACGACCTAGACGCAAATTTCCCGAAAATCGAACTTTTGCACAGCGTCTATGAGAAAGTCTGCATTTATTCTAATCTAACTTGCACAGACTATATTTTCCGATGCAAAATTGAGAAATGCAAAATTTTGGATAGATCAGAGATGTTCGAAGAACATATATAATCAATCCATTTGTGCTGCCCATGTGAGTGAGACAGTGTTGAAACATTTTAGAACTGTCAAATTATCGAATTGTCAGTAACCGTTTAGTTAACTATTCACTAAAGTGCACCCATTTATGAATAGATACAAATTGTTAGTAGAAATTTTACATTAGCTTCTTCAACTGTAAGCAAATTTTCTGTTTATTTGCGTGTTTAAACTAGTGTGTGGATTCAATCAACCATTGCAGAAGTAGGAACATAATTTCGCCTTCAAATTCGAGAGTCTTCAGCTTCCTATGTGTCTTGCCTATGCAATAACAATCAATTAATCTCAAGTATAGTAACTACTATTACCTCTAACGTTGCGTACTAGTGTGCTAAAATTATTAACTGTCATAATAAATAATATTCTTTCGCTTTATTGCAAACGCTACTGTATTAAATGTGTTTTTAGCTAGTTCTAGCGACACAATAATGCCAATAGAAGAAGTTAATAATACTTTGTGATCAGCATCAAAAGTCCAGGACGTATGTCAGGCTGAAAGGGAGATTAGTTGGTAGAAATAAAACAAGGTTGGGTTGGGTTAATTTAAATAAAACGAATTCTTAAAGTGTGAATATACTAAATAAAATAAATAATAAGCGAAAGCAATAGGTAAAAGCACAATATAAGCAACACTGAATGCTGCAATGAAATAATTGGGTAAAAAAAGCTGTGGAGAAACGTATACGAGGATTAGAATAAAAGTAGGTATCGAACGATACGTGATGTACTTGCGTATGTGTATGTGCTTGTCCTTGGTCAGGATGGTATCCATATATATTTCGCGAAATAAATGCGTTGGATATTTCATGTAAGAAGTACGGTAAAATTTGACTCACGAACGTGCTCATGTTTTACTGTTGAAAGATGGTATGTACTAACTTCGATCGTTGCTAGAAGAACAAGATGGTGTTTTCATAAAAAGCTGAGATTTTTAAAAGGGCAAGTGCACTGGTAATATTTGAAATGAATCCATGAGAGAACAAGAAAGGCAAAACAAATACTTCGATTAATTAAGGGACGTAATATATTGAATATAATACAGATATGTAGGTAGATAGTTGTGTAGGATAATAAATGTGTATAATTAGAAATTAGATAAATAAAAATAATATTGAATGTAAGTAGAATATAGTAACCCAGGAATAGGTCTAGATATAGAAATACATTTGTTTTAGGAAATAACGACCGTTTCTTTATTATAGCCTGACCGAACATGACTTGATAATATAATAGTTTTCGTATTTGAATTAAACAAAATAATTTAAGGATATGATAAAAAATTATTATATATGTGTATGTGATGTGTAACACAACGTATTGCTGAATTAAATTGGAAAATCCATAATTCTCACATGACTAGCTGCTTGCTCCAGGGAAATAAAAGTTTTTATTTACTCACCGAATGGAAAAACTAGAATTATTGTAATTCCATAGATAACGTAACCTTCTGTTAATCAGGCAGAAATAAAAACACATTTCTTTCGAAGAGTAGCGACACTCAGAGGGTATTCGCCAGTTTAACATAAATTGTAATATAGAATATTGAAAAATCCAAATATTTTCAAATTCTTTACGTACTTTGCTCGGTTCCATTTTCCCTTTTCGTGTAGATAAGTTGAGATTGTAGTTTTAACTTTTGGAACAGCTTGCTCGCGAATACGAATGATCAATTCACAAACTTATATTGAAAACAAACATAGCCAGAGATACATGTCAATGGTTAAAGGGGCTATGGCATGCCGAGCTTCCAGTAGTTAAAACGAAAATCGATTTCTAATTACTGTCCTGGTGTGGCAGCGTAAATTATATTACGACGAAACGTTATATACTACATTACAAAATCCACTAATCAGAGAATAAAATATTGAGCAGGCGACAAAAGTCTATGTCCAATTTAGAGGTCCAGGCCTGTTTACAGTATCACATATACTACAACAAACATTAAAATTATATGAGGTTTTAAATATCAGGTACGGTTATGTTGAAAATTTGTTTTCATTCATGTGCCCATATTTCGCCGTAATTTATAATTGCACGCATTGTTAAATACTGAAAAGGAACACATACAAACATACATATAGAATATCGATATATGCGAGTATAATTTTTCCAGAGGACGCATGAATGCATTTTAAAATTAAACACGCCATCATTTCCCATATATGACTACGGAAAAATGTAACTTTCCAACTTGAAATATGTGTTTCATGGATGCTTTCTTTAAGTTATATATTTTGTGAATATAATTAAAATTAAATCGACTCATATTACACAAACTAATAGAAAATAAATTAAATGCCTGTAATGTTAAAAAGGCATAGAAACTGTTTTTCTTTCCTTTACTTAAGAATGATATTTATATTGTGCAAAGGAAAGTACTGTCACTCTTTTGTAATAAAGCAAATTTTATTTTCACTCCTTCTTACATTTTAAAATATAATAAAATATTATTTATTTCATCAGCAACAGCTTTTCTTCAATCGTTTTGGTAACTTAGCTGTTCATCTTGAAAAAATTCTTCTTTCTTGAAGGCAAAAAACTCTTCCAGTGCTTTTTGGACTCTGCTGAAATTTAAGAACTTATTTTCATCAAAGTATTACAGAGACGTGAATAAATGACCGATGGTACAATATCGGAGGAATATGAGTGTTGAGGTAAAATTTTCAAACCAATTCACTAAGTTTTCTAAGAGTTTTCTTTGTCATATGGGGTTTAGTGTTGTCATGATGCAATATTATTACCTTTTTATGAGTCTAAGATAGATGCTAAAGCTCAGTGTTACACCGTCAAGTTTCGTGCGGTATCCAAAAAACACGTCTCAGGCCCGTTTGCAATCCTTTAACAAGAAAAAGTTTCGATAATGATTTGGTATTGATGGCGGAACTTTCTTACTCAGTACATTTTTAAACATATTCAACTTTTCGCCAGTAATTAGGCGGGCCGTAATCTGTGTGGTACCTTTAAACAGAAAGTTTTGATACGCAAACAAATTCTTTAATTCAAGTCAGTCTTCTGATGAATTCCTCGTTTGAAGTTCACGTCTATATTATAAGTTAATATAGGGTTTCTTATAAGCATACTGCGCAGCACTTTGCCTTCAAAATCTGATGGCCTTTCTGATCCTGGATCATCCTTTAAATCTGCGGAATTAAACTTATAAGGGAACACAGAGCGATCATTGCTTAATCGAACATTAGCGACGTGTTTACCACCCCAAGCTCAACACTACCCTTCGCTGTTTGACTCAATAACTCAGAAACTATAAGAGGTATTGAAAACAAGTCAGACAAGATATAAACTGCTTTATGTCCTCTTAATCATGGCATAAATATTTTCCCTATAAAAAATACTTTTTTAGGAAAGCAACTCTCCACCTCCTCCTTACTTTTTTGCAATGTCAGAATTTGTACATACCATAAGATACTACCACCGCACCACCACTATCACACTAACCCTATAGGGGTTCGTAGAATAAGCACACATGCAAATACACATGCCCATATATATACATATATTGTATATATATATATATATATATATATATATATATATATATAATATGTATGTACATCTACGACGTTTTCTTATTTGTAGCTATTAAATTTGTTTAATTATGTCAAGTGATAAATATTTAGAGGAATAGTTTTTATTACTATATATATATATATATATATATATATATATATATATATATATATATATATATAATATATGTATATATATATTTTCTTGTAGATATTTCTGACATTTGCAAAAAAATAAGGGAATGGACGTGTTGTTTCCCTAAACAGCTATTACTTATAGGAACAACATTTATGTCATCGCTAGCAGTACGCTAAACATTTTTTTAACTTGTTTTCGATATCTGTTATAGTTTTTGAGTTACTGAGTCAAACAATGAAGGGTAGTGTTGTGTTGGAGGCGGTCTGTACTCCGTTAATGTGTGATTGGTTAACTAAGAAAATTACCGTTGCTCTTACACGAGAACAGTTAAAGTTTCATTTGAGTTGGTGAGAGAGAATTACCTGTGCTTTCTTGTTAGCGGACCATCTTTGATATCTTAGAGTCGCTACTACCGCCTCTCCGAAAAGTATGCAGGGACTCAGATGTATCTTTTCTTCAGTATATAAACTTCCAAAAATTTATTATAACTATTTATTTCGCTCTGAACTACTACTTACTAAGTTAATTTGCTTGCCAATGACCAACGTAGCATATAAATTCATGTACTGAAAAACCACCTAACCTTCTCTTACAGCTATTAATTTGAATGTACGAGTATATAAATTAGGATAAATTAACGAATTTTGAGAATATGAAAGCCAAAAAGTATTAGCGACAATATCGTGTAAGGGCGGGAATGGTAGACGAATAGAAGATAATGAACAAATAGCATAAGCATGCAGAGGAATATTTCAAAGAAATTTTAATGAAAAAGCAACTAATGAGGAAATGAAGAACAAAATACAAATGGAGATAGGAATTAAAGAATTACAGCTGAAAAAGATATTTTTTGGAGAGAACGTTATAACAGAATTTATTATAAACAAAGACGTTGTGGTGTTAGATAAGAGTTATGTTAATATGTTAATAAGAAATGTATGGAAATAAGAAACTACACTATACGTTTATACATACGGATGAACAGCGTTATATAGCAAAGGTAACAGGAATAAATGTAATAATACCAAAGGAAAAATTATCAGGTACAAATTACAAAGAAATAAATTGCAAGGAATGCTCATAGATGATTATAGGAGATCAATGGAGATTCAGAAAGAATCGCTTTGTGATTGATTAAGTTTCCACCTTAAAGAAGTTACAAACAATATTTCGCCAGCATAATGCAAAGTATTTTCGTAGACTTCCGAAGAGTTTGTGGTTCAGTTAAAAATAAAAAAAAATATATAAACTCAAGAAAGACGAATATTTCAATTAAATTGTAACAACTATAAACGAGTATTAAAGTAAAACTACTTGAATCATTCAAAGTTACAGCGGGACTAAAGCATGAGAACCAGCTCACTTTCACTAATTCAATAATTCAAGAAATTGTTTGTAACTATCCCTTGATACTTCTAGGGCAATATTAAATATTATATTACCTCAGAAAGAGCATCAAGGGATAGTTACAAAAATCAATTGAGGCACGATCATGGATAAGAGTCACCAACATCTCGCGTATGCAAATGATATCGGACTTGCCCAAACAAAAAAAGAAATACTCAGAGTGATAAACACCAAAAAGGTAGAACTGTCAATTAATGAAGAAAAAACGGAAGACGTATTTAATATAGTACATGAAAAGTTCACTTAACAAAGCGGGTGGACAAAACGAAATACAAATGGAACTGGAAAGTAATAAAATAATGAAAGATTCATATATTCACAACTAGGGGCAGATACAACAAGAGGCAGATACAGTGGTGGTTTTAGTAACTTTTAAGATCGAAATATAATTCAAGAAAGCCACAGATTTAGCTATATAAAATGCTGATCGACAATGACCTATTGACCTGAATCCTAGGATTCAAAAAAGAGATATTAGAATATGCAAAAAAAACACTTGGAAGAGTTTTCGAGGGTAGGCCTGTTAACATTACATATATTAATTTGTAATGTAAATCAGAATTTTTATTGTTAAATGTTATGTGTACTCATATCTACAATAGCTTCTGGAAAACACAATTGCATTCCTGGTGGAAAATTGTCATTATATGTGGTGAAAATTACACACAACTACCCATACAGACACAAGTGGATTGTTGATGATTTAGTGTGTCAGTGAAGGGATCCTAATATACTAATTGGTGTCCTATCGAATTGTCGTTCTATTATACACAGCAGGTGTAACGCTGTTAACAGAAACATTATATTGCAATGATGACATGAATTCTGTTTGGACATTTTCAAGTGTAGTCAGACGAACTAATATACATACCTACATAGTATCGAGGATTTTTGAAAATTCTGAAAATAAAATTAAGAATTTATGTATTTCATAAATTTAACCTTATTTTATATGTTAGGCACACACTGTTCTAGGATATGCCAAGTTAAATATAATTAGACTTATTTGATTTAAATTTCTTTGTCCCTCGCTCTTCCCTGAAAGGAGCCTCCATCTATACACACCGCACGCCCAAAACGAATGTTCTCTGGAAGGCTCCTTTGACACACATGTCTAGGACTATAACAACATGTACAACGTTATTTTTGTAGCCAGCACCAATTTTATATTATCTTAGATGTCAAGTTATTTTACTTTCTATCTGTTACGTTTATGATATACTGACGGCCTATTTAAGTATTAGTTTATTTTTGTGTTTCTTGCATCTGCTGCATGTAGTTCCTTTCCAATATTTTTTCTTATAATTAAGTTCGTTCGTTGGATAATCAAGTATATTGCTATTATTATTATTAACGTAACTATTATAATTCGAGCTTAAAATTTGAGGTACGTAGAAACTAAAAGATATACAGATCAGGTATGGAAAGTATATGTTATATATTTAACATCCTATAACTTCAGCTATACAATAAAAATTATTAAAGATGATTTTGAAGTAGTGCTTGAAGATTTAAGATTACTTAAGGCACCAGCGAAATCTATTCCACTTAATATCTTAACAAAATGTCTTTAAAACTTAGTAGTTGAATAGGACTAAAGCAGAAGTAAAGTGTATTTGAATAACGAGTATTTGTGTTTCCATGATTGTATTTTCTTATAAAGCTATGTAATTCCTTAAGACTTAAGATTAATTTAGTTGTCCATTAGTCTAATCCGCTGCGATCTTTTCAGTTCTATTGTAATCCTCATGCTCACTTGAGTCTTTTGGCTCCTTTGTATATGCCTATTGAAATTGATCCTTGATTATATAGCCTAGACTCTGTTTCACCAGCTTTTGCACTTTAGCCTTAACAACTCTTGATAACCTAACTGATTGATTCTTCCCGTTGAACATCAGGTCTACTTCATCTGTCTATATAATTCATTCTTGTTTCCTTTACTCGGCGGTTACATTTCCTTCTGTTCACTTCCGATTCTTAACTTACACCTTAGCTTAAATTTAGTTATAACTCCCCAGGCTAAACCCATTAGTAGGGGCGTAACTAATACCAACTCTGAGCGCTTGAGGTGAAATGGTGACAAACACAGAAACAAAAACGACCACGAAAAGTGAGAAATTCATAATCAAATGGCAAAAATGAACGAAAGGCGTTTGAATTAAGATGATTAAAAAGTTAAAGAATAATGAAAATTTAGCGGCAAAATACAGCTGAACTGTAATATATAATTTTATCTAGTTATGTGCTGTAACCTGACTGATGAGAAATGGAGCAACTGATCAATATTTTTGAGTTCCGTTTCTGTTTTTATTTTGCTAGAGTAACACTACATTTATGGTTTATGTTAAATACCGCGTAATCGTTGGTGATTACAAAAAAGGATTGGTTATTTAACGAAGAGATTCTGCAAAATACAAGGCGTAAAATGCCAACGAATACATGGCATATTGATTAGCGTTTATTAATATCTTCCACCACTCCCACATGTGAAATTACATAAATAAGGACAGAAACACTCTTTGAACAATGTTATTGAATAATTACTAGGTTTAAGTTAGACTTCATTATAATTCCTAAAAGCAAAGTTTTACTAAACATTTTCAAACCTACGACAAGATTTGCGTGCTGATCTATACTGCTAGATATTGTTACTGGCATTAAAGAAGCATATTATAACTAACATGTGATCTATTACGAGAAGTTTAGTAATTGGTTGGCCTGATGAAAGAGGGCAGCACTAATAGAAAATATAATTTGCTTTTAAAGTTGATAATCTTCCATATATAGCTGCCAAAATTACCACTCAATCTGATCTTCAGTGTGCTTATTACTTGAACAGAAACTTTGTACATTATTTTCAAACTTGAAAACTGTTGCACTTGTCAGAGAGTTCTTACTTTCAAGAAACAAAGCAAACAATAAAATCAAAGGTGACCTGAAATCTGTCTAAGGTAAATTCTTTATCGCCTGCAACCATAAAATTATGGACTTTTAGTTTAAATGTGACCGCACCAGTATATTATTTTGACGAACAACGTAGTGGACACAAGTACTCCAAAAATTATTTGAAACCAACTTGACGTGGTGCTAGATTACCGTTGCATAAAATAACGGGAAGCAGTGGTCTATACATTTTGCATAGATCAGTAATTTCGATTTTGCATGATAAATTGAGTATGAGAAAATAATAACGCATTTCAGCCTTCAATTTAATGAAGTTAAGTAATGATTCGAAAGACTTTTGCAGTCGAATAATAACGATTGATGAAAACTGGATACACCATTATACACCCAAAATGAAACAATAATCAATGAATTGATGCTGTAACAGATACTTTGAAGAAGACAAGGAGAATCTACGTCTTGATTATCTTCAAAAAGGTAAAATGGTAACAGGTTAATACTATACGACTTCTTTACATCAATTGCATCATGCAATACAACGCAAAAGGTCCTATCTAAACAAAAAATTAGCACTTTTTCTGCAGAACAATGCACGTGCTAATACTTCAAACCTTTTAATGGCAAAAATTCTTGGATTTGGTTTCAATCTGCTTTCGCATCCAGTTTATTCGTCAGATTTGCCTCCATCAGACTTTTTCCTTTCATAATCCCGAAAACTCAGTGACAATAGATTTCGATCGAATGAGAAAGTAATCACTGAAACTAACGCATATTTTAAAGAACTTGATAAGGCTTGTCTTTCTGAAGGAACGAAAGGACTGGGATATCGGTGGACTAAATGAATGAGTTACAATGAGAATACGATGAGAATTAAAATATTTTTCTTCAAAAGCTTATGTTTTCTTGTCTAGGCTCATTAATTATTTCTCAGCCCTAGTATTATCCTATGAACATAAATAGCTTTATAGTTGATTACAAGAATTTTTACTTGTAAAAGCTTAACTGTTTACAACTGTGTATACGCCGAAATAAACATAATCATATTACGAAATTAAACCATATAAACTTTGCACTTTAAATACATTCGAAATTAGAACAATGTTGAGAATTTTATGTGAATATAAATTAAATTTACCCAAGACGTAATACATATTGTTTCATATTATATTATAAAACAATAGAATGTAATTTGATTTAGTAGGAAATACGCAATTATATGTGGTATATTAAATTACATCTAAATTCTCCACTAGTTGCTCACATAACATTTCAACGTGTATTTTAACAATGTGTATGAAGCAATTAAGGCAGCTTTATTTTGAGAAAATTTTAGTTGTTATTTTCTGTAGGATAGAATTATTCCCACTGTGAGTAATGAGTAAATCTTGGCATAATTTAAGGTCTCCATTTACTAGTTTCCAATGTATATTTTTAGAATGTTTTACTTCTTTATTTCTTTCTCAAGTTGTTTTCACCTCGCTTTAGAGCACTTAAGTTCTTCGATACCGTCTACTTTATCTAATCCTGACTTTTAGTTTTTTTTATATTCTTCACAGCAGGGTGTATTTATTTATGTTCTTAAAAGCTGTTCGTTTCTGCTTTACAGATTTAAACCACTTATTCCAGACACTCAGTTTTGTGGAATTATTTCTTAAAACTATTCAAAATGTAAATTAATTTAATATCATTAGAGATTCAAAATGTTTTAATTTGGATGTACTCAATTAATATTACACGGAGGAAAATTGCAAATTACAATATGGAATGACAATGAACATAACGATGGAATAATTGATTCAGGATTATGATATAAATTCTACTGACTAAAGAGAATCCTTGTAAGTGTAGGTACGGCAGATGTTGCTAATCAACTTAAACCTTATCCAGGGGTAGCCATTATGAATGTTTAATGTTTGGGACAGGTCAGCGATCGATTTAATTCCGCTCAGCTAAAAGGTGTGTGAATATTGATGATGTACTTTCAACAGATGCCAAAAAGGACGAAGAAATATACTCAAAATTAAATTTAGATAAATTTACCGAAACTTTTAACTTTCAGTGAGGAAATTATGTCACATTGCTATCAAATTAAAGTCCAATTATCAAACTGTATAAAAGAAATAAGAAAGAAATAGAAAGAATGTTGTTTAAATTATACCAATTTTATATTTAAAATTATATCAGAAAATCCTACACAAACAAACACAATACATATCTTTAAGTTTCTTACACGAATGAAATCAAAGTTTTTATTGAATACAATGAAAAACGAATACTTTAATTAGTAGAACGAAAACATAACAGTAATCATTAATTAACTATAATTGAGTAGCTAATGGTGAAATATCAATGTTGAATTTGTTCCCTGTGTCAGACGAATGCTTCTACTGTTGAATTTAGGAGTGTGGATGACAAAATTAGATTTATATGTCGGCAATTGAACAACATGTTTAATAGTAGTTGTAAATTAAACAATCAATTAATCCAGTCACAGATATATGCTAATAAGGTAATTATTCAGGCCTGTGTCCAATAGAATTCGGTACTTTCATCTGACGTGAATACCTGTCCCCTTGAATGGCTTATTTTAATACATACATATTTTACATAATTGTTGGTAGCTTTTATTTGTCTACACAAAGAATAACGAGTAATTTTTAACCGAATGCGTTCTCTAAGTATATAAGTGCTTAATATAAATATGTAACTGCCTTTCGTACGCTTTTCCAGAAGATGTGGAAAAAGTGGTACAACTTTATAAAGTTATATGAAACTTTATCAGCGCTTTAATAAATGTAAAATTTAAATTTTCCGAATAATTAATAAATAAATGTAAATATATAAAATACATACTAAAGGTATGTAAAATCATGGATAGTATATAGAAAATAGTCCATTGGTTTCTGTAACAGTTTTGGTGGGGTATAATCTAAGGAAAAGTAATATTGTCATTAGTTGTAAATATAACATAATAATAATTGATTAATTTAAATACGCTAAAGAAATATTATTTCAAGAAGAGGAAAAGTTCAAGCCCTTGTGTCTATCACAATGAATATATCAGGCTTCTCAGACTGGTTAAATTTGAATCAAAAGATCATACATATATATTATCTTATTTGGATATTGAGAAGAAAATCGATGATCCGAGTTGCCTGCCGAACTACATCAGACAGAAAAAGTGGATACTCCAGGATTCTTTTATGTGTTTCTCTGGACGCTATAGAAGTTTTAAATCTGGTGATTATGCTGAATATATTTGGAAACATATTCGCTAACGTATATTAACCTGGTTTAAGGAATACCTGCCAAGCACTAACTAAAGTTTAATCGTCTGTTGCCTCTACTTGGGTCTGTTTAATTCCCATGAGGTACTGTTCGTAATTAGTCATTTATAGTCGGATTCTTCTTCTGCTCATGATGGTGTTCCCAAATTTTTTCGTGGGTAATTGTGTTTCACTATTGTTGCCTCTACTTGACTATTATTAATTTATCCATGCAAACTACTTTTCTTGAATTTGGAAGCTTCACAAAAAGGATAATCTATCCAATGTACATAATTATCGTCCTACCAGTATATTGTCTGATTATACAAAGATATACAACCATCTGTTATACTTCAAACTTTACAATTGTTAAAGCCTATACCTTGATCAAGCAACAAGAGTTTGAGGTTGGTGGTTCGACGATGACTAACTTAACTGAAATAGTACTGACTTCCTGGACATATGTGAACAGATTGACGTAGTTCTTACTGATTTTGCGAAGGCATTTGATACTATTAATCATTATTTCTTGAGTGTTTCTTCTGTAATCCCTAATTTTATTTCTTCTTGCATGAACAACTGAACTTGCTACGTACCTCCTCAGTTTTATTTTGAAAATTTTTACAGCATCCTTAGCCGCACCATAGCGTCCTAATCTAAGACCTCTTCCATTTAAAATTTACATCACTGACCTGCTATCCATGGTACGAGGGGCTTATGCGGACGATCTGAAGATCTTTTTAAAACTACAAGACAACATTAATATTATTCATTTTCGACAGTATGATTCGCTTGAATATATAAAAAGGTGCTGTTGTTATTACTTACTCTAGGAGTAGTAATTTTACTTGCGAACCTTATAGGTAGCGTTTGTGTTACTTGGCAAGGAGATAATACATCTGGGTGTTCTATTTGATGCCCACCTCAAATTTTTTAAATGCAATGCTAATGTAACTCAGCTTGTTAAACACTTATAGTGTAAAAATTTTCTAATCTCTAAACACTAAATCCCGTGTTCATCTTTTTAGTACGTTCAAAACTTCAGTATTCCTCGTTTATCTGATATCAATATCAACAGCTTGTCCTTGAAGGGGTTCAAAAGAGATTTCTCATATATTTAAATTCTAAAATTAATAGCGTTTCTGCGCTTCGTGAAAATGAATACAATTCATTACTTTTACGCCACGATTTTCACTCCTGAACTTCTCGAAAGAATTTAATTCGCAATAAATTCCGAATTCAACTCAGAAATAGTAAAATTTATTTGCGCATTGCTGCTTTCTTAGGTCTCTTTTGTCGTTCCTTGTCACAACACATATTCGTCTGATACCCTTTTAAATGAATCTGCTAGAAACTATAGTTATATAAAGCACTGCTTTACAGATGGCCAAAAATGCCAGTAGGGTGAACATTAATCCTCTCGTCTTCTATTAGTTTTCTTGTCTCATTTGTTTTAATACCTTATGAATACATTTATTTATTTTATTTAGCTTCGGTTGTATCACTCAAAGTTTATATATAGCCCTTTTCCACATTAATTTTCATATTGTATTATGTATACGTGTTTCGACAAGTAAGTTGTCATCATCAACAGATAATTAAACAGTATCGCACCCGGAAACCACTACAAAATCCGCATTGAACAAATTCTATACACTATATGTACCGTCGAAAACCAAAACATAAACTGTGTGCGTTCTGACTGACTGTTGAATTATTTGCTTATGACGACAACTGAGTTGTGAAAATACGTATACAGAGAACGAAAATTAATATGGAAAACTATTTATGAACCTTAAGTGAATAAGTTAATCAAATAAACCCTCCATCATATTTATCAAGTTTTGGTTTGTCTTATATATTATTTTGAGATATGTTGATCTATGCCTTGATTGCATTGACAAATTACCAGCCTGCTTTTTTTTATGAAATATTTTCTTTAGTATAGTGTATTATTAAAGTATCTGTTGGATAATAAATAATATATTATTATTAATAGCTTCAGCGGAGACGTAGTGGTGAAAATATCTGTAATGTCGAACTACTCCTAACGGACATAATATTTCGCAAAAATTTCACTCTTACTAGGTTTATTAGTAACGGTAGTGTTTTTTTTTTGGCACACGAAAGGAGTTTATTGAACCAACGATTAGATTTGACATTCGTAGTGGATGTTGTTCCTGATATTGGCGTGGTTTGTGTCATTTAATTCAAGTGATATTTAGAAACTATATCTAATTTGGCTGATTTTAAGGATTCTATTTTTTAGTTCAAATGATAACGATTTTTCTACTAAATCGTCTTCATTTAAATAACACAATACAAATACAATCCTGTTCCTTATCCTTCGCTAGCTTAGCCGAATTTTTAGATCGACATACCATTATATCTTCTACAATGTCACTTTACTTTCTTTTTGGCCAGGAGGTATTTAGGAGAAGAATATCTTCTTTCTGTTTTTTACGTCAATTTTATTGACTCCTTATTTTCAACTCTTTTCAGTCGTCCCCACCGATTGGAAGTTTGCAACTTTCCATTTTTAGTAAATACTTCTTCATAAACTTCAAGACAAGAACTCGAAGCATTAAAGGGAGATGTTAACAAATTTCTAACTGATTAGAATTTACAAGTAAGTAATAGATAACCATAAAAAATCTTGTAAATCTGTTGCGTGTTTCGATTAGAATCTAATATGATAACAGTATGACAGAATAGCTTAAATGAAGTTATTGCTGAACAAACACCTTCGATTTTTGAGGTGTTTGAAGAAATAATGTTTTCAATAGCTGTTTTTTAGACTAATCCAAATAATTTTGTTGTTTAAACATTTATTTCCAAAACAAAATTAAATTAATTTGAAAATAACTTGAACTGAAGCTTTTCAAAATATAAAATACTT
Organism: Dermolepida albohirtum; assembly: GCA_031893035.1. Classification (NCBI taxonomy): domain Eukaryota; kingdom Metazoa; phylum Arthropoda; class Insecta; order Coleoptera; family Scarabaeidae; genus Dermolepida; species Dermolepida albohirtum. The sequence goes on along the minus strand of JAVIWB010003802.1, from coordinate 382,365 downwards.
ATTACGAATGTATAAACGAACCTCCTACAGTGGGGTATGTCGTTCTTGACAGGAAGAAATGCAAAGAGAAAATGTGAAATGTTGTTTTGTATTTAATGTAAGAGAAAATTAATGAATCTCTACTGAATTTAAAATTAAGAATAATTTCACCACTAAAGCTAATTATCATTCAATTTTGGAGTTAGCTTCCAAGAGGACATTACTTATTTTTTTTAACTTAATTTTCATATACGAGGGTAGTTTGACAAGTAGTGAGAATGGAAAAGAAAAACGAATTTTTTAAATACAAAATAATTTTTATTTTTCAATATATTCTCCTAAAAGAGCAGTACATTTATTCCAACGGTGCTCCAATGCCCTTACGCCATCTCTAAAATGGGATTCCGGAAGGCTTGCAAAATACTCATTTACGAAGATGATAAACTCGTCGTTAGACGAAAATTTCTTTCCACCTAGTGCCGTTTTCAATTTTGGAAAAAGGTGGAAGTCGGAAGGGGCTAGATCCAGCAAATAAGGCGCATGCGGTATTAATTGGAAATGCAACTCGTGCAATTTGGACATCGCAACTGTGCTGGTATGCGAGGGAGCGTTTTCTTGGTGAAACAGAATTTTTTCTTTGCCATTCCTGGCCGTTTAGCACGAATCTCAACATTTAATTTTTGTAGAAGTTCTGCAAAATATAGTCCGTTTATTGTGGCACCTTTCTGAAGGTAATCAATGATTAAAATGCCCTTTGAATCACAAAAAATTGATGCCATCACCTTGTTTGCCGATAAAGTGGTTTTCGCTTTCTTTAGAGGTGCAGAAAAACGTTCTAACCATTGTTTGACTGTTGTTTAGTTTCGGGTGTACTGTAGTGTATCCAAGTTTCATCGCAAGTAACAAATCACCTACAAAAATCAACCGGATTCCGCTTATAAAGGTCCAAACACTCATTGGAAATGCGCAAACGAGTGAACTTTTGATCAGTCGTAAGTAATCGCGGCACCCATCCTGCCGAAAGCTTGGAAAGGCCCAATTCTTTCGTTAAAATGTGGTGTACGCGTTCTGTTGAAATGTTTATCATGTCTGCTATCTCTTTCACTTTGAGTCGTCGATCTCGCGTAAAAATATTATGGACTTTTACAATCATTTCCTTAGAAGTCACGATTTTGGGTGCTCCAGAGCGCGCTTCATCAACACAGCTTGTTCTACCACGTTTAAATTCATTTACCCATCTACTTATTGTGGCGGATGATGGTGCAGATTCACCTAATGTTTCCCGTAACTCATCTTTTATTTCGGTAGCTTTCATACCTTTAATTACGAAGTATTTAATCACCGCACGATACACTGCTTTTTCCATTTTAAGAAAACGACGTGTTGCTTCTTTTTCAATCAGCTGTTAAAAATAAACTAATCAATCGATTTATCTAAATATCGGAATGTAAATATACAAATAGCCAACCTAAATTACAGTGCATTTGTTTTACCAATTAGAGCGCCACCTATGTGTCATTCTCACTACTTGTCAAACTATCCTCGTATTTAATAATAGAACTCCGTTTAAAAATAACATGTTGTTCTTTCATAATCTACTAAAACGATTTTGGTTATCTCAAACAAAAGACTAAGGTCAGATTTTAACAATCTTAAGATTACGAGGATTTTAAAATTAATTAAATAATTTTAGGCTCAATAAATTATTACAGAATCGATATAACTGTCAACTAGACGATGCGGACAATCGGAGCACTCTTGCTTCTTATAGGAGCGCATTAATATTTATGTGACACTTGTGTTGCTGGAAACACAGTGGTATTGACCTTAATATGGTTAGAGTAAACACATTTAAAGGTCGAATTGACAAATCTATTTACATAAATAAGAAGTGCGAGTATTTTTTTTTGTAATGTTTGATTATATTCTGAAAATAAAGATATTAAACAACAATACTGAAAAGGTGTGTACAATTACCTTTATCTACTTAATTAATTATCTGCTAGTTTATTATATAGTGTTTTATAGTGTCAAGATTTTACTCTTTTGAAGAGACCGAAAATATTCGCACACTTCCCCAATTTATTATTTTCTATAAAGCTAATTTCCAATAACGTCAGCTGATTTTAAAGTATGGCCTAATCGAGTATGAAACTCTTGGTCTTAGATGCTTATTATAAAATGATAAATTTCATTATTGAAGTATATTGTATTGCAAGAGTAAGTCTTTACATATGTTTGGAAAACTTTTAAGGGCCAAGAGCCCATCAAGGCAGTGCTCTTGGCCCAACTATACTTAATATACATCAGCGAATTACCAGAGTTAGTCGCTGCAAAAGGGAAATATAAGAAAATAAGTTATTTGGAAGATAAAGCTAAATCTCTTCTGACCAGAGGGACTCCAACTAGACTTTAATGGTGAATAGAAAAATGTTGACGTGTTGTTGAACAGAAATATTAGTGGAGAGGGCATATGAAAAGGACAGGAACTGAACTTAGTTCCAAATACAAGCAACGCTATTGGCACCTGGAAAGAAATTCTAAATCTTCGACTTCAATAGATTATAGACGAATAATCAAATTCTGAAACCGCTACAGCCTTATAGTGTTCAGTGCTAGAAACGCCAATATTAAATAGAGTTTGATTTTCTGGTCAGGGCTTCTGTCCAATGTACAGCATTCAAGATTATGCATAAAACGAACTATAGGAAAAAGTTTGCAAGATATCTATACTTACTAAATACACATAAACAATTAAGAACACAACATCGTAAAGAAAGCAAAAATTAAAACAAGATGGAGTTAATTAACTAATAATAATAATTAAGAGCTTATATTAGAAAACAAATATTCAAGCGAAAATGAGAAACTGACTATCAGAAACATTTATAACACCAAAAGAAGTCAGACAAGGTTATGTTTTAAATTCACTATTTGTTCATCTGTACAATGGACGAAGCAGTGAAAACTTTGCCAGCATAGAATGGATAAATTCGCAATAGGTCATAGGCATCTATAACATATTTATCTATAAGCATATGCCTCTGCATATCACTTAAGGGAAGAAAGACAAATTTAAAGAATTTAGACGTAGGAAAAGTAAAATTGGTTAGGAAAGTGCTGGAAAGAAAATTAAATTGATTAATTTATTTATTTAATAAAAATAAGAGAAGAAAGAGAATTTCAAAGAATCCTGAAATTGGTGAAGTAAAAGCGACTAAGGACGTACTAGAAAAAAAATTGAAATGCTTCGTTGTATTTAGTGAAAATGATGTACCGAAGAGAAAATTGGGAAATCAGAGGAGTAAAATCGGCTAGAAAGATAGTAGAAAAAGAATTGCACTGCTTCAGTTTATTTAGTAAGAGTAAGAGAAGAAAGACAAATTCAAAGAATCTGGGGAAGTCGAGGAACTAAAATCAGCTACAGAGATAGTAAAAAAATTAAATTACTTCAATTCGTTTAATAATAATAAGAGAAAAAAGGCAAATTCAAAGAATCCGAAAATTGGAGAAATAAAATCGGCTAGAGAAACACTAGAAAGAAATTGAATAGCTTCATTTTATTTAGTAAGAATCAGCGAAAAGACAAGTTCACAGAATCTCTAGAATAGAGACTGATAGGAAAAGATAAAAAAAAGTATAATAGATGGAGAAAAACATGAAACAGTTTGGCAGAGGCAATATTAAGAAACAGAGGAAGGATGTAGGACTCAACAATAGAAGTGGCTAAGCAACAAACAGAAAAAAAAATTGTGGAACAGAAAACAATAAAGTAGATTACAACATCGACATTGTAATGGTAAAACAGATTCGAATTATGAGGATGTATATTATCTTTCCTTAGAAACGACGAGTACAAAATACACTTACATAATGTATTCGATACTTACTCTCCAGTCGTAAATATAATGCATCCAATGATTTCTTTTTAATGGCTACATTTGAAGCTAATAGATGTTGCTATATTAGAATCCAAGCATAATCAACATAAGCGATATTATAAATAGATAATGATGGACGATTTTGAATATGGCCGACGCTCATTTAAATTCAATAAATGACCACAGAAAGAGTCACAGCAAACAACCGTTTTATGAATAATGTAAATGCAGGGTGCATATGTAAATGAAAGCAGTTAAAACGAAAACCACATGCATGTATATGGTACACCTGCACCGATCCGTTTCAGACAGTGATTGATCGTGCTTTTTCATTGTGTTTTATTTTTCGATAACATTCTCTTTGCATTTAGGGGGCAGCACGGAAAGTGCATTCCCTTATCTGCTGCATATAAATATATCTCTCGTACACTGAAAGAATGTCTTCGTCAATTTAGTAAAATATATATGGCAATTTGTGAATCATAAATTTTGCAACGATTTTAAAATCTACTTCTAACTTTCTAGTATAATGTGATTTCAAGGAGTGCTGAAAATGAAGCTTGGTGAAGAAGTACAGAGAGCTTTCCTTTTTCAACATAGTTACCTTGCAATGTAATATCAACAGTATAATACGATATGTTCAATTTTGCAAAATAAACTGTGGTCTCAGCGTTCACTTCATAGCTTAAAGTGAATCTACAGCTAGTGAGACAGTTCTTCAGGTTTGAGAAGGGATATTTGTTGGAAACTAAATTGGTGGAAGGAATATAGCGCACTTCGAAGCGTGGGTCGTCTGGTTTTACATTAACAATACGAAAGTGTGTGCAGGAGTATTATCGTGGTAAAAGATTACTTTCTTTTTGGACAGATGTAGCCGTTTAGATCAATTGATCTAGAAGTGAAGTATAATATTCCTGATGACTATCCCGCTTTATACCAGGTAATCAATGAGTACCATAACCACGAGAATCCCAGAAATTTGTAGCCATGACTTTTCCTGCAGATAGAACCGCCTTCGCTTTCATTACGCTACACTTTCGTTTACTTCCAATTATTGTTTAGACTGCTGCTGTCTTCATGTGGGATGGTGAGTCCTTGTTTCATCTACTATTATAAGGTTAAAGAAAATCGTGTCAAAAAAAACCATAACACTGCCAAAATGCATTCATTCGAATTCGTTTATTGTCGTTTGTTAATAAACGTGACGAGTGGAAAGCTCTTCCACACCTAAGATACTGTGTAAAATGTAACGGGAAGGGAATTTTATGGGGATTTCGCCAGTCTCAGCGTACCTCCCGGGTGTTCATCTTCTGAAATTAATGTATCACTATGTTCGACGTCAACTTTTTTGCTATTGAAGACGAAGGTAAAGAATTTTAATAAATTAAAGTGCATTCTAATTTTTTTATGATTCGGTTTCTCATAAAATATGTGTGCTTTATTGAGTCATCAAGTTTCAGACGCGTGTATTTAGCGGCTAAAACTTTATCTCGCTCTATCCAAGTATGATAATTGACAAATATCATGGTCATTAAATTATATTTGCTCTGGCTTTGTGTTAAACCGAGAAAATTTCGAATCGTTCTCGTAATAGTATCTGTAAAAGTACTAGCGGAAGATTTCTTTTTTAATAATCCGAATTCTTTTCCTGTTATAAATTATAATAAAAAGAACTCGTGAACGAATATACATTGTATGGATTTGTTTTACAAATACGTAAGCGATTCGCGCAAAATTTTGTGTGCCTCATTTAACATTCGGAATCAGTCTTCACCCAACTATAGCCACTACCTCTTTGATATTGAAATATTTGAAAACAAAAGTTTGCTTCAGCATGCGTTTTCCTATCACAGTAGCGCGCATGCGTGAAGTACCTAAACATCTTGGCCGTAGCTGCATGTATGGAAGAAGACCCTAAAGCACTCATTCGGCTTCAAGCTCAGGAATTGAGAACGTCAACAAATTTTGTAAAACGTATTTTGTGTACGGATTTGGGACTTTGTGCTTACAAAGATGACACTAATACAAGAACTAAAAATCATGCTAAACGCTGCGTATCTGAAGATTTGCCTTTGAATTAAAAATTTGGGGCAAGAATAATTTTTTTCCAATTTAAGTCAATTTCTTGTTAAGAAAAGTTGAGAGCTGTCGAATTTGGGGTGATGAGAAATCCAAACCCTTTTATCAATAACCAAGGCATTCCGAAAAATACGATTTTGGAACTGGTAGTATTATCTGCTCGTATTTGATTGAAAATCAGCAAATAAAGTGTGTAACCATTAATAAAGTATGTGACAGCTATTACTATAGATTTTGATGATCACATCTGGTTGCGTATTTGAAATTTTATATTTTTTTCGTATTTTACATATTTTTATACAATATTTCCTCGAACGAAATCTCAAAGCGTAGTTGGTAACGTTTAAATGGTTAAAATATTTGTATGAAATTCTAATAAATTATCGTGGCATTTTTTTTACTATTTGTAACATTTTCAAAGATGTATTAGTCTTTAAAGCATCAGAGAAATGAAATACATGTTTATTTAAATCTCTTATCAAGCTTATTCAGAGTTTACTTCATAAAATATTTATTTGCAGGAAGTGTCAGTATACATACATAGTACAGTATACTCATACATACATACATGAACTGTATATATTAAACGACTGTAAGCAGATATTAGGAAGATCAAAATTATCCCTAAGCGAGAATATATGCATTGCGGAAGGACTATGTTTTAGTTAATTTATATACAAATATTCGCTATAGCTTTAAGTAAATTAACTGAATATTAGTATTATAATTTTTTTAATAATTTAAGTTTTGCAATTTAGGGTTTTTTTTTAAATTATAAAATTGAGATAATTGGAGATTTTATGTTGAAATTCCAGTAATTTACAAAATCAAAATCAGTTTATTGAATTATGTGTTAATTATTGTTTTGAAAGATATTCGTGAACGCATGAAGATAGTAATTTAGACAATGCTCAATTTCTTCATGCTAATGGCCAATTAGACGTTATTTACCTGGATTTTTCCCGTGTATTTGATTTGATTGATCATACAATCTGTTGGAAAAACTCACTTGGTATCGGTAAATCCTTGTTGAGACTCTTTCAAGCTTATTTGTCTAATGCAGTCAACTATGTAGACGATAATGAGTTTAGGTTTAAGCACTTGGGCACTTCATAAAATATTTTTGTAGATTACCTTATTAAACTTATCGATTGTCTTTTATTGGCTAATAAAGGACTGTCGATAGATTAAATACGTCAATGATATTAAGATTTGTCACTCGTTCTCTGATTGTTAACCTATTACAAACAAATATTAAGAAAATGTATGATTGGTACTTATGTAAAACTTAAAGCTAAACACAGATAAGTGTTTTTTATGACCTATTCTAGAAAGATTTCCAGAATTGAATCTTGTTATGGTATTAATAATACTGGAATTGCTCGTATATCCTTGATTAAAGTTTCGGTGTGACGTGTGACGAAGAATTTGACAATATTTGAATATTTGATATATTATATGGACTTTAGTTACTTATTAACCATTGTAACTCTTGTAATTTTTTTGTGTCCTGTCGGCATCTGAGTTTTTTCTGTTGGGCATTCAATGAATTATTATTATCTGCAACAATTTGTATGAAAATTTAACATTCAATTATTTTTTCAGGTAATCCTAGACAGTATATTACCAGGTAAGTTTTTCAAATATGATTTATTATCGATTAATGGAGTCGAATGAAAACTAAGTAATTATTTTTGTAAGACTATTGTAATTCTTAAATCTTATAAGTATGTTAAAAAGGGAAATGGGGAATTTCATTGTTTCATCTAATGGTCTTGAATATATTGTGGAAGCCTCAAAATTTAGGCATATCCTTTATATGTACGTTTATCAGATATCTCTTAAATCACTCAAGATACGAACTCTTGTCAAGTTTAATAAGAAACTGCACGTAAACTATTAAATCCTTCGTGAAGTTGGTGTATAATCTTCAATAGTTCCTCTTCTTTAAAATAATGAAGCAAACGATATAAATTGGGAGAGAGCCTTACTACTAGTTAAGCATTTAATAATTCGTCTTAGTATTTCTTTACATTTGAATTAAATATGAAATTTCAAATCACATAGGACTTAACTTGCGACAGGTTTGCAGTTTATGTGGTCTGTACTTAAATAGGGTGTCTCATTACTTTAGAGGACTGATATATATGTGTAAACGTAACTAAAATCTATGCACTATATATAAAATCGTTTTAACCTCAGATAGCATTAGCTTTTCGGTCTTAGTCTATAATGATCTATCCTACACAGATTCCAGTGACTCCAAACTCCAATGATTATTGTTATTGTCATCAAGCAATTTTTGTCTGGAAACCGTAAAAATTTTTGGTAGTTTTAGCAATAATTGTGAACCAAAATGCTACGCAAAGAAGACCGTGCGGGAGGTTTTAAGCAAGTGAAATGCAAGTTAGGTGAGCGCAGATGATTCAGAGTCATCTGTATAGAGAAAGACACATATATCTGTGAATGTCAACATTCTAGTGGAAATGGATTATAATACGACAGAGAGAGTCAATCAGTTAGGCAATCTGGATATTCCATGGCTAAAGTTCAGAAAATATTGAAAGAGGACCAAGATTACGTAGAGGCTAAAAGAACCGTAATAAAGGTCAATTTTAACGGGTACATGCAAAAAAAACAAGTGATTTCGAAAAGTCATGATACTTCTGGGCAGGTCTTCATAAAGCCTAATTCATGACTTTATGGCCACCTCAAGTAATCTCTCTTTGTCTTTCGTAAAGAAAAACACATAAATCTAAAATCTAGTACATTGAAGCATCACCGCACGTTGTTCAAAAGAACATGCTTTAGAGTTCGTTAGAACTCCGACTCTGTTATATGGCCAAGACTATATTTACTGATTGTGTCGAAAGAAGTCCCATCTACAAATACATATCAAACCAACACCCTCGTGGAAGGTGTTCGGATACCGTATTACGATAAGTAACACAATTTTCTATTTAAGTAGTAAACTTTCTAGATCTCAAGTTGTAGGAGACAATATACTCAAATTTTTATTAAGTAAATTTATTTTCCATATCTTGGCGTAACTGTTGCTATTTCTTTGCTACAATTTGAGAAATAGTCTGTCGCTCTTTTGTAGATCTTAACTCACATCGATGGGTGTCTATATTTGAAATCTGTAAAAGCTATTAGGCTCAATTGTTCCACTCTATTCAATCTTATTAAATCAGTTTGTCGTTCTACTTTTGACAACAAACCAATATGTAAGCCATTACTTCATACCTTCTCATGGGCTACAAGGATTAGTGCTCTTAAGCATACTATAACATACTAAAGGGTAAAGTGGAGTACCGAATGTTATATAACCGTATGGTAGTTAACGTTTCCTAGGTGCACCGGGAGCACCCCCTTGTATTTAGACTTACCAGAAGGACTGGACTGTTTCTTCTCTTTCTGTTTGTGAGAACAGTATGGATAGAATAGAGATCGAATCAAGAAAATAAAAAAATTAGAAAAGACCATATGAGTGCTTCTAAATTTGCAAAACAAGGTTGCAATTGTAAGGGTCGATCGTAAGCCAAATAGATTTGATATCCTAATATGCAAAAGCTGGTGTAACAGGCTCAAAATAGCATAGAAGTTAGTGGACGCGAAATCAGCACCGATTTTTGTAGTTATACGCAAAGAAGCCAAGAGACTAGAGAGGCAGCATCAAATTATCCTAAACTTAATCTTAAAACCATTTCATATAGTTTTAAGTGATTAATATATATTTCTTCACTTTTTCATTCATTCATTTGATAATATTGTTCTGAAATCTATTTACTATTAAGAGTATTAAGTTTAAGTATTTCTTCCATTTTTTATCATTAACCACTTCTTACCTTCAACGAATAACGTAATCTTGTTCATTATACTGTATACTTCATTTACAGTATTATAATATTTTAACGTTACATTAGAAAAGTTCTGAATAAAGAAAAACATATTTGTTTAATTTTTCTCATCTTGTTGTGCATAATTCGAGGAAATTTAACCTATATTGATATCAAAGCTTTCTCTTAGGGTACCCTTTGGACATCTGTAAAGTTCTAACGATATATTGCTTTCACTTCTCACCATAATTTAAAGAAGTGATAAACTACACCTTTACTTAAGTATGACACAAAAATATAGTGATTATTAATGCGCTAAAATTTACAGTAAACTAAAGTTCTCAGACATAAACTAAGTGCGAATAAAGTACGAATAATAGACTTTACAATTTCCAACTAAACTCAATATATTTATTTTAAGTACGATGGTATTTATTGAAATTGGATTTGATATTAATCAGTGATTATTGTCAAACAAATTCATTAAGAATGTGGTTATCAACAAATTCTTAATGGAATTTTTTTAGCTTTCACAAACCAGACACTAATAGAATCGATTTAATAAAACATTCTTTCGTGTAGCATCAGTAAAATGAACATAATCGAAGTTGTTTATCGCATAAGTTTAAGGCAAACCGACGGATAAGGGCTCAATTATAGATTGAAGACTGTAGAAAAAATATTTTTGGACAAAGAAATCCAACTTTATCACACGGAACTGGAAGGAAATAAAAAAGCTTCGCATGCAGGATTTGATTCATGGCCTATAAATCTTTTGTACATGTTCATTCCCAAACGCTCTGGGCTATCAACTACAAAAAGTAGATAGCGCAAATGGTACGCTTATTCATTCGTATTTATTCAATATATACGACACCTGGTTAAATTGCTTTGTATAAACTAAATTCGTGTGCATTTCAGTGTTTTCTTTACAAAAATTGATGTAATCTGTGTGAAACGTTCGACAATGATTTTGGTGTCACAGGTGCAGCGTAATATTTTACACTTCACGTGTAATAAAGGATAAAATAAGGTTGCAGATAGTGAAATATTTTTCAGAAAATCCCCGCTGTTCGGTTTCGAAAAGAAAATAAAGATAATGTACATTGGAACTATTCATATAAATATTTCCAATAGAAAACACAAAATTGGAAAACCTCTTTTTTAATCTTTACCCATGGAATGCAAATGTCCTATTATGGCCGACTGTTTCCAATCAATTATATTTACTAATTCCCGAGTTTATTGACATAGTTCATCATGATCTAAACCATATGTAGGCAACAACCGGCCCGCTGTAAGATTTGATCTGGCCCGCGGGACGTTGCCGTATTATTTCATCTCTGATATCTATCGCTAAAAATTATGAACACTACTTTAAAATGCACTACTTTTAAACGCGGCCCGCGAACGTATTTGCACATTAATGTTTAGCCCACAACATGTCAAAAGTTGCCCATACATGATCTAAACAGTTCAGACGATCTTCATTAAAGTTCGGTGATCTTCCTTAACGTTAAGAACCGATTATGTCTAAATAGTCCTATTTAACTTTACAAAATCGCTCCTGTGCTGCGCCCTTTTCAATAAATTGCTCCAACTACTTTTGATGCATTAGATTATCCCGCTTTTTCCGCCAATAAATAAAATCTCTTCGCAAATTCATAAATTCAATTAGTGTTAGTTGGAACAATAAATTAAAGTAAATCTGACGTATCGATTTTTTTTCAGGGCACTCGTGTCTTAGAAACTTTAAAATTCGAAATTATGTTTCAACCTGGTACCCGCTACGTTGTAGAATTATGGCGTCTACTTTTCTAAATTCTCACATTAACTTTAATATTCTTATCTGAAGTGAAACCAATCGCCAAGAAACTATCATAAACATAAGGATAAATGCCAAATTTAATTTACAATTTAATTTTTTTTTCAATTGCTTATAATCAAATGTGTTGTAGTAAAATTTCTTATCTGACTAAAAGCAATGACCACATGTTTTGCAAATTTCGCATATGTGTAATAAAAACTCCTTAGACCAATAATGTTTTTATTGGAAATATGTAGATAATTCAAGAACTAAGTCGTTATGTTCGGTTGAAAAAAAATAAATACAATGTTGTATAAAGTGAAAAAATAGTAAAATATAAGTAAAAAATAGTAAAATATAAGTAAAAAATAGTAAAATATAAACAATGTGGACTTCGAATAGAGTATTTCGGGTTTTTTTTTGTATAGCTTTAGGAGCCCATATTACGATGCTTTTTGTCTATATTTTTTCCGTACCAAAGATGATAGCTTAGCAGCAGACATACATATTTGGAATTCAAACATTACTGTGGTAAGGGGTTTCTATCAACTCTTTGATTACCATATGTTGCTATGCATTAAAATAGTTTGTGAATAAAATATTAGTTCATGCCTTCACATCCCTCAACTTCCTAACACCAATTACGGAGGGCTTTAGCAGGTTATGAATTATTATATGAATATTTCGTCCGTCCTCATGACGTGACTTAAGATTGACCTTAATCGAGTAGAAAAACTACGACAGGCTTTTCTGGACTGGAGAGAGCACAAGGCTACTTTATTCATTAATGCAGAATATTGGTAAAAATAGTTTCTGGAATTCGCGAGTCCAATGACCAACGCAACCAGTCCTGAAATTTGAGTGAAAATCGAAACAATAGTTCTCGATGATCGTCGCTTGAAATTTTCCACAATTGGTAAAGCACTGACAAATTTGAACCAAGCGTTTCAAAAATTCTTTGAGTTGAATTCCAAAATTATTAACTCCCGAACAAAAATTGTTTATGAAATTTCTCAAAGCAATTTGATACTTTTGAACGCAGATAGACTTTTTCTCTAAAATAGTAACAGGCGATGGAATTTGAGTATATTACTGGGATTAAAAAAAAATATAGTTTATGCAATGGGTCCGTAAGGCTTCTTTGTCTCCTTGAAAGCTCTACACACAATTTTGAGCTGGAAAACACATAGCAACTGTTTTTTGAGATTAGGCATGCTTTTAGCATGTATTTTCTTCTTAGAGTTTTCGAGAAATCTTATACCTTCTAATTAAAGTATTCTTTGGTGATGCAGTAGCTTTATTTACCCCTCAAATATATTGAAATCAGTCTAATTTAAATAATTTTGTATTACATATTTCTTTGTTTTTTAATTTCTTCTACGTCAAAGCCTGAGTTAGAAAATAATTTAATGAGGTACTACTTAATATCACTACTTCTTGTTCCATTATTTGTTTTTCCCACATAAAGCCAAGCACGACGAACAACAGCTCGAAAATTACTACCACTCACTGTATTAGATGAACGCATTTCATTGTTGTTTTATCCATTTATTTCTTGATTTCGATGACTTTGTCGGAGGTTTCTTTCGCTGGTCTGGCCAACTACCTATAGGAGCTCATGTGCTTGTTGCTTTGCTGGGTTTTGTTCTAAGAGTTTTGCTGATGTACTTGCATATGACTTTCTAACTTTCATCATATTCTTGTGATTCACAGGCAATACATTTTAATAATTGCAGGCACTTATTAAAACTTGTTAATATCTTTAATTCATTTTTAAAATATCCAAATTTACTACTGTATCACAAAGTTCTTCACTTTTTCCGTTTCCAGCCTCATTTATTACACATAAAATACTTTTTTCGAGAGTAAAGAAGCCTGTTAAATACTGAATTACTTTTCCATTGACATTAAGAGTATTTCTGTGATACTAAAAGATCTATTAGATCATCTTTCATTTTGTTTAGCTCTCAAGGTGATCTGATTCCATGTGTATAACAGCGATCGCAATTTTTCACATGTAGCTGAATACATGATAAATGAAACTACATTTGTAACATGTAATATGTAACACCAGTTACATGCGATAATTAGTTAACAAAATTACATACGATTATTTACCAATCAAGTCTAGGTTTGCCGAGAAGTTCTGCTTCTCTATGACAATGAGTGAGTTGCCAAGGTAGGCAAAGGCCAAAGCGTCCTCCGGAATTTCTTTAAGTTAAATCACCCACCGTATAATCCGGATCCGACTCTGACAGATTTTTATTTGAAAATTTATAAAAACAAACATCTCGGATGACATCATTTTGTGAACGATAATTAATTAAAAGTGTCTCCTCTTTACATTTATCATTATACGCAAAGTGATGTCATCTGTCACCTATTCTAGAGATCGTCAAAAACATTTTTTTTTTTTTATAAAATAAAGTTGGTACAGAACAGATAGCGAAAGTACATTGCAGTTAAGGGAAATTATGTTAAATTAAAAATAGTCAAACGAGCGATAGATTTTTTTGTTTCATTGTTAGGTAAAACACTTTTCTAGTTCCCCTGGTAAATATTTTAAATAAAATATTTTTTCGGAAGAGGGTTAGTATCTAAAGCAGAAAGTTCCGTGGTTTTCCACGAAAAGTATTTATAATAGCTCCAGATAAAATTAATGCTTTGAATTTATCTCTAGATGCACTGGTAATCAAAGATGGGGTCTTTTAATTTAATAAAATAGGTGCTATCAACGCAATAAGGGCAAATATAATAAAAAATAAATTACATTTCTTTCTTGCGGTCCTCCAAAAGCGAAATAGGAATAGATAGAAAAATGTATTAAAAAAATTGATTATTTATTAATAAATCGGCTCGAAATGCGATATTTCTCTCAAAATTTTTTTACAATTCAATATGTATATTAATAATATTTCTTATCGATTGATGCATGTAAAAACAGCAACCTATAATTTTAATAGGACGTTGTTCAGAAATATTGTTCAAATAAAAACGGACCTAGATAAACAAAGTAACGTTATATTTAGAAACAGGAGATACGTTGACTTTCGACACTGCAAACATAATATTACAGAAATTAAATTATTGCACGAGTAAATAAACGGATAAAATAATATGAACAATATCTAAAACACAAACGCTTAAACGAGAGTGAAACTTACATATAATGATATTAAATACCATTATTTTGGAAAGCTGCTTTATCTTAATGTATTATTTTCGCAAGAATTATCTTGTTAACAATTAACCAGCTTTCTTATTAACGTAAGGAAATTTATATAAGAAAATTTGCGTTTTAAAATTTTGAGAAAAATGTAGTAAGTTCACTGGCCTACCGAGATGAAAGTTGTATCGAGATTAAAAACAAAAATAACTGGGGTAAAGAGCATAGACAGCGGCAGTATTAAGAGCAAGTTGCAAAATATACCATGATCGTTTAAAAAGTAGTAGGTTTTTATGCCCGAGTAAGAATCAAATGCAAAATACATGCTGTTTAGTTTAACCTTTCAAACTACACAGAAAATCGACGTTTATTATTGTACAATTAATCGACTAAACACACACGAAATTTGACATAATAAGGTGAGTAAATTATTTAAAAAATACATACAATTTGATCCCAACATTTTCCAACACCAATGCATTATGAAATTATATACAAATCTAAATAAGGAACAGCAATCCATTTGAAGAGTCGGACATTTATAAAATAAGCGATTCTTTTCCAAAATTGAATATAGGTCAGGCAAGAAGAAATGTTGAAACGTTATAATGGACACATTACCCATGTAAGGTAATAGTAGAAACTTCGACATGTGGAAAGCCACCCATATAAAAAATATAAAAATTATATAAGTAAGGATGCTCGACTTCTAAACAATAAACTATTGTTATATGTACTCACATTAGAAAATAAGTAAAGATTTCTTCAAAATATAATATTTTGTTCTATTATCCCGCCTTTTATAATCTTATCAATATAAAGAATTGCATTTTTTGTATTTCTTCACATAATTGTCATTGCTGTACTCTTGTCCTACTACATTGCTTCATCTAAAGAAGTAAACATTTTCTTACGCTTCACTGCTGTACTTTAACCTTATATAATTTGTTAATGGCATTCAGAATTTGTAAATAAACTTGTAAGAAAAAAGTCTAGGCTAGTTGCTACTAAAGATATGTGCAGTACACACAAAATGTAAACGTATTTTGTGTAAAAGAAAGGTATTGTATTTTAATAACTAAATACACGTTTGTGTATCTGAATATTAAATGTCCAAGGACAATATGTTTCACCAAACTTATTGCAGTAGAGATTGAAAGTGTTGACTATCAACATTTACACATAAATTGAGAGGACGCTTCATATTTTGGAAAACATGAATCAGCATATTTTCATTAATTCGTTGATATTGTCTGGTAATTCTGGTAATGTTGCTATGCAAATCCTCTATGTTATTACCTGGATGTATTCTTTTGCAAATAATGATTTCTCACGTTTCTACCCATAGATTAGGTAGAAGATAAGTTCCCGGATGCTTCCTAGAAACACTCCTGCTTCGATTCCTCTGAATTCATTCAATACATGATTCATCTTGTTCTACTCTGGCAATCAATCGAAGAAATCCATAGCGAGGCTTCTTGGAATGTTTCTGAGAGAGATGAGACCTACTATTGAAACGCACACAGACAGAATTGCAAATCCATTCTCTTCGGCAATATTTGTCATATTGCAATACTGCTCCACCTCGCAATGCTCCATTCTAGTATGTGCTATGCCATACAATTTTGGAGCAGATTATCGAATAAAATTCGAATAATACAGCTCCAGGAACAAACAGTCAGTAAATTATATAAGCAACTATACAACTAATCCTACAGATGTTGAAGTAGATGTAGAAGTGAAAATATAATTACCCTAACATGTTTCGGTTGTTAGTTTGTACCATTATACTGAACAACCAAGAGGTGCACAAATCAAATACCTCTTCCAGGAAAATGGTGATACACTTAAATGCAATGCGAAACAAGGACCAGCGTTTAATATTTCTTACCATCACTTATTACAAACATAGCACTTTATTGATTTTGATGATCAAAACTTTAGAATACTCTTCCAGAGTATGAAATACGCGAATGGTGCTAGTTTCAGTAATAAAACGTTATTTAATTAATAAATATTGAGCAGTACAGAATAGAAGAAATCTTTGCTTCAATTATTATCATCAAATTTGCTTTTGATGATAATAATTGAAGCACATAATAACGAAAGACAGTACCAGTGGACGGTCTACTAATCTAGCCTTTAAGAGTACAGAAAATAGAAAATACATGATAAAAAAGTTTAGCAGACTGGATATTTACAAGTAACGTTCAAATGTAAAGGCGGTTGAGGAGGAGATTGAGAAGGACTAGAGAAAGGAAGCAAGATCAGGGAAATGTTTTTAAAGTTTTTAAAAATGAAAAATTTATCAAGAGCAACAAAAATAAGTGTATGTATATAAAGTGAAACTAAGGCCTCACGCCTCACACTCATTGTGAGGCGTGGATAATGGCAAGGAAAGATGAACTGGGGAAGAGTCTGGGACATTAATACTAAGGAGAATTCTTGAAAAAATTAGAAATCCAGAATGAATTCAGAAGAAGGACAAATGGAATAGTGGAGTTGTATAAAAGAGCAAACATTATTCAGGTGATAAGGATACAAAAAGTCATTAGCCGAGGTACATAACATGGCTGCCAGACAAAAGATAAGTTAAAAGACTACTGATGATAAGAAAAGGAGGAAAGAGACGCAGAGGACGACCAAGAAAAAAATTGTTGTAGAAAGTAATTGAAGGTCTGAGGGAAGTTGAGTATTAGGGGCTGGAAGAAGGAGGCTTTAGATCGAAAAAATGGAAAATATGGAAGCTTACAGTTGAATATCATCCTTCAATTTTAATGTTTTGGTTTCTTCCTTCTATATCTAGCATTACTTATTCCTTTCTTTAACAATGGTTAGAAAAAAATGCAAAACACATAATAAAGTATAAAATTAGAAAAGGGATTAAAGAGATATCTTTAAAATATCGTTTATATTATAATGTATTTTGTAGCTGCTACAAAGAAGCTTAATGGATTACTTATTTTTTAAATAAAATTCCGATTATTATTAAAAAACGGAAAAAAAAGCTAGATTAATAATTTTTAAAAATAAAGAAAATATTTTTAATTCATATCGAATTTGTACCTACCGCCTACTTGCGTAGAACACTCACGAAATGAAAGTTGTGCTGAACACATTTCAGATATACATATATTTGTGTTAAGTCAATTTATTGATATTACACACATTGATATTATATATATTGAAAATGGATAACAATAGAGATTCTGGAATTCTGATAAAACCATTCGGTTTGCTTTGTTCTTATTCAGATTCATTCAGCATGTGTTACAGAATCTCTCGCTGATATATGCTACATGTATATGTACATATGTCTTTATGCATATCTAATACTTGTCTCAGTTTGCAAAATGAAAATTGTTATAACTACGATATCTACTATGAAGCAATACAATCTAGATAACGATGTATGATTTTTTCAACGCATGTTAATTGATTTTGGTTTATTTCATTAAAGTATTTAAACAAAATTATTAAATTATAAAATTTATATATTATAGTATAAACAAGAAAGAATATTTTTTGCCCAATTGTTTTACTCAAATTTTAAACAACGATCGCATCTCATTTTACAATACAAAATATATTGACAATACGATATTCAACTTTGGAATTCTCTGCACACATTATTTACATGTTACAAATTCTGGTTTGATAAATGTTAAACTTAAATTCTACTTTGTCAATATGTAAAAAAACAAATTGTGTGTGTTACACACACACAATTTGTTTTTTGTTTACAAATATAAATCTAGTGTAAGGAGTGTTTCTTTTGAGGCGGGGCACTTTAACTTAGCAATACTGTTTTCTGTGACAGCCGATTTGACAGTTCTCGGTTGTTTTGGAGTTAGTTTGGTTTGGCAATACATCATGAATAGACTCACGCCGCAAATTGTTCAAATTTATTTTGAAAAACATGGTTCAATTCAAGAAACTTATCGGGCATCACGTGCACTTTATGGTGTTCATAATCGTCCATCAGAGCGATTAATTCGAGAAACTATGGATCGTATTAGCAACACGTTTACTCTAAACAATAACACGTATCCTGTAAGACGAAGAAATGATTATGTGCAGCGTACTGTTGATGATGATCCAAATGCGTCAATTCGTTATCGTGCTCAGCAATTAAACTGCTGTCCATCCACTTTATGGAAAATTTTGCGTAAAGATCTTGGTCTATGTGCTTAAAAGATTTAACTTGTACAGGAATTGAAGTCATATGGTCATCGTTCGCGCCGTACATTTGGTGAATGGGCCGAAGGAAACATTGCTATTTATCTACAATTTCATTTGAAAATTTTGTTCAGTGATGAGGCACACTTTTGGTTAAATGGCCATGTCAATAACCTGAATTGTCGCATTTGGAGCGATGATAATCCACAAACCATTGTCGAAACACCATTACATCCAGAAAAAGTCACCGTTTAATGCGCTTTATGGGCCGATGGAATCATTGGCCCATATATCTTCAAAAATGATGATGGTCAGAACATTACATTCGACAGTGAGCGATACAGAGACATGATTGCTAACTTGTTTGTACCTCAATTGAAAGGCATTAATGTTGGAGAAATGTGGTTTCAGCAGGACGACGCCTCATGTCACCCAGCGCACGAGTTAATTAATTTACTGAAAGAAGCATTTGATAAACGATTAATTTCACGATGTGGGCCTGTTAACTGACCACCTCGTTCGTTTGATTTGATGCCATTAGATTCTTTTTTCTGAGGATATGTAAAGCCACATGTCTACGCAGGTAAATCTGAAACAATTGAGCACTTGGAAGCCAACATTCGACGCCTTATTGTCAAAATACGGCCTGATTTACTGCGAAGAGTGTTTGAAAATTAGACCTCCAGATAACGCCATGTAAGCGCTAGCCGCGGCGGACACATGTATGAAATCATATTCAAACATTAATGCCATAAAATTATCTTTCAAATAAAGCCAATTTCATGGATATTAAAAATATTTTTCTGTTTTATTTCAATTTAAAGTTATCCGCTTCCAAAAAAAATACCATTATATATTAAAAAATTGAAACATAATTCTCGGAGAAAGTAATTGAAGGACTTACATATATCGGGTGGCTTCACAAGCCGAGAAAAAAAGTATCTTTTCTGATAGTGTAACTTATATAAACATGTAATTGACATTGTAATCAATGAGATGATCTGTTGTTCTGATGTAACCACATCTGAACTCTAATTAATAAAAACGAACGGCTGTCAAGTGTTTTATAACACAATAAGTTTCGACAAAATAGTGTTAATAGTTATTTCATATTATAATGGAAAATCAATACAATTTTGTGAGTGAATGATCCAAACCGTTTTACTATGATTTCCATATAACTGAAGAATATCAAAGGAGATTTCCTACCTAACTGGCTGGTATTATTTGGTGTGGGGTTCTCTTAGAGACCGGTGAACCCCTGTAAGTACCCGTCAGTTCGGTAGGATATCTCCTTTGATATTCATCAGTTATATGGAAATCATATATACAATAAACGACGACGTAACATTGTTTGAAATAGAGATTATAGAAATACTAATATACATCCTATTGTTATTAAATGAAATGTGTTTCTCATGTTTAAAGATTAATATTTTTTGTACTTCAGACCTTTTTACTGATTGTAAATTTGATACTATATATGTTTCTATTTAAAAAGTCTATATTAATATTTGTATTCTATTTATATCAGGAGTGCTGCAGAAATTTGTAGAAGCTCTGTATACATAAAAGCCATAACGACCAAAGTCATGTTAAGAAAACATTACTAATCTAATTACATTTGTTGACTGACCAACAAAAGAGTAAACGTTTCCAAATTTCTCATTCAAATCTGAAATTTGTCAATTGAACCAAATCTGGAATTATTTTTACAATAGTAACAGATAATGAAATATACACTATCGCTCATAAGTATTTGGTCACTCGCATTTAATCCGCAAATGTAACAAAAATCTAAATTGAAATACTAATACCTTTTATTATTTATATATATGAAAAATATATATTTTTACATCTAAAATAAATTGTTGTATAATATATTCATCTAAATTTTATACTCATCTATATGCCCTCGTTTATTTTTAATCAGTGTAATGTCTCAGGTTTTGTTTTACCCCATGCCTCTTGCAGGTTCTTTCACATATTAACAGCAGATGTGGGGGCCGATTTTCTCACCTCTTGGTCAAGTTCTTCCCACAGCAACTCGATGGGATTTAAATCGGGACTCTGGGGAGGCCACACCATAAATTTTATGGCTCCCTGGTTCTCTAGTTTTTGCAAATACTCCCGGCATAGTTTGGAAGTGGGTTTCGGGTAATTATCTTGGAAGATATAATTCTGATCCGAAATTTTAATTCCAGAAGGGATTGCGTTTTCCTCTAATATGCGATTATACTGTTCTTTTTTTAGTATACTATCGATTTTTACGAGATCGCTCACGTTTGATCCAGAAAAGCAATCCCATATCATGACTAAACCTACACCGTGCTTGACAGTAGGGGCTATGCATTCTTCCCGGGCACGCTCACCCACACAATACTTTATTCCAGTCATCTATGGTCCAGTTTTGGGGATCACGTGTCCACTTTAAACGTTTTTGCTTGTGTCGCTTGCATACAAGCAGTTTCCTCATTGCAATTCATGAAGGTCCGGTTTCTTTTAATCGCCCTTTAACTGTGGAAACACTTATGGGTTTTGAACGAACAGCATTCATTTCTGCTGTGATTCCTGGGGTTGTTTTTCGTCTATTACTCTTGCTTCTTACCACCATTGCAAGATCTTCTGCTGAGGTTGTTGCCCTTGGTCTGCCTTTTCGAATTCTGCACAACACGCTTCCACATTTGCAGTGTTTTTTGATGCGATTTTAAAAGATCGTGTTTGTACACTCAATTCTTTCCATTTAGGCACTTTTAACCGATTGAACTACTTAATAGTTTACAATAACACCCTACTTTAAAATAAAATCATAACATTCGAAAATTTCCAAGAATTGAGAGATCTAATCCCTTAAGTGTAACCTGGAGTTTTATTATGGTATTATCATTCATCGTGAATAATAGGGTAATCGCATAATTATTTTTGAATAAGCTTTTATAGATTTTAATGTTTACTATGAAACTATTTCTTACTACAGAAATAAATTTTATAATTACAACTTTTCTATAGTAACTGTAATGAAACAAGGTTGACCAAATACTTGTGAGCGATATTGTATATACCATTTCATCGTTAAAAAAGTTGTGCCTGGATAGACGAAAATGTCTCAACAACGACTGTCAAGAAATAGCATTTATAAAGTGGAAATATCATATTTGATTATTTATTGACATTTGAGGCGATTACTTGTAATTGTACAAAAAATATTTAGTACAATTTTTGTTGTGTGTATATTAATAGAGATGTATGTCAAACTTTATTGAGTCATCCTCGTGTTTCGAGCTTTTTAAATTACATATTGATACTGCGTAAGAGGTCATAAGAGAGTCTCTTGGTTTGCTAAAGAAATTACAATAAAGTGGATGTTGTTGCATATTAAATTTCTCGAGACTAACTTTTTACGACAAAATAACAGAATTAATTTTACACCGACGATTGCAAGACGGTGTGCAATTTTCTAATCACAACATGCTCCTCTTCACCTGTATTAGTTTCTCTTTTCATCTTCTCACATGTTCACATGATCATCCAGATAGTTTTGTGTGTATAAAATGTAAGCTGCTCACGATAAGAAACAGAAAAGAAATTCCTGCATTATTTTTGCGAAGTCACGAACCTCCTGAATTTCTGGTGTTGACGCGCAGTCGAGACGCGATTCTCATGTAGATCACACAAAACAATCAAAACGTTTACGTCATGAAAACGATGGAAGCTGAAATCACTTATGCCGGTGACATTTCGAATCAGTGACGCTGTTAGATGTAATTTGCTTCTTTACGAATGACTGAGCCGAACTCTAATAGGATTATTTCGATCTCGGGGCGAGCCCCGCTCTCTCTTCAGCGGTGTGTGTGTATATGTGTGTTTTCTCTTTCCTTCCTTCCCTACAGATAATATAATAAACTAATCTAAATTAGAAGCCATCGTCTATTTATGGGGCACCAATTCTCAGATTGGATTTCTGACCCGGCTCCGGGGAAATACTTTATATCTTTGATTACTTATTTGTTTTGAGATAAGAAGATTTGTGCTAATGCAGTTATTGGAATTAAGGCAAATACTATAATGTAATGTTCTACAGTATATTTGTATGTAGAAGCAGTGGGAACATATAATAGTTTTATACGCTTGTTTGCTTCTTTTATGAGAAAAACTTATAAGCAGATAAGCACCCAAAATATAGTTTTTAAAAGTACATACTTTGTCTGTTTTGAAAGGATACCATATACGTTCTAATGTTAATTAGTATTTTCAGTTGAATGGAATATGTCTGAAAATAAAACTTACATATAATTTAGTAATGACAATAACATATTATTTAATATTTGTATTAAATTTTTTATATTTAAAACTTATATCGTCTAACAAATTCCAATACAGCACGAAGAAAAAGAATATTGTGCTAGCAACGGTTAAGGTAACATTATAAACTAGATAAACTAAAACTAAACTACATAAAAGTGTCCATTAAAAAGAAAATGCAATTAAAAATAAAAAATTACAACATAACTAATGAAAAGAAAGGTCAAAATCATTACATTGATAACTGAAAATTAGAGCTGCCGCAACAAATACTGATGAAATGAATCTTTAAATAAGGCGTTACCGTTTTTGCTCATACAAATTATAAGAGCTTTATACGAATAAGGTAATCGCTTTAACTTTTGGAACCCAAAAAGCATTATTCAAACTTCATTGGAAGTGAAAATGATGTGTACAAAGTGGAAGCAGAATCTATATTTTGAATAGAATATTTTGCGAATGAATATGAACACAAGTAGATTTATGTTAAATATCGTTAATAAATGTATATATATATATATGTGTGTATGTGTACATATATATTACTAGTTTTAGTGTTATTCATAAAGAGATGGGTGCCCCTCTGGTTCTCATTATGACTTCAATCTATTTTGGCATAGAGTCAATTGAGTTTTCGTTATCGGTTCTCTATTGAATTGAAATTTGGTTACTGGGTCAATCTAGAATAGTTATTCTTTTATCCTTGATAATAATTCAACATATTTTTGGAAACATAACATCGTGCTCAATCTCACTAGAAGAGTGGTTCGCCAACTGCTTAAACTCCTCCCATTTCTCTCGGCAAACATATACCTAATCGTTTCATATTTTTCACCGTTTCTCATTCATTCCATAAGTAAAAGTTTTCCTGTTCTCATATAAGAAGTCATATTTTCGTCCATTTTTGTCCAAACTTTGATCGGTACCCCTGCACTAGAAAGTATGCTACATGAGAGAACAAGATATTTCTCCAGTGTTCCTCTGTATAATAGGTATATTTCTAATCGGCACGTTTTTCATCATAGCCACTGTCAAAAGTTGTTTCCTCTTCAGGTCCTACTGCTTTTCTTAAACTTTACAGTTGATAGTAGACACAAGAGTCGATATCTGCGGAACACCTGATGAGAAATAAAACAATAAAAGTCGAAGCCATTATATGGAGCATAGCAAGTATTGGTAGAATTCACCTAATTTAACTGTTAAAGTCGAAAATCCGGGAGAATTCATTATTTCGGGAACAGATGATCGAGGGTATTAAAACCGAGTCTATGATTGTTTGTGTTATTTTGACTAAGTTAGTGAGAGTAGAATAATATATGTTATTATTTAATCTTCAAAACCATTAACTCTGAGAACTCATAATGCTCTTGCCCGCATACTAAAATACTGAAATTTTGAATTGTCGGTTTCTTTAAGCGTGTGACATGTGTAGTACAAAAATGAATCATAATTATTGGGAAAAATGTATTACGTAGATTGCAATATTATTGATGATAACTGAGACAGCAGAAACTTTGAAAACAAACTAAAATATGTATATGTATAAACAGCGTTATAATATTGAAGATACTTTAAGTGGTCCCGGTATCCACGGCAAAATTTTCAATTTAAAAATTATTGCCGGAGAAAAGCCATTTGCTAGGCTTTATTCACCAAAGTTTTGTGATAAGAAGTCATTTTTACTATCCTTCACTTGTAATTGTTTCAGGGCATCCTTCCATACGTACAAATAAAATAAATTTTCAGATATAGTAAAATATCTAAATAATGTAAATAGAATACCAACAAAAATCGCCAATAGACGCAATAGCAAAATCTATTTCTTGAATAATTTGTCGTTTTCGATTGTTAGACTTCTAGTACGAATAATCGATACCTCATTATTATAAGCACGTAGTGTTAGGAAATATCGGATGAATACGTAATTTTGGTTCGTTATATTCTTGACATTGATTTCATTCGAAATTTATTTCTTGTAAAAACTGCAACGAGATAACAAGTGGGTGGTGACTTTTGATGTTTGATGAAATGAGAAAGCTTAATCTCAAGCGAATAAAGTAAATCATTAAAAGGTTCCATTAGCATTAAACAATTAAATGTATACAATAAATAATGACGTAAAGGAAGCTATTGATTTTCCGTCTTGGAAGGTATAGACAGATTGAAGTAGACACTGTAGGCAATTTACCAACTGAAAATTATCTTTCAGTTTTCTGTATCATGTTTCCGTCAATTATTTTTTGATGCATAACAAATACGTAATCTTAGCCTATAATGTCCTATATTTTATAGGTATTATGTGTCTTGTAAAAGCGAAATTAATTTAAATTTTTATACCCACTTCTTTGTGTTGTTATTTTTAGAAGACGTACGAGGGATCGTTTTTATATTTGCGGAATGAGCGGGTTGTAAAGGGGTGAGTAGGCGCATTGGGGGCGTAGCCTGTGCAGCGACTCATGATTAGTATAAATACGAAGTTTCATTGTTATTAGACAGTTAGTCTTTGAGCTATCGTCAACCAAGTAACATAATCAGGAGTGAAAAGTGAAATATGGAAAAAATCGAATATCGTGCCGTTATAAAGTTCCTTACCAGGCAAGGAAAATCAGTCGCAACCATAATGAATGAGATGTCATTGGTTTACGGCGACTCTTGTCCAGGAAAAATCATGGTGTACAAGTGGCATAGTTTATTTAAACAAGGAAGGGAATCCCTTGAAGACGACCCGAGGCCGGGCAGGAGCATTGAGGTGACCACGCCAGCACTTATCCAAAAAGTTGAACAAATTGTACTCGAAAATGCTCGACTAAAGAAGAAACAACTCGCAGAAATGGTTGGAGTATCCGATACAACAATTTTTAAAATTCTACACGATCATCTCGGCATGTCTAAGGTCAGCGCAAGATGGGTGCCGAGAATGCTCACGCCGCCGCAAAAACAACAGCGCGTAGAGTGTTCGCGTGCATTTTTGGACCTCTGCAATGAAGACAAGGATGTTGTATTGAGTGGAATTGTTACTGAAGACGAAACTTGGGTTCATCATTATGAACCTGAGTCCAAACAAGACTCCATGCAGTGGCATAAAAAGGGCACAGCACCTCCCAAGAAATTTAAAGTGTCACAATCAGCTGGGAAACTCATGGCAACGGTATTTTGGGACTCGGAAGGAATATTGTTGATTGATTATAAAGATAAAGGTGTTTCTATAACCGGCGAATATTACGCTTCAATATTAGAGCGACCAAAAGAAGCCATTAAAGAGAAAAGACGGGGAAAATTGACAAAAGGTGTTCTGCTTTTGCACGACAACGCGCCCGTCCACAAGAGCCGCGTTGCGTTAGCTGCCCTGCATAAGGTGGGCTTCGAAATTGTGAATCACCCACCCTACAGCCCAGACCTGGCCCCGAGTGATTATTACCTGTTTCCGAAAATGAAAAAGGAGCTGCGGGGTAAAAAATTTACTGCCGATGATGAAGTCAAGGAGGCAGTTTCGGCGTATTTTGCAGATAAAGAGAAATCATTTTTTTATGAGGGTATAAATAAATTAATTGAAAGATGTGAAAAATGTATCCGTCTTGCAGGTGAGTATATTAAAAAAGAAAAATAATTTGGTTTTTTTTATTTCCACCCCTTGCCCCCCATTCCGCGAATATAAGAACGCTCCCTCGTATTAGTAACGTAACTGATATAAATCCTATAGAATGTAAAAGGTGACAAAAACGAAAACTTTGAATAAAGTGATTGCTTTGTCTTAAAATTTTTGAAAAAATATTGTAAGCCATAGTTACACAGAAATAATAACGTTTATTAGTTCAGCAGATTATAAATCTATTAACATGACAATAATAAGAAAATTATACTGCACATGGTATAAAGTAATACAAAAAAATAAATAATAAAGTATATATAAAAAAGAAACTGGATAAGTAATTAGGCTTTTGTATATTCCTACCAAAAGATCGTCACAAGATTAAATTCTGATGGTATAACAGATGTTCCTGACCAAAAGTATTTAAAGTGGTTTACAAAAAAGCCAAACAACATATGTCCAGAAAGATGCTATTGAAAGAACAATGAATATTGTCTCCAGAAGGTTATACAAGCTGAAACGCCTATTAATAATGTATCATAGAAACCGATACAGTACAAATTTAACAAAGATTGCTTTGCAACGAGCTAATGTAATATTAAGCTCGCTAAAGACTATTGCTTTAAAAGAATAGAAAATCTACGAAGAAAAAAAATAAATCTCTTTATTTAACTAATAAAACTATTCAGAGTTAAAATAATCAATTAACGAAGAGAATGCTTCAAGAAAGTTCATAATAGGGAGAAATAAATTTTGGTATACAAGATGTAATTTATCTCTACTACAATTGCTTCGTTTTACGAGAGCTTCACTAGGAGATGGAAATTGAAATACACGTGCAGAAGACCTTCCAGTTTGTCCTATGTAGGTTTCTCCATACTCAGAATTTGACTTATAAACTGAAAAAACTGCAAACTTATACTGTACATATGAGAGTAGTTTGACAAGTAGTGAGAATGGAAAAGAAAAACGAATTTTTTAAATATAAGATAAATTTTATTTTTCAATATATTCTCCAAAAAGAGCAATATATTTATTCCAACGGTGCTCCAATACCCTTATGCCATTTCTAAAATGCGATTCCGAAGATGAAAGTAAACAGTTGAATCTTTTAGAAAGTTTAAATATCAATAGATTTAGTAAATTATGTCTTATTTGGCCAACCAGAGAATAATAATAATAATGTACTCGTATTTCTCTTTTAATAATTCCACTTAAATGTTTTTTGCCAATATTGGTTGCATTTTACTTAATTGTTTTTTATTTTGTAAATTTAGGTTCAGTAGTAAAGTCGTAAAATTTTCATCATTTCAGTTTTATATATTCTACCGTCCCTTTATAAGCTCGCTCCCTCCCTCGCCCCCATCCTTACTTAGCTCATTAGGTATACATACAAATGTAAAACAGTCTAGCCTTACAATTTTTATCACCTGATGAAACTGTCGTGGGCCGAATGAATTGTAGTATAAATAAATTACATATTATGAACTCTCCGGACGAAGTTTTGTGTTTTAAAAGAGAAATTATTACATGTACCTTATTATTAATTGAAGTTGTATATCATTACAAATAATTATATGGTGTAGTGGATAAAATAAGGAAATATCGAATTATTTCTTTATGTATAAAAGAAAAAATATATTTTACAACATACAATTAAATATCTAAATTTGACGAAATTAATACTGCTCTATACACGAGTCTTTTAAAAAAATAATTCCGGCTATTTATTTGTTTATTTGACAGAATCAATATTTATTTATTCAGTTGAAAAAATAAATGTATCTGTGGCATGTATCATTTTATATTAAATATTTTATTAAAAAATATCATATTTATATGGGAAATATTATAATTTTCCATGAGATTTTTATGTGTCTCTCTGTGTATCAATTGAAGTTAACGTTTTCCTTAACGAATTTATTTTCACATTGCCTATATAGAACCAATTCTATTACGTTTCGATAAATCAGCATTACATTAGCCTTATATTAAATTCAAACGATAAAATAATAATGAAAATTGAATTTAAATTTAATACGATTTGCATGTCTACATCATACTTTGACCTTTTACGTTACTTTGTTCTTCAAATACTAATAAAATGAATTTAATAAAATTTTTCCAAACTCGAGTATTATTAGGTAAATTAATTCAATTTTAAATTTATGTTTAGGCTTATTATAGAGGCTCGTATTCACGTAAAAATTACAAAAGGTTTTAATATAAAAAGCTTTTAAAACATTCTACTCGAATAATCAATTTCCATTTTTCTGAATTATTGAAAATGTAACGCCTTCTTTTCGGTTTTTTTTTTCTTATAGCAATTTCGTGTATTGTTGAGGTGTCTCACAAAGGGTGATGAATTATGAACAGTACAATAAGGCGACATCGGAATATTATTATTATTATTACTGTAACTTCGAATTCATCTCGAATATCGTATTCGAACCATTGCTTACATGTGATTAGAATTTTATATGCCATTTAGAAAGAACACATTCGAGCACTCTTACTTAGAAGGAAAGTGAAAAGCTTTTACATGTTAACAGGGAACTCTGTTATGTTGTTTCTTTCGTCTTCAAGAAAAACATTTTCCCTTCGCATTCTTGGGTTGATTTTCTTAAATTATTAATATTTTTTGAAATTCATGTTTGAAAATATATGCGTACATAAAACTAAAAAAAACTAAATTTTATTAATTAATATAACATAATTTAGCTATGTTAACGTTTGTTATTTTTCTGTTCCTACTTTGAATATTTTTATAGAAACTACAAAATGATAATTTCGATAAATAGTCTGCTTTGCAATTTCAGGACAGAAATATTTAATTAAGTCTTAGAAAGAAAATTTTACTGAAAACAACAAAAATTAACAGAAACACAAACAGAATCAGTTGTTAAAGTTTCTTAAATGACGGTCATTCACTTCCAGTCATTGTGCATGTCTGTGAATAAATTCTTGAATGACATTTGTCAATGCCCCCTCACGAATTAATTGTACTTCCTCAATTATTATCTGCCGTGGGGGTCTAATAGAAACCATAGATTTTAAATGACCCCAAAATGCAGGCAGTTCAATGAATCCTTTAATACTACATCCACCGATTCGAGAATATTTCGCCCAAAAAGCTTCGACCATTATTTGCATAGTGAGCGGGTAACTCATCTAGTTAGAACCCAAGTACTTGCAAGTAATTTCTTTCCTCCTCGATACTAGGAAAACATGATTACGTAAATGGTCTAAATAAATGTTCAGTTACACTAACTGAATACATATTTGAATGAAAAATGGACCAACGTTACGACTCCGAAAATATCACAGCAAATATTTAATTTGTGTATGCGCTTCTTGCATCCAATGAAAATTATTTATAGACCAATATCAATAATTATGGTGATTAACAATACCATTCAAACAAAAAGTAGTTTCTTCGAAAAATAGTAAATTGTATCTAAAATATTGGATATTGTTGAAGCTATAGACCATGAACGGATATGAAACAATATTAGCTATTTTTATCTACGAACTACCATGGATTTTTATATAGATGTTTGACAGTCTTCAGCCTTGTTATACTGTCTCAGGAATATTGTGAAGAAATGCATGACGATAGACAGATGGATGTCATCTACGCCGATTTCTTTCGCGCCATATACCATTATATCCTTACGATGAAGATGAACTCGTTTGAATTTACTGAATCTTTATTGACATTCATGCACACCTACCATCAGAGTAGACCAAACTATGACTACTACAACGTATATTCATCGAGCGCATACGTTTCAGAATTCGTCAAAATTCCCACAGGAATCAAAGCTTGGTCCATTGCTGTATAGTCCTTTTATTAATCATTAGAATATTTCCACCGTCGGTCCTATATTGGCGTTTGCTGATGATTTAAAATTTCATCACACAGTTGATAATAGGTAGGATATGTATGAGTCTCCGTCAAACGAACTTGGATGCGATTAGCAACTGGTATTTAATAAACAAACTAGCTGCAATTTTACAGAAACGTTGTTTTGTACCCTATCAGTTGAATAACTTCAAAATGAAGCGCAAAACACATGAAATATCTTGGTGTTGTTTTTGACGAAAGCCATTTCGGACGATTTATAAGGTTTTCAAGAACATAGCGTAGTTCTTTTCTACGCACTAGTGATTAGTAAGTCGAAATACGATGTTATAATATGACATCCTACCATATGTATAATATTCAAGCTAATTTAATAGAGTAAATTCAGCCGAAGTTTCTGAAGTTTATTTCGTTTTACATTGAGAGCTTATTCTGCTACTGTCTTGGATTATGTTCTGCTATTAGAGCGACAAGGATTTGATTCATTGACTAGAAGGCGATAGACTATCAAGTGCGTTTTTAAAAAATTAATTGATTAACTTCCGAGTCCCACACTTATCGGCAAGGGTGTCCAAAATAATTACTACGGCTACATCTAGAACCAAATTACATTTAGAGCACCTTCAACACATTCAGCTATGAATTTAAATTTGCTTTTTTATTATTTTTTTATTTATTAATGCCTATAGCTACTGTACTATGTACTGTTTGTGTAGGTATATAAATTCTATATTCTCATATTTTTATTCTTTAAATATTACATATTTGTGTATTGTCTGTTTTGAG
This sequence comes from Dermolepida albohirtum, assembly GCA_031893035.1. Taxonomy (NCBI): domain Eukaryota; kingdom Metazoa; phylum Arthropoda; class Insecta; order Coleoptera; family Scarabaeidae; genus Dermolepida; species Dermolepida albohirtum. Next base: position 350,893 of record JAVIWB010003802.1, on the reverse strand, counting down.
AATATTATTGGACACTTTAAATAAATATTATTATAATTATTAAATTTTCAAAACTTTCTATTTCAGTTAATTGCACCATCCTTAATATTTGGATAAAATTTTTTAAAAATCTAAGCATCCATATCAAAGGCAATCGAATATTTCCATACGCTTAACCCTTCATATGATTACCAATCTGCTGGACAATGATACGTTATTATTACTACTTTTTCAAATTACAGCAAGACTCTTACCATGACCCAATATACCTTACTTCTTCAATGACAAATTTACGGTGAAATTTTGTGTATGTATGTATTTTTGTATATAGTAAAAGCCTGTAATTGTAAAACAAAGTATCTTCAGTACTACATTACGTACTTCAATTAGTACTGTTTTGTTTAAACTTTTAGAACAAAACTACACTACTTATTTATGCGCATTGTACCAATTCTCTCTTAAAAAATAATCCTTTCTAATTGCAAGAATAAATATTAGCAATACTATCTACGAACACTATTATTATTGTGATTTTCCAAGCCGTCTAACATCTGTAGCTTTTCACTTGCAGGAGAGAAATTTTATTAGGAAATAATTCATCATTCACCTGCAAGATTCGCAACCCACTTACTCTAAGACTTGAATGCACAAATACTCACACTTTATTTAATGGCGTAAGTTCTTCTCATGAAATGTTTTTATTGTGTATCTTAAAGCTTCATTCAGTGGCTGCATATTATTCGCGTTACGGTGTCTGTGTGTTGCATTGTGTTAGTGAGAGTGCAATTCCGTAAGTAGTTAGAAAATTAGTAGTTTTGTCATGATATAGTGTATAATGGAGTCTACATTTGTTAAAATATCGATTTGAAGTTATCGTAGGTAGTTTTATGTTATGAATAGAATTTATCCAATTTTTTTTTGTATTAAGTTGCATTAATTGCTTCAAGAATTTAGTCTTTACTTTCTCAGTGCTTTAAATTTAATGTTGGTTTAAATAAATCACCTTAAGTATGGCAACTTCTGACAGATTATTTGGTATCTGAGAAACCGACAAACTTATTAAAAATCCAAAACATATCTATTGTTAATAACTAATGAAAATCTTCAAAAGCACGCAAGGAATATCTCACTCCTAGGATTATATGCCTAAAACTAAGAAAAATAGGATCACTAATTGCTTAGTTTTATGGATTTCTTCAAGCTGACAATTCTTAGAATCTTACTTGTCGTTTTAACTACTTATTTCTTTAGAAATCTTTTTTCTCTGTCATTCCTGTAAATTTATTCATCAAATTCTTAAGAACCCTTCACATTATTTTTTTCGCGATAGGTGAAAAAGAACGTTCTTCCTTCATTAATTCGTCGAGTAATTTCGAGTCTTTTGATCGAGATGAAATACCAACTAGTTTTTGAAAATCTTGTTCAGATTGTTGCCTAAGGTCACCATATAATTAATCACTCCCATGTTAAAGGCACCTTCCAGACTGCCTTAAACGTGTTTTGGTCCTTACCTTATTTAAAAAAAGTGATCCTAATGAATTATTCCTATGATACATAAATTTTGAAATGGTTTTTGTCAAGAGTAAGTTTGTGGATACTGCTTTATATGACTTTATCAAAAAAAAATTCTATTTTAGACGACGAACGAATACTATGTGATTATATGTTAGATTTATTTAAAATATTCGGTACAACATATCATGAATTACTTTTAAGCAACCCCGATTGTTATATGAGGCATTGGTTTCTCTAAATTAAAGTTTTATTTTAATAACGGATGACAATTCATGTAGGTAATTTTGATGGAGCCTGTGGTTGATTACCGTAACCACTTAAGATCGATATATGTATAACCCCTTTCCACATTAATTTTCATATTCTCAGTGTGCGTTTTGGCTTTCGACGGTACGGATCGGGTACGGAATTTGTTTTTGTACGGATATTTGCGGTAATTTTCCAGGTGTGACTCTGTTCAATTATCAGCTGATGTTGGCAACTTACTTGTCGAAATACGTATACAGAATATGAAAATGAATGTGGAAAGGAACTATATATCAATTCATATGTTTAAATATGAATGATAATAACATTTGCTCAAATGAGGTAATGATCTCTATCCCTCCTCTAAGAAATTACATTAGTTTGGTACACAAATAACGTTTCATCGTAACCAAAAACGTGTCTTCTAACACTTTAGAGCAGAAAGTGATTTATTTTAATGTCTTTTTGTAATGCAATGCGTGTGGCGCTCCTTTTTAAACAGTTCAATAAAAAGCCTAGAATGTTGCCCACAGTGGAAATTTATACGGATTAATTTCTATTGGACATTCAGTTAATCTAAAAGAGGAATATGAAGATATTCCCAAATGTGGCACCTTGGTAATTACTTACGTTTTGTTTGCATTTTCTTGCACTATATTTTTTCAAATTTTTGTTCTGCACTAGGTTACCTGTTGGACAAATAAAGATTATTATTATCAAAAATTTTAAAGTTTATATCATATGATAATCATAATTGGATTATTCCCATTCTTTATGCTTCTGGAATAGTCAGGCTGAGAACAAATATTAGATTCAAGAGAATTGGTCAGCAAGAACAGCTTTAAATGATAGGAAAAATAATGTAATAAATCAGCCTTTGACCATCTTTCCCCCTTTGCACATAAAACTTATGCTATTATAGAGGAGTTTGCAAAGCTCGAGATTAACAAGACGATTGCTTTAAGTTCATTTACGAAAAATTAAGTTACGGATAAAAAAAGGGTATTTTCGACGACCCAAATAAATATAAAAATAAATAAATATAGTTTATTTAGTCCGCTAAATTTGTTGTGTTTAGACAGATTGAGCGTATAACCCAATTTAAAGGTTTCAAAAAGAAGCATTACTGTTTAATCCGTTTATCTCTTATGCACATGAAAACAAAGTAAACATTAAAAAACATTCTTCTATGACGAAATATATTTTTTAAATTCGAAAATTCTATATACTACAAGAGAAATATTCGCTGGTGGTGAATCAAATCATAGATTAATATTCATCATCGGTCGGTACAAAATTAAATTTTTGTCTGCAAAGGACGAATATTCATTTTTAAATTAATTATTGATGCGCTTCGATGTAAATTTAAATTTAAACTATATAATCCACTTTATCGAGAATCAAATGCAAATGTATACCATTTTATTTAACTGATCAGGTTGTTACATATGAAATGTCCGATTTTGTAAGGAATAAAAAAAGTCTAAATTTAAAAAAATATAAATATTTATTCTGCAAAATAGTCTCCATTTACATCAATAGTTTGTTGCCAACGGCCTGGAAGCTGAAAAATTCCCTTTGAAAAAAATCTAGGTTTTGACGGCTCACATGTTGCTCAAACACTGCTATTACAGAATCCCGGTCAGGGTAGTCCCTACTTTTTAAGTGATTGTCTAAACTTCGGAAAAAATTAAAATCAGTTGGCGAAAGTTCAGGTGAATAAGGTGGGTGAGGGAGAATTTCGTAACCAAATTTCGAAAGTTTTTGGATTGTTTGTCGTGCAACATGAGGTCTTGCATTATCATGAAGAAGTATGGGTCCATGTCTATTGACTAGTGAGGGCTGCAAGCGGCTCAATTTTCCATGCATAGTTTCTAGTTCGGCACAATAAGACGCTGCCGTGATAGTTTCACCAGGTTGCAAAAATGAATAGTGAATAATACCCTTACTGGTCCACCATACACTCACCATAATCTTTCGCGGGTGAAGTGATGCTCGCGCATGCTGTCTTGGTGCTTCACCTCGATCTAATCATTGTCCTGACCGTCTCCGATTATCATAAAGTATCCACTTTTCGTCACACGTTACCACTCGATGAAGAAACGGTTCAACTTTCTGTCGATTAGCCAAAGAGGTAGCCACCTCTAATCGACGGAGCTTATTGGCTTCCGTTAATTGGTGCAGCACCCATCGATCGAGTTTCTTCACTTTGCCAATCGAAGAAAGGTGACGACTAATGGTGGCAATGGACACTTGAAATGTTTCTGCAAGGCTACGCACTGTTGTCGACGGATTACTTTCAACTTCTACACGCAGCTCGTCGTCCTTAACGGTGCTACGCGCATATCCGCGAGGCTCATTTTCCAAATCAAAATTTCCCTCGCTGAATTTTTTAAACCATCGCCGTAATGTGCGTTCATTACACGTGGTTTCACCGAACGTCTGATTAATTTCTCGCGTTGCTGCAGCTGCATTTAATCCCTTTTTAAATTGAAGGAGGTAAATTGCCCGAATATCTCTGACCGACAGCATTTCCATAGGCGAGACAAGGACAGGTGTATTAATCTTTCCAAGAAATGGAACAGGTACACACTTCACAATAAATACCCTTTTCTACAAATACAATAATAATTTTCACCAAAAACATACACGGAAAAAACGGACATTACATTTGTAACAACCTGATATTTGATTGATGGAATGTTCATAAATTTCATTAAATTTCATTAAATAAATACATGAATTTTAAGACTGAGCATTTTCTTTAAAATAGGCTTCTTATAAAATATGTCACCCATTTTAGATAGCTTTACCAGTCTTTTCATTATTTACTTTTCTGTTATTTCTTGGTCTAGCCATGAAAACTTAAATTATACTAAGTTGCATAGAAAATGCGTTTCCTTTTTGATCTAGCATTGTTCTGCAAAATAAGGATGCAAATGAAAATGTGAAAATGAGTACTCTACTTTTCTTACTCCAGATAATTTTCATAGTGTAATAGCATTTTGCTAGGAGTGATGAAGTAGTGTAAACACTACTCCGAAAAAAAAATCAATGGCATACAGGCATTTATCTGAATTTAAGCATTGTTGGCACTATATGAGAATAGTAACTCGTCGTATTAGCTCTGGTGTGCATCTACGGACACAGCAAGGAAACTAAATGATACCATATATCGTGATGTCTCATTCAAAATAAAGCTAATGCGACAGGTCACTAACTGGCAGTATCCGAAACTATCAGCTACAAGGAACGAAGGATCTAAAGATTTAGAATCGATGAGCTGCTATAATGAACAATTTGTATGCCGACCTAAGGAACGAAATCAAGCTTTTGCATCATATCATGTCTTATGGTCTAACAATCTGGAATACCATTAAACACGATGCAATCAAGGTACTGGGGATCGAAGATCATATACGCCAAAATATAGAAGCACCTATGGAGGTTAGCCTACAACCGAAGAATATATTTTACATTTGGGGAGGAATTGGTAGTTCGATGAGTTTATCGTTTCTAACGAAGCAATTAATTTAGATGAGTACTGTAAACAACTACATAAGTCGACTAAACTAACAACTGAATAAAACGACCAAATTTTGGCAATAAAAAAGTATCCTTCGTTATCGTGATATCCCACGATCTCATACTTCTTTACAGATACGGTTAAAGTTGCTTTATCTTGATCTCAACTGTCACATTCCTCAGATACTAATTTATCATCCACTTTTATAGTTTTTGTTCCATTATCACCTGCTCATGCGGTCCGTTATTCCTGATAATAGTCGCGATCTATCTGTTTTATTCAAGATTTCTACTCTGCGTCCGCCATTTTAGTCCCGTACATGTCACTTAATTTTATTGTAATTTTCTTCTAGATCTCGTGTACTATATTGCTGTTCAATGGGTGTGACTTAATTGTTATGCTTTTATTTCCTATTAGAGGCAGTAAGTCAACCGAGGTCTATTTGACTTGATGTGACTGCTCTATGTTGTTTTTTTTAGCTTTTAACTTCATTTCCATTTTTAATACAACCTCGTACAAAATCAGTATTTATAAACAATAAGCTTAATCTAAAGACAAGTATACTTCTAGCGCTTAAGTTATAAACATAAGCACCAAAAGACCATCTAGAATTAAAACATTTTATATAAAAAAAATATTATGATTTATTCTACGTACGAAAATTCATTTAAAGAAAAATCTGTCGACAATTTAGAAACATGTGCAATGCATTTATAGAAATTTCTACAAAGAAAGTTAGCTTGGGGCTCATAGCTAGTATGCGATTACAGGTAGTAGCGCTTCTAACAAACCACCCTTAAACCACTACTAATGGTAAGCTGTGTCAACAGTTGCCTGCTTTCAAGAGACTGTCGTAGTTAACATTTCCTTAAAGTCGCCAGACGCAACTCCTACATATTTGGCCTTACTCGGTCAAGGGAGGCTCTGTTCTGACGGACTGATATATTTTTGCAGCTCGTGGGAATAGCATCTAAAAATGCAAAACAAAACCCAAGAACAGAGACTAGAATAAAACATGAGAACTTCTTAAACTGCAAGGCAAGAACCCTCCTTGACAAAAACAAATCGGGTAGACAAGGATGGACTAGATCCGTCTTCACAGACGAAAATATGTAAATCTATGAGGGCAATACCGTATAGGAACTGGTTGCCTGTATACATATTTTGTAAATGATACGGTTTATTAATTTTAACCTATATCTTCTTACCCACACCATTTAGACCATCCCTTTAAGTAATACAGTTAATTTCGTACCGATTGTATTGAACAGGAAACGAATAACTCAAATAACTGATTTTGAACAGATAAATAATAGCTGTGAACTAATATTGAACATATAAAGAACAGCTGTGAGCTAATATTACACACGCAATCAACAACTATGAACTGTTATTAACAACATAATATTTCCAAACGGCTTACCTGTTCAATCGCTGATTGGAAGCCGTTACCTATTCAGTACAATCGATGTGAAGTTAACTGCATTATTCAGTGGGATGGTTTAAATGATTTCGGGAGAGTAGATACAGACTGAATGTAAACCATATCGATTACTACATATACATATATACAATATATATATATATATATATATATATATATATAATAATAATATCTCTTTATTGCCCAACAGAGCCAAAGCTCCTATTACAGGACAAAACATATTACATTAATACGTACAAGTAAAATAAATAAAATTAAGGTTACCGTAATTAAACAAAAATTAGTTACTTAAAGAAAAGAAAAAAGAAAAAAAAAACAAAAAAAGGAATGGAAAAAAAAAATCTGGAAAGATAACACATAACCAGTAACGCACTACTTGCGAGCGAAATACTCGGATACCGCTGCAATAATCGATCTTAGCGTGTCATGATTTATATCTGCAATGTCTGAAATCATATTAAAGTTGTTGCACATTACGAATAGAGGCGATTTGATCAGCACATTGGTTCTAGCAGCGGGGCAATAAAAAGTAACATTCTGACGAGAAGTCAAACGAGGGACATTAAAACATATCTGCGAGAGTAGTGAAGGGCAATCCACTTTACCGTGTATAAGTTTGTAAAGAAATACTACACCAACGGTAAACCGCCATTGCTCCAAAAAAATCATGCCAAACCTCGATAGTAATTCACCCTGCTCCGAACCCCGAGTGGGATACCGACCATCCACGCGACACCATAAGAACTTTGCAAATTTTCTCTGAATTGATTCCAGAACCTGCCTATGCACCCCGTAATAAGGCGACCAAACCAAAACCGCATATTCGAGCCTGGATCTGACAAGAGAATAAAACAGTGATTTCAGGGCTGTTACATTAGAAAAAGATTTACAATTTCGGATAACAAATCCCAGAATTCGCCCAGCCGACGATACAGCGACCGCAGTATGATCGACAAACGACAGTTTTGAATCAAACGTAACACCAAGGTCTTTATGTAAATCTGTACGTAGAAGAGTCTCGTTAGCCAGGGAATAATTGAAGATGATTGGTTGCAGCCTTCTCGCGTACGTCATAGCCCTACATTTGGAAATATTTAGTTTTAAGGAGTTACTACAACACCAATCATTGACGTGGTCAAGTTGTTGCTGCAAGTAAATGCAATCATCCACACTATTAATGCGTGTAAATATTTTGAGATCGTCGGCAAATAGCAGCTTCTCGGAACCGACAACGGATAGTAAATCATTAATAAAGATTAAGAAAAGTAACGGACCCAAATTTGAACCCTGAGGTACCCCTGAAGTAGCCAAAAACACTTCAGATGAAAATCCATTATAAGTTACAAATTGTGATCTCTCAAACAAGTAAGATTCAAAAAAAGTTAGAAGGGAATCACTAATGCCAAACGATCTCAATTTGCCCATCAGAATCGAGTGATTAATCCTGTCAAAGGCTTTAGACATATCTGTATATATCACATCAACCTGGCCCTGGTCATCCAATACATGTGATACATATTGTGTAAAACACAGCAAGTTGGAAACGGTAGAACGCCTCTCCATAAAGCCGTGCTGATCGCTGTGGATAAGCCGACACACAGGCGGAGCAATGTAAGCATATAAACTCATTTCAAAAACCTTTGCGAAATTAGACAAGATGGATATGGGTCTGTAATTTGCGACGACAGAAGGATCACCACTCTTCAGCACAGGACAAACACGAGTGAGCTTCCAGACATTTGGAAAAGAAGAAGTTTTCAGTGCTAAATTAAATATAATGGATAGGGGAGTGACAAATACATCAGCACAATCCTTCAAAATAAAGCTTGGGACTTGATCATGGCCTGCGGTCACCTTATCAGGAAGCCTCCTCATGGATGCATGAATAATAGAAGCTTCAATGAAATCGATGTGTATGCTCGGAAAAACATCAGAGACACCAGCGTTGCGTACTGGTACATCCTCAGGTGGTAAGTAGGTGGATTTGAAGTATTCAGCAAATGCATTCACAATCAAATCTGGATTATCAATAACCACGTCATCACTCTTCATTCGTCCAGGAATTCTACTAGTGCCCCTTTTTCCGTGAATATATGACCAGAAGAACTTAGGATCCGTCACGATGGCATTCTCAACACGTGACAAATAGTCTTTGTAAGCACCGGAAACCTGTGCCTTCACTAAGTTTCTCATACGCTTAAAATCAAGAAAATCCGCCTCATGTTTATGTTTTCTGTATCTTGAACGATAGTAAAGCTTTAGCTTGATATTAGAAATTATTTCGGGCGTATACCAACTAGGATACCTAGGGTTGCTGTTCTTGAAGCGAGGCACAAATTCATCGAAAATTGAATATAGAGTCAAGTAAAATACTCTACATGCTTCATTAGGGTCGCTAAATCCATACAAAAACATCCAGTCCACATTCATGAGTGCACCATACAAGGCGAGATAGTTTGCCTTTCTGAAGTTATAAGATACAACAGAATGATCAGTCTGAAAAGCTGGGGAGACGACGTTACTAATAGTCAAATCGACAGACAAAGCTGGATGATGAATATCTACCGAGAGCAGGGGTTCCGTATTCTCCAGCACCTCACATGGCAAGTTTGTAATAATCAAGTCCAACAGACGACCATATATATATACAATCTATCGCAGAGAAAATGGAGTTTTTTTAAAATTGTAATTCTTAGTGGCGCCATCTATTAAAAGAAATATGTATCGGTAAAGTAGATCTTTCACAAATATAATGTCAAAATATCATGACATTTGCATCATTAGAAACAGAGAATTTGGGCATAAAGCAACAGTGTGTTGGCATTAGTCGAAAAATTAATTTTGAACAAAGAGCAAATATTAAGTTCTGTTTTAAACTCGGTAGGTCGTTTACTGAAACTTTCAATTTGATGAAGCAAGTGTACAATAATGGGTGTTTTTTACGTACGAGTGTATATGAGTGGTATAAACGATTTAAAGACGGCCGTACCGACACAAATGACGACAAACTACTTTGGATAAGAGAGAATGAACGTCAATGAGAAAATACAAGGAATTTTGTCAGAGAACCCCCTTAGTTATTTTATTGTGGTAGCCACATTATTGATTATTGTTTAATCATGTTAACTGTTTAACCTATTTACAAAATGTTCTAAAAAGTTGCTACGTATTTTTCGCCCAGTCTGATATGTTATGGTAAAAAAATAAGCTATTGACCTTTAAACTTCCAATTATGTAGTAATATCAACTCTTGTATTGATCTAACAAATAAATACCAGATGTACCGCAAAGACATTACCGGTACACCTACATAATTTTCAAAGAAATGAAAAAAATTATTTATTCAAAGCCTACATATCAGGCTATTTACAGATGTTATCCAAAAAAATAACTGATTGTACTTTGAGCAAAAACCATGCATCGAGCCATTTTCTAACTCATTCGAAATTGGTGAAGTACTGCTCTGCAAATGCGTATCCCATTGATATGAATTGGTGATAGTCGGATGGGGCAAGGTCTGCAGAATAGGACGGGTGCAATACTAGGTCAAGTGTTTTCAATGCTTCCTTGACCGGTTTTGCTGCATGGGAGAGTACGTTATCGTGCTGTAAAATCACTTTACTGTATCTTGGGGTCTATTCTGGGCGTTTTTTATCAATACTTGATACAAATTGACAATTTGTTGTCGGTAGCGATCAGTATTAACTGTTTCACCAAGTTCTGACAGTTCGTAATATCCCACGCCACTCTGGTCCCACCAAACACAGAGCATTGTCTTGCAACCAAAACGATTTGGCCTTGGAGCCGATGGACCATCGTCGCCAGGTGCTAACCATGATTTTTTGCGCTTAGTAATGCGCAAATACACTTTTTCAGGCATGAAACTTGATAGGTATAAATCTATGACAGTGTTACTTTCGCAAAATATAACATGTATGGCTTTGAAGTTTGATGTCAGTAGAATAAAATGACATATATGCCAAATCATAACATTGCATACTTAAGCCTAGCGACATCTGTTAGAAAAACCGGTAGTGACGTTTCGGTACACTCGGTATACTATTTACAGCCATCCTTTGCTTTTATCTTACATACGTTTCAAAAATAAATAATACTATTTTTTAAATTAATAATCTGACAACGCGCGAAATGATAAATAGAACGCTTTATTTCTGTTTTTCCAGTATCAACAATTCTCATATCCGACCCAAAATTTATTTATCGCACAGAAATTACTGCCCGGTGTTAACGCGATAAACGGATAACAAGTGAAGCGTTAAATTTAGAAATGGAAGTCCTGGTGTTCGACAAAATTTTCGAATTTATTTACGTGTGAATAGAACTATTTGCAGAAAATAAATTTAATTTGCATATTTCAAACGCAAATTCATTCGTTAAGCCGGATTACATATTATTGGATCAGCGTCCCATTAACGTTGCTCGTTTGAAATTTGATCTGACAGGAAAATATCTATACGTTTCCCCTAATAAATAAATAAATACTCTAATACAGGGTAGTACTGGTAAGTACTTAACCTGTCATATAAAACGCCATGATAATTACATATATCAACACAATATCGCACGTAAGTCCATTTTGGACACTTTTAGCAGAAAGTTTATGAAGTAATTCTAAATCATTAAAAAAGTTCTTCGTTGCAAACCACTGCAAACCACACTTCACATATGGCCCATTTGTTGGAAATCTTTTATCAATCAAATATGTTTTTGGGTTTTAGGAACAAATTAAATCCGCAAAATTATAGTTGGCGGTCAATCAATGCAAAACCAATGTAATTAGTTTTTGCAATGCAGTCAACAACTTGTGATCAATAGCTTTGTCTTCCAAAAGAAACACAACTGGTAATTTTTCGCGGTGTTTTTCCAATGAACGATACGAAACATACGTTCATAAGTTTGAGCTGTATTCGTCGATCTTCTGAAATAATATCATAGGGAGAACCAAAGTTTTGATGTTGACAATACTCACCTGGTGACATCTGGTTTTCCATTCTTAAAATGCGCAACCGAGTATTTAATAATTACGTACGAAAAACACTGATCGCATTGTTTTCGTCCCATCAGCGAAAATTTCTTTGCTGAACCGAACCAATGTGCTCATTGTTGATGACGAACTGGAGACGGCCTTTATAATATGATATATCGGGAAAAGCTGGCAATAGGATCAGTGAAATATCAAGACATAAATTTCAGCTACGGCTAAGCTCAAAAAAGATTCTTCATAAAGAAGTTCTCGTGACGCTTTCACTCAATGAATTAGCTCTATTCTTTCTTTATAACACTTAAACTAACAGTTTTCATATTTCTAGGATTTTGGACTTTGGATTTTTCATGACAGTTTCAATTGTACCACCGTTAAATACATTTTTGCGGCGCGAATTTTTTTCTGTATCTATTGTTTCTGCTGTGCACAGAAGGTAACGAGGATTAAATTTCGCACGAATTAAGAAGTTATACTACATATATTTATTCACGCCCTTGCCTCGCTATATTTTTTATATACTCGTAAGAATGTAAAAAATATAGCGGAGAGGAGATTCCGTCGATGTCGCGCCATCTCTACGCTAAGACATATAACTACTAAAACATCCTCATAACCGGTGATTAGAAATAGTGTGTTCAATATTATTTAGAAATCAAGCGCTACAACATACATATAGAAATAATAGAAATATATAGAAATCAAGCGGTAAAGTTCTAAATAACGGTAACCAAGCGAACATCCAAATAATACTAATTGCTTGTTATGATTTCAAGCGGACTGTTAGCAAAGAGTTAATTCTCAAGTAGTGCGACATGTGTTCTTATCTTTTATCTGTATTGAAGCTTTTATTGCGATTAAAACTATTGGGTACTATTTTTTAACTTTAAATCATACTATTACTTAAGTGTGAATATTTCGATCAAATAAAATAATCTTTGCCAAGATTTCTTAACCATTTTTGTGTTCCGTAATTTTGGTTATTTCTATAGCGGAAGTATACACACTTTACGTAATCTATTTGAGATAATTAATCAAAAAGTTAATAAAAATCCTTATCATATTAATATTTGTATTCTCACACAGTCTAAAACATGGACACATACTAAAGAAACACAAAGAAATTGTAAAACTCTATATTCGACATCCACACAAACACTGTTTCTATTGTAAGGGCTCTTCTTTTTTTTGATTATTCGCTGTACAAAGTCTATTTACTACTTCATATACTTATATTAATTACTTTCGAACATTGTGTTAGATTTACACATACACTGAAGTCCAAAAATGGTGCGTTATTGTAGCATATATGCTGAACGAATAAATGTGACCCAACATTCATTTTATCTCGAAATTTATATTTCAGAATATTTTTTCAGTAAGATATTAAATGCCCTTTTTTCCGAAAAGAAAGTAAATAATAAAGAAAAAGAATTAATAATGCTATTGTCTGCATGTGTGTCGAATCATGTGTTTGAAAAGGACTTCACCGTTATACAACACTCACTTCAGAAGATATTAAATTTTTCATTTTATGAGGTCGATATATATATATATATATATATATATATATATATATATATATATATATAGAGAGAGAGAGAGAGAGAGAGAGAGAATTTTTTCAAATGACATAATATAGTATACTTATTCCAGCGTTTACGAACCCTTTTTTGCATATTTTGCTATGCGAATTAATGTTTTTGAAAAAAATTTTGATGACGATTAAGTCTCTGAAAATCATCGCGTAGCTGTTTCTCACGTCCGCTGTTTAAATACATTTTATTTAATTCCAAAAACACTTTAGAACCCATTACATAAGTTATACTACAACGAGAACTAAAAATATCTACCTAACTGGTAAAAAGCACTAATTGTGTGTTGCCTAGTAACGCCCAATAGCAATATTTTCCTATTTATGAGTCAAACTTGGCTTCAATTCTATCTGCTTCTGGGCTTCCGGGCTGGTACTGCGTCACTTGTATATCTGCCGACGTTTCGTACACATTTGTATGGGACATCTTCAGGGCACAACTACTGCACTGGAACAAGTGACGCATTTCCAGCCCGGAAGTCCAGAAGCAGATAGCATGGACCACGACCGCGGAAGTCTACGTACCAGATTGAGTTCAATTCGTTCATAGGAAATGGAATGTCGAATTGTTTAATTTTTGACGAAGGAGCAGAATTGTCGTAAAACTATTCACTAACAAATGATTACAATGTATGTAGACGAGGCTTTTTCATATTTTCAAAGGAAATGATCAAAAACAGTCTCGGTGGGGTCGTGAATCTATTGAAGACAACCACTGTCTTTTGGCAACAAGTTGGCGTGCTCTTTTTCATGGAAATCCCTAAACTCAAAAGACAGCTATAGTTCAACTCATTCTCCTTGAGTCTAACTTCTTTCAGCTAAACTAACCGTTACATAGTCCGGATTTAACTCTGTCCTACTTCTTTTTTATGTTATACCTAGTTTGAAACCCAATTGATATAATTTTTTTGTGATGGAATAAGGTCGTTGCAGGACAAATAGCGCTATTGCGTTGAAGTTATGATTAAACATAAAAAAGTATGTTATATTACAGAGCTACTCCAACTTATCAAATTAATTAAGTTCATATTGGCTAACAGCTTCTGAAATCAGTTCAAGACGAAGTAATCTCAGTAGTTTTTTTGAGTTTCTCTGCACAAGTACATTTTGTGTATACATGTATACATCTAGTAAAATGTGCTGCTGTTTTGTGTAATTAGAATGTTGCATATTGCTTTCGTCATTAATTAGTGATTAATGAAATATTTCATATTAATAGCAAAAAATAATTCATGAGTTATTATTATACCAGCTCTCGTACAGCTACGTAAGATGTTTGGTTATCGAAATTCACCTTAAGCGGAAAGGAAAATCACAAAAAATCTTCTCCGAAACTATCTGCTTCTGGGTTTCCGGGCTGGAACCGCGTCACTAGTATATCTGTCATCTTCAGGGCTGAACTACTGCACTGAAACTGAAACGTCGGCAGATATACTGGTGACGCGGTTCCAGCTCGGAAATCCAGAAGCAGATAGCATGGACCACGACCGCGGAAGTCTACGTACCATATTCTCCGAAACTGTTCTAATTATTAATTCTAATTAATTTTTGTATTTACATCGTATCACTGGTTCTCAATGAAGATAAGAAATTGTTAGTTTCATTATGTAATCCTTCTTATAACTTAAAGATATTGTAAATACAAATCTGTTTAATTCATTAATTCCTAAATTTCATCTGTTAAAAGTTTTCTTCCTGCCTTCTGTATGTTTATGTTTGTATTATAATAGAAAAACTTTCAGCATAATGTACTCGAATAATAAATTTAATTTAATTGTAAAAACTGTCGCATGCGGAAGAATTTATTTCAATGAAATTCCTTTTAAAATAAAACAATGTGTGCATGTATATGTGCTTGGAATTTGAGAACAAATGTCACGTAAATATTTCAGCTAAATCTCAGACATTTGTAAGAATTTATCCCGTAATACGACAATTTAAGCATAATTCCACTGTGTACGTAATGAAAACGTTAATCTATTGGATATAGATGGAAAGATACAAAGAAAATGGTATATTTTCAATGTTCCATGTCGAGTCTCTGGTTGAAAAGCCTCGGCGTACGGGAAACAATGGCTGTGTTTATTGTTTGACAGTGTAGACTTTTTGTACCTAATGGAACTTGAGTGTCCTTGTGTTTGCAGAAGACTACTCGTGACGTTCATGCCCCATCGCTTGTCTAACTGCTTGACAAACGTAACACCAAGAATTCTCCAGACTTCTAACATCGTCTTACCAAGGAGATATAAAGTGAAATAATTGTATTACATTCCACACAGTTTTTGTCGTAATAGCATAGCCGCTAATGTAAATGTTTGTATAATTTGTCCTAATATGTTTATGTATACAGAGTGACACGAAAGTGTAGGAATATCTTTAAATTTCAGTTAAAAATTTATTTTGAGTTTTAACACGAAAATATTAGATACGCTGTCTGTCAAGTGAACATTAATAACATAAGTATTTTGCTATAAAAATTAGATCTCTAGTACGTGTTATACGTACGTATGTTATTATATTATTAACAAATTTCTTAAAATTTTTAAAAGGCACGTTGGTAGAGTGAAATAGACATGAACTTCTTGAAATTATCTTTTTCTTGAACTACCCTCTCTTCCAATCGTTTTTCATATGTACACAGAGGGAAAAAAACAAAAATCATTTAGGTGTTTTAAGACAATAGTGGTGCAATAGTATGAAAAACTTTTATTCGAACAGGAAGATTGTGTAAATCATAAATGAGGAAAAAGTAGAAAATATTAAACTGTTCTGGAAGTACGTGTTCGATATATGAAAGCATTGCATATAATCTATTGGAAGAGATTACTTGATGAGACTGGTACCTATTAAAGACTGTTGTGGTAAAGAGGATGACCTTTTTTTTCTCTAATAATCACCTATTGGTGCTTGGAAATATAAACTAATTTTAAGACTAAAGTGCTGCCTTCTAGACATGAAGACATAACAGCCCTCTTACTTTTTCACTGCGTCTCGTTTTAGATCTCAACATAGAACACAAAGTATTCTCGAATCTTCGGAAATGGTGTTGGTTGTCGACCGGATGAAGTGCTTCTGTGACGTTAAATATTTGATAAATTTAGTAAACATAAAGAATATGGGACATGAAGAATAATAGAAGAGAATGATATATTTTTAAATAAAAAGAAAATGAAAGTAAAATGGAATAAACTTATTTATGGTGCATTTGTTGAAGCAATTATAAATTAAAATTTAAAATATTATTTAATTAAATCAATAAACATGTACAAAACTCTAAGTACAAGTTCAAAATTAAGGATTTTTGTATAATTTTGACATTTGAATGAGTTGATAATGTTTTTAAAGAGAAATAAACAAATTTATAATAAAAAAAGCAAAAATTAAATAAAAATTAGTAAGTAGCTACTTTTAGTTGTTTATACTTTAGTGATCCAGAACCGCGACAATATAGATTACCCCCATATGTTCGCAATTCTGATACTTACTGTGGTTCTGGTATCCCCAGGAAGAGATCAAAAGATTGGTTGGCAAAGGAAGAGATCAAAAGATTGGTTGGCAAATATGTGAGCTTCCATTTTCGCACTAAAGCAGAAGTTCTTTAGCGACTAGACAACCAACAACATATCCGACAATTCAAGAGGAGTATGCCATTTAACTTTGTATACTATGTTGCGTTTAAAAGCGGGATTCAGTGACTGCCTTTATATCTTCATAATCTGGAAGACATTGATGGAATGACTCTGGACGTTAATAGTTTAGTTCCAGAATGTACTAAATAAAAACTAATTATTTGTCCTGCAGATCAGTTAAAATTTCTAAGCACTAGCGGGTGATTATTATTTACAAAAAAGAGATTATCCTCTTAATCCTCACTATTTCTTTTAATATTATATACAAATGTCCAATTATTAAACATCTATGCCAGTTTATATTCTCTACTTGTTCTTCATCAATTATTTATGATTTGTCTAGTTAGATTTTATTATCCTCACTATTATGCCACTAGCTTCTCAAAATGTTTAAATGATTTTTCTTTGTGTTCCCTTCTTTGGCAAATGAAGAACAATTAGGACAAAAAGTAATTCAAGTTCAAATTAAATAATTTCAAAACATTCATATCCATGTCGCCCTACCTCGCCCTGTTTGAAAAATTTATAGAGATATGTAATTAATATATTAGTACTAGAAATCTAACTTACACAGGAAAAAAAAATTGATTTTATTCATGTGCAACTAACAGATAACATATGTATTATCGTATTAAAATTCAATACAAATTTTTAACTTCAATCCAAAGATATTCCTATCCTTTCGCGTCACCCTGTATGTGTAAATATATTAGGACAAATTGTACAAACGTTTACACTAGCGATTCTGCTATTACGACAAACACTATCTGAAATGTATTTCAGTTTTACTTTATATCTCCTTGGTAAAACGATGTTGGGAGCTTGCAGAATTCTTGGTGTTATATTTGTCAAGAAGTTAAACAAGCGACTAAGCATGAAAGTCACGAGTAGTCTTCTGCAAACACATGGATGCTCCCAAGTTCCATTAGGTACAAAAAGTTTACACTATCAAACAATAAACACAGCCATTGTGTCCGGTTCGTCGATGCTTTTCTATCAAAGGCTAATTATAAAAATTTATAATAAAAAAGAGAAAAGCGAAAGAAGAATTAGTAAATACAGCTATTTGTAATAGCTCACGCTTTGCTGGCCTCAAACAGTCATAATTTAGACTCCTTACAAGGTAGTATTATGTTATGCATCAACTTGTACATGATCAGAATGCTTTAATATTGCTGTCGCAGATAGATTCCCGAAACTAGCTACCGTAAAGATACACTAGTTTCTGGATCTGATTGTAAGTCAGTTCCTCGTTTTGATAAAATGGAATTTCTACCAATAATAAAGCTGTTCGTATTTTAGATTAAGTTTATTTTGGTGCCAAGCTTAATACCTAGGGTTTGGCGTTCTTCTGAAATAAATATGGAACGCTTTTAACGATTTTTTGTTAATAAACTGTACATGAATAGTTTTAAGTTCATTGACCTTGTCTTTTCATTTTGGTTCAATTATTATTACTTCATCAGCGGTTTTCTATAGGAATTTTTTGATTTTGATAAACTGTAAATATATATTATTACGAAACATAATTGACGAACGCTTTTAACTTTGCAAACCCACCGTAGATAATCGTTTTTGCGAATATCTCGAGAACCGCAAGAGCTAGCGCATTCCGGTTCCGTTTTTCGTAGTCAGCGGGTCCAAATACATAAGATAGACTAATGAAAACGGCGCAAATCGACACTTCGATTTTTCCGATTTTTGAAATGCATCGGTTGAGGTTCAAAAAAATCGCAAAAATTGTCAAACTGCCATAACTTCCACACTTGACGTCTGATCGCCACATAATTTTCACTAATGAAAGTACTCTTCTCAGGGATTAAAATGAGCACAAGCGCATCGTTGTAGAGCGAACCGTTTGGCCGCAGTGGCAGTTTGAATTTTCACAAAAATTTTCGGTTTTCCGGTCATAACTCGAGAACGCGACGTCGTAGCAGGTTCCGGTTTGAAGCAGTCGATTCCGGACCTCAATACGCATCCGGCAGTGTACGCGCCGTCGCCGAGAGGCCCTTGGTTCGCGAGATAGCATGCCGATTTGAACGAAAATCCAAAATTTTCGCGATTTTCGCAACTTGCAAAAGTGTTTTTTGCGAATATCTCGAGAACCGAAAGAGATACGATGCCAAGTAGGGGTTCTTTCTGAATCAGGAGATCATAATACGTACGATAGGACTATCGAAACGGCGAAAATCGCAATTTTAATTTTTTCGACTTCACCAAATTTAGTTTTTCGCGAATATCTCGAGAACCGAAAGAGCTAGCGCATTTCCGATGCGTTTTTCGTAATCAGCGGGTTCGAATACATAAAATAGAGGTATGAAAACGTTGAAAATCCACACTTTGATTTTTCCGTTTTTTAAATTTCATCGCTTGAGGTTCAAAAAAATCGCAAAAATCGTCAAACGGCCATAACTTCCACATTTTTCGTCCGATGGCGACAAAATTCTCACCAATGAAAGTACTCTTCTCATGGATTAAAATGTGCACAAGAGCAGGCAGTTTGAATATTTGAAAGTAAATTTGTTAATAATACCATAGTTTAACTGATGAGAGTTGATAACTCTAAACGTGTCGTAAACAAGGTATTTTTAACGAAAAATATATTATTTTCTACTATTCCATCGTTAATTAAATACACAGCAATTAATTAAAAATTTCTGCGCTGAAGGTAGGCTGAAGGTATATCTAACATTAGAATTTATTGTAACACGAAGTTTGTATATTTTTTATTAAATGTAATAAAAATATTAGAATATATTTTCAGTTTTAATTTAAATAAAATGTTCCATTAGCAATGTTTTAAAACTCTACTGTAAAAGCGCACAAATTTATTTAGTTTTTTTTTAGATGAACTCTTGTTATCTATTCCGCACAAAAGGTGATTTCCATAATGTCATTTTGAAAGTCTCCAAGTTTAATCTTCTATCTATTGTAGTACCGAGAATATTGATTCGTTACAGTAGTTTTGTTCTAGTTTACATAACTTACAGATACAAATTTTAATTCATCTTCAGATTTTGTAATTGTTGGTATAGAAAATGACGCCAAAGATAAAAACTATTTAATAAGATTTTTCTAATAATTTTAAACTAAAATACAAAAAGCAGAGGGGATCTTTGACACAATTTATTTGAAACCTTTTTTTTTATTAGGTAGCGTCTCGGAATTACTGTCTATTCGCCTCAATGTAATAAAATGTAAGGAAAAAATTCGAGATATTTTTTAGCTTTTAAAATCAGACATGATGAAGTACTGGCTGTAAGACGGGGACACACATTTCACTTCCCGAGGCCAGTCGGGATGCCTATCGAGTAGTACGTACATGAATTAGGCCATCGATAAATGGGTTAGTCCACGGAGGTAAACTTAGAATGGAAACATCATTACATCTGACTTTTAAATCGTTATACGAGGTGTGGCTATTAAATAACGAGACTGACGCTGTAAAACATTTTATTTTGATTTCATACATTTTTACTTATTATCACCTTCAATATACACGCCTCCTCTATCCCTACAACGCTCCATGCAAATCTTCAATTGTTGGAAATAGTGCTGGAAGTCTTCTGTCAGCTCCTTCAGGACGCGTGCCGCTTTCGCTTTCACAGCTTCGACGGACTCAAATTTTGTTCCCTTTAATTCAGATTTCACCTTAGGAAACAGATAGAAGTCGCACGGCGTAAGATCCGGCGAATAAGTCGGATGGTCTAATACTGGAATGCTGTACTTGGCTAGAAACCACTTGACTGACAATGCGGAACGAACCGGTGCATTGTCTTGGTGGAGAACTCATGACTTGTCCTTCCACAATTCGGGTCGTTTTTTCCTTATTCTTTCACTGAGTGGAGCAAGAACGCGAAGGTTGTAATGTTGATTAATAGTTTGACCTCCAGGAACCCAATGAAGGTAGACAATCCCATGAACATCGAAAAAAACAGTCATCATTGCTTTGAATCTTGAAAACGTTTAAACCACTCAAAAACACGTGCACACGATTAACATTTATTGCCATACACTTCTTTCAATAACTTATAAGTTTCAGTAGTTTTTCCAAGTTTCATGTGAAATTTCACAACAATTCGTTGCTTTCCGGCGAAACAAAAAAACAACTCTAATGCGAATGTAGGCTACGGCTACACTGATTTGTTTACAGAGGCGAGAGGCACTGCATTCGAAAGAGAAGGCTTCATGATAAATAGATGTCAGTCGTTGACGTTTGGCGCATGCGCACTTCTTATGTATCAGCGTCAGTCTCGTTACTTAATAGCCACACCTGGTATACATTTCTATAAATTTTAATCTCTCGTATTTGAGTATTTACACTAAATACTCAAGTACTCAAATTTATTTTATTATAATATATCTTTTTTTGCTGTTTAATACTGTAAAATTAACAAACTTTTACCGTGTTTTTGTGTGTTAATTTGGGTGCGTTAATTTTAAAAATGTTTGTGTGGGTGTAAATTTTTCAGTGTACTACAACAAGAAAAAATATAAAATAAACAATGTAAGTACAATGTAAGTAACATTAAATGAAATGTGTCAATACAAAAAAAATATTGAAGATTAAAGAAAATAAATAGCTTGAAAAAGGAAGAACTCCTTCCCTCCCACTCCCATCGAAATTGCATAATAAAAACGTTTTATTATCCAATTCGTTGAAATACCCAAGTACGAACGAATAAAATTTATAGTTAAATAAAGTTTCTAACATATTGAAAAGAAAAGACTATCTTATATTTCTTATAATTAAATCTAGTAGCTAAATCGTTTATGTTTATTGCTACCATACGTTAAGATAATATTCGTAAGTATATAGGTTGCTTTAAAAAATATGCGGATGATACAGAAAAAATCAATTATTTTAATAATTTTCTTATTGTTTTTCAATTATTCGAATTTATGATCTATGCACTTCTGCATGCGGTTGAACCAATTCTCAAAACATTGGACTCATTGCGCTTCACTTACATCAGATACAAAGTTTTCGTGGCTTCCACAGTCGCTTCCGAGGTATTAAATTTCAATCCACGGATTTTGTCTGTTATGTATGGGAACAAAACAAAAAGAAGTCACAAAGTACCTGGACTGAACTACAAGGTGGATGAGTTATCAGTTCCGTTCGTGAAGTGGCTAAAAACGCTGATGCTTAAGTTGCGTGGTGTGATTGTTTTGATGCGGAATGATTTGTTCTCTTGGTCGTTTCTCACGCACTTTTTGGAAAACAGTTAGCAAATAAATGATTGTATACTATTAAGAATTGATTGTGCCACCATCCTCTAGAGGAGTAGCAGTAAGATGACCGGCGCATCCAGAAAAAGAAGCTACTATTTACTTGCCCGAGCTTCGTTCGCGTCTCGCTTTCGTGGGTTTCTTGTCATCTTTGAATATCCATTGTGCCGATTGTCGCTTGCTTTCTGACTTGTAACAATAAATCCAATTTTCGTCACTTGTAATAATATCGTACACTGATTTTGCTCGACTTCAATTGAACCTTTTAAGCATCTTTTTGCACCAAATCATACTCAATTTTTTGTGAGCTTTCGTTAATTTGTGTATTATCTATCGAACGTAAAGGTTTCTGAAGGCAAGATGATCATGCAGGTTAGTTTTGACTTGGGTCGTACCTATGCCCAGTAATGCCTGAGCATCGCTGTATGTGAAGTAGTCATCTTTCTTTATCACGTTGTACACGACGTCGAAGTTTTCTAGAGCAAATTCAGTGGCCGGCCGTCTCTCACAATGCTCTTCTTTGAGGGAAATACGTCCACGCTGAATTCGTTGTACCACCGTCCAACAGTCGCCAAAAATGGTGCTTCATCGCCAAACCATCGCTTGATTTTTTGCGAGCACTCTTATTGAGTGAAATTGTTCAATTTTTCACAAAACTCATTTCTTTTAAAAAATTTCTAAAAAAGACAACAGCATATTCTAGCAACCTGCAAATGCTATTCGAACTAAAAAATCTCAGAGAATACGGCAAAAATATTTCCAACAGCGTCACCCTACGGGTAGTAGCTGAACCGCAAAACTTTTAAGGTATCCTACGTAGTTGCACTCATTCTAACATTAATCCATAAATGAATCTATTTATTTTATTTTTGTATACGGAACTGTTCAACAAGATATGATTAAAATCCTCTACCTCCTTTCCTCATGGCGACTCTACGATTACAAATTTATGTATATGTGCTGAATACTGACTGTGACCAAATTTTATTCGCAGTACAGTAGAGTAAAATTGGGATATTTCATCCTCTAGACTGTACCAGGGTTTCTCATTAATGACTGGATGAATATCAGCATATTGTGTCATTTGTTTTTGTAAGAAACTTGCCAAGTATCTTTCCAAGATTGATATAAAGGGCAGTATATTAACCTTGGGAAGATGTTTGGTAAATTTAATAATAATAATATATTGAGGTAAGAAAACATGCAATTTTTTGGCTGTATATAGTTAAAATAACTTATTCTTAAGTCAGATATTTAACCAAAGGCGCAAAACGAATTTTGCAGCATATGCGTCTCCATAATTGCCAATAAAAAGCGATTAAATCTATTGTACCTAATATTCCAAGGTCTTATAAGATGAACGGAATACTTGGTACGTCTATTTTTAATATGTGTAATATCCAGCCTCCTTAGATTTTGTTTAGAAGATGTGCTACATAGCACACATTTGTAAGCTGACCTTATACATACCTCATAAATATTCATTGAGGTGTGAAAATCTGAACCCCATCTGACTTACGTTATTATTCGCAATATAATCAAAGCCTTTTCACATTTCCCAACAATATGCTTTATGTGTTCCGTCCATTTTAATTTTTTGTCCAAAATTAAACACAAACAGTTAATATATTGTGGTATCTGGAATACATTATCATCAGGCTTTGTATTATGTGATGGTAGTGTTCAGAATAGAGAGAAGAATATGACATTGGTTTTGCTAGGTGAAGGCTCCAGCGCGTTATTATATAATATAACCAAGAATCAATTTCATAGAGGAAGTCATATTTACATTATCATATTCAATTATTCTAGAGGAAGCATTTATTCCTAGAATAGTATTTCATTTTCGAGTAATATTAATACATATTCGCACACCTGATATTCTGTCTGAACTGTTAATATGAAATTTTTAAAATTAAATATTGCAGGTTTAACTACGAAAAATATGAGAAAGAATAAGTTGGGGGCCCTAAAACTTTTATATATTTTTCAGAAACTTCCTTTGTTCTACAGCATAAATAAAGCTTTCCAATGTGCAAAAATATACTTAATTTAGTAGCGTACAAAGAGTATAATGTGTTCTTAATTAACCCATTTCTGCTTACGACAAGAATATGATATTTTATTCATGGTTAGTTGGATTTCTACTCGCTTTAATTGGCGTATGAGCGGTACGCTTTTTTCCGACTTGTCAATTGCTGTACTTCATTTCTCTGTCCTATCCTCATTCATTTTGGTTTGTCTTTACATACGTACACATAAAAGAAGAACCTTTTCTTATTGGATGCGAGCAAGGGAAAAAGAAAGTTCATTATTTGTCATTTTATACGGGTATAATTACGTTTGTTTTAGACGGTACAGGAATAAATACTGTATTTAATATATTTTGCGTCGTTGCTTTCAAAGACTTCTTTAAATATTTAATATGATGGCAGTGCTTGATATAAAAAATATTTAATTGGATAGCATTTCAATATTTTGCTGGTTTTTTTATATACAGTGTAGGCCAAATGTTTGAGATCATCCCAAAGCTTTGTTAAACTAAAATAAAAATACAATACATCCAGTTTAAAATTTCTATTTGTTCCTATTCATACATGTACTGGCAACACTATGGACTAAAAACAAACTTCGTTTTACACGCAGTACATATGTTATAATAATATTCATAAAAGATCAGTAAAAGTACGTTGTGGCTTTAGTAGTTAGATACGGTAATGATATAGTCGGTGTAGGAAAAAAAGATACTCACAAGTAATAAGCAATAAGTTTTTAAGAAATATCCGCCTTCGTGTATTCTATATAGTGGAATGATCAGAAGGGATACTGGGAACTCCAAAAAACAAATACATAACAAATTGAGTTCAGGTGTTCGTAGAGGACAATAAAATTGGTTTAAACTTACTCAATTAACAAAAGCAACACATTTTTTTCAGAATTTATGAGTGGTCATAAACCTATGGCCTGCACTGTATGTATTATTCGAATATGGAACAGACGTTCTTTTAAAATTTACGAGAATTTATTTTCTTTTGTTTGTAATTCTTATTAGTTGGCTCATTCGATAATCGTATAATGTATAACTTTTTCTTATTTTAGAAAAGAAAATTACAGTGCAGTTAGTTTTATTACTGTGGGCATTGCTGGGAAGTTTTCCATTCAAGTAATATTCAAAACTACTGTCAATTTCATTTTCTAAACGAACTGTACAATTCGATTACTGAAGGTTGACATGTAACCCCTTTCCACATTAATTTTTGTATTGTGTATACATGTTTCGACAACTAAGTTGTCATCATCAGATAATTAAACAGTGTCGCACCTGGAAAGCTATGGCAAAATACCCGTGCGAAACCAATACCGCACACGATCTGTACCGCTGAAAGATCTGTACCGTTGAAAGTCATAACTCTCAATACAGAATACGAAAATTAATGTGGAAGGGGGTTATATATCTACCTTCATTGATCAAGTTAATCAACTACAGGCTTCGTCAAAATTATGAACAGTACTATAATACGGAAGTAAGTAATTTTCTGTCCAAATTTTAATTACTTTCTTTACTTTATTATCCTGTTCTTTTTTCTCTACTACGTATATCCAATTTCTTATTTTTGCTCTTAATGTAGTTAAAGGGATAGGATTGTTTTTTTATTTTAATCTTAATAAATAATGCAAAATTTGTACCAAGTAATAAATGGCACATGTACTAGATTGCACTTAAAGATAAATACTTGTTCTTTCTTCAAAATAAGTGTCACCAATTACAATTACCATGCGTTATTTTATATTATATATTTTATTCTATCGCGTCTGGAATTTTTGACTAGTATTGTAAAATAAAACACATTGTTCATATTAACGATTTTTCAAGTTATTTATTTACGAGGAGGAGTCAAAAAGTTCCCGGAATTTTGTTTTAACTCTTTATTACCACAACATAGGTACACAGTCACTTAATCGCCTTCAAAGTAGGCGCCGTCTGAACACACACACTTGCTCCACCGCTCCTGCCATTGTTGGAAACAACGATGAAAGTCCTGTTGTGGTATCTTCCGAAGTTCAGCCGTCGCGTTGGTTTTGATGTCTTCTACGGTGTCAAAACGGTTACCTTTGAGGCCCTTTTTGAGCTTGGGGAAGAGCCAGAAATCCAATGGCGCTAAATCCGGTGAGTAGGGAGGCTGCTGGAGGACTGGAATGTTTTTTTCTGTAAGCCATGTTTGCTCAACAATCGACGTGTGGGAGGGAGCATTGTCGTGATGGAGTTACCATCCTTCTTGCCATTTGCCTGGACGTTTTCTTCGAACTGCTTCCCTCACTCTTTTCAAAACTTGCACGTAAAAAGGACCGTTAACCGTTTGTCCAGCTGGTACAAATTAATGGTGCACCACATCTTCGTTGTCGAAAAATGCAATGAGCATCACTTTTGTTTTCGATTTGACATGACGTGATTTCTTTGGTCGAGGAGAGGACGACGTGTGCC
This sequence comes from Dermolepida albohirtum, assembly GCA_031893035.1. NCBI lineage: Eukaryota > Metazoa > Arthropoda > Insecta > Coleoptera > Scarabaeidae > Dermolepida > Dermolepida albohirtum. Next base: position 324,243 of record JAVIWB010003802.1, on the reverse strand, counting down.
ATTCTGATGACTGCATCTTGGTTTCCGGGTCGTACGCGTACACCCAAGTCTCGTCACCAGTAACGATCGTCTGCAAGAACATCGGGTCCTCTGTGCTTTTTTCAAAACATTCGGCCGCCGTCAACTTCCGAGTTTCCATCTGATCCGGATTCAGCAAGCGCGGGACAAACTTTGCACTGACACGTTTCATCTTCAAATCATCTGACAGGATTGCGTGTATCTATCCATGAGAGATCCCCGCTTCTTGTGCCAACTCGTCGATGGTCATTCTGCGGTCTGCTCTGATTAATTGTTTCACTCGCTCGACCATTCCTTCGTTCCTGGAGGTTGAAGGTCTCCCACTGCGACTCTCGTCTTCCAGCGATTCCTGTCCACCCTTAAATCTTGAAAACCACTCGTAAACGGCTGTTTTCTTTAAAGAATCGTCACCGTAAACTGTTTGTAAGGCTAACAAAATCTCTGAAGCACATTTTCCCAATCTGCACATGAACTTGATGTTCGCCCGTTGCTCGAACTGCGACATCGCGCCAACTGATCACCACACACTCCTACCTTCCGCTAAACTGCAGTCACACTGCGTGTTCAGACTTGCTCAGACCTGTCAGCGTCATAACTATGCACCATAAGGAATGTACTGTACAAATAATAAAAGTTTTAAAAAATATATTAAATCAAATAAAAATATATATGTATAAAGCTGATGTTTTGTAGGATAACAGAAATACGAAAGAAAAACAATTATGTAAATAACTTGAAACGTCGCTAATATGAAGTAATTAATATGCCATATTGATTGAAATATCCAAATACAAAAAATAAAATTTATAGTTAGAACTAAACGACTAACATATTAAAGAGGAAAAGAATACGTTAGTTATAAATCCAGATTTAGTCTTTATACAATTTTCTATTTTAAAAGCAAAGTATACCGGGCACGATGGTTCGACTTTTTTAATGCTATTAAATCAGTGTTCATGTATAGTGGCAAATATTTGAAGTTCTAAAACCGTGCTATTAAAATAACTGGTCACACGCACGCGAAAGCTTTCAGAAAATTGGCTTTTCTATCCTCACTTATTCGTATTCAGAGAAGGAGAAGTACATATTTTATGAGTGTAATAATACATGCCAGAAATACTTTTCTAATTTCTCATACCACAATACCCAGATTTCATTAACAATTTATTATTCGGCATCAAAAGTATTTACGATTTTGTCTTAACTTCACTAAATGAAAGTAAGTAAATTCATGTAAAGTATTTACAGCTTTTCTAACTTCGCGTAATTTTATTCGACCATCATCAAGTATTATGTCATTTACTTTTTTTAGTAACGTCTGGAGTATGCTCGCACTTTGTACGTCTTCTTGGTTGTTCCTCAAATACGTTCCCCCCGCCATGTCTAAAATCAGGAGTCCACTCGTTTCATGGTTACAATCCATTGAAATTGGTTCCTGTAAACAGATTCCAGTTCAGACATTGACTTCATCATTTGCTTTTTCTTCTTTAGGGATATGAACTGTACCATTGATCGGTACTTCATTTTTTCCATGCTAAGATCTAAGTTAAAAAGAGCTCACTTCATATTAAAAGAATCAGCGTTTTTAAATTCAAATTTTGATAGATATGTTTTAAAGCTTTCCAATTTGAAAACCAAAGTCTTTGATTAGTGCTGCTTTCTTTTGCTGAACTTGTTAATTATTGATTTATCCTCGTACTATATCACAAATAAGTATATTTGTATGTAACTAAATTGCATTCTGTTATAAGCAACGATAATTTTTTATTTGAATTGATTTCAATAGCATTTTTGAGATCTTCCCTAATAGAAATTACTCCCAACAGTTCCAAATTTCACAACTTAATTTTCAATGTATATTTGTGAAATTCCAATAAACTGTAGGTGCTTCAAGAAGGGTATTTATCTCTGTTCGCGTTAAATATATTACGCAACTTTAGTAAGATTTAAAACAGCATTTGGTTGCACGTAAGATGAAGATATGCAAATATTTGAATTGTATGGTCTCCTGCGAATTTACGATCTTATTTTTAAACTACAGAAATAACTCTTCGAAAATATATATATCCAATTAAGCCAACGAACTGTGTATAACACTGAATATATGAGCTCATTTTATATTAACCAAAAATGACAACGGAATAGATATAACAACCTCACGCTGAGTACTAAACTATGGATTGCTGAATCGTCTAACTAATCTGTATGTCACAAGGTAGTAAATAGGATGCAATACAAACGGTCAGTGTACACAATGCTTATGTGTTTACGTGATTACGTGTACTTTAATGCGCAAACATATACGAAGACATGTAAATAATCTGATGTAATCCTTTGTGACTATCGAATAAAAAATTGATGCTCAATGTTTGGTAGAATACAGTATTGAGGTTTTTAATTTATAACGGGTAATATTAAAACACAATACTTTTTATATTTAAAAAATGTGTCATTACGACAGTATGAAAATATATTTATCTACAGATGCACAAAATCTAGTGATATTTATTAGTATTTAACTTTTACAGTTATCGACATCCCTGTTATGTAAACATTTAAGTAGAAATAAAAAAAGCTTAATTATCTAACCATAATTTTGAAATAGCCGCAGTATAAATAAACTCGAAAAATAAGAGAAACTTCTAGTGAAGGATGATGCGTATTTTCAGTAAATTCACAAGTACAACATTGAATCCGCTAATAGATAAATTAAAAGCAATATAGTGGCGAACGATCCAGTTTTCTATATCTACAAAGGGTACTAGGAACGTTTTGCAATACAGCTTTGTTTATTTAATTTTTTCAAAGTAATTTACTCTATACTCAATACACCTCTCCATCCTCCGAAACCAATCCTTAAACCAGTTCTGCCAAGTTTCACTACGGAGCACACTCGTAGTACCAAGCCCGCAGAAGGTCCTCATCACTGGAAAACCATCTCCCTTCTAGCTTCATTTTCACATGCGAGAACAGTGCAAAATCGCAGCGAGCAAGATCTGGACTGTAGGGAGGGTGTTCGAAAAGTTTCAATCCTGTCGTGGTCAAATATTCGGTGCAGGCTTTGGCGCGGTGGGTTGGAGCATTATCGTAATGGAGGAACCAGGTGTCCATTCTTGAATTTTGGCCGCAGGTTCTTCATAGATCCAATGACTTTAGGCAGGCACCGTTCAGTATACCACTTAGCTGTGACTGTCTTCTGTGTGTCCAAAACGACGGATTCCATAATTCCACTCGATTAGAAAAATCTTCTTTACAGATCGCTGAACTACTGCACTGAAACTGTTTTAGTTTCAGTGCAGTAGTTCAGCCCTGAAGATGTCCCATACAAATGGGTACGAAACGTCGTCAGATATACTAGTGACGCGGTTCCAGTCCGGAAACCCAGAAGCAGATAGCATATACATACATATTTTTCCAAGTATCAACTTTAAAATACTCTTACTCATTGCTCCAGTAATTTTTGCTATTCCTGTCAGAGAAGATTTTTCGGTTGACTCACTTCCTCATCAGAAGTAAATTTCTTGCCTCTCGAGAACATTTTGAGTGGTCCATAGAGATGATAATCACTTAGAGCCAAGTCCGTACTATATAGGATGTGATGAAGTACATTTCAACCCAATTTAGCCAATAATGGAACTCACATAGAGCTAGTTTATTTCGTTAAATGGGCTATATGTGAGCGAGCGTATCGTGTAGGAAAATAATGTTCTTGCTTAAGAGAGCGCGTCTTTTTGCTCGTATGGCTAACTTAACCCTTTCAATAAGTTCACTGTAATAAGCCGAGTTAATCGTTGTTCTTTCTTCGGGAAAATCGATGCAAATTGATCCAAAAGCGCCCCAGAATAAGGTACTTTACTAGCCAATGCTTGTATTTTGAATTCTTTGGGCGGCGATGAGCTTGACCAACACCATTGCCTTCTTGTTTTCTAGAATACAACAGTGTATCCAGGTCTCATCAATTGTTATACTATATAACGAAGTCATCGCCTTCATGCTCATAGCGAAGCCGCAGTTCTTTGCAAACAAGGTCGTTTCTGCTACTCCACGGAAAGTTGTTGGAACTCACTTAGAATTAGCCTATTAAATTTAAGCTTGTCGAGGATAATAGTATGAAGACTATCAAGAGCAGTGTTTACAATGCTAGCAATTTCCTTCACGGACATCTGCCTATTGCACCGGGGAAGCTGGTCAGTTTTTTCAAAGTTTCCAAGATTCACAAAAGACTCTGGACGAGCAGCTTGTATCAAGTTCGACTAGCGTTCACAGTAATTCTCGAAAGATTTGCATCACTGACAGAGTATTTCGAGTGATAAATATTCTTCTTCAAACTTCCTATGATGTTTCTGATGAATACAAATCGCTTTTGTATCTTCATTGAAAAGAAATTTAGTAACTATACATTGTGTAAACAGAATTTGACATAGTTGTACGACATTTTTAATATAACTGATGTATTGACACAGTCTAATTACAGTTGTTTATGGCATTAGCCAGCATCTATACTTCAATGAATATGAAACCGCTTTACAGAATCTCTTCAATTTCGTTCAGAAAAATATAAAATGCAGGAAAATTGTAATTGGCCGCGTATTATTGTATTTGTAAGAAAAATAATATGCTAAGTAATTAAAATTTTGTAAAGATTATTCATTTCATCATTTTCTCTGCTATTTAAAGTTCGTATTAGAACAAAACTTTAACGTGATCTCGCCAATAATGAAATAAATATAAAATCGGATTTAATTTTATCCTTTGCCTATTTATACATAAATGGATAAGGTAGTTGGCATAGTTTAAAGCCATTTTTTCAGATACGTAAGTGAAATATAGTAATGGTCATTAAAAGTTTTACCTTAAAGCTTTTGCACTGCATTCGAAACTGAGATGGGAAGCAAATGACGTGGGAAATGAAAACGAACGCGGATTATCGATCGACGCTGCCATTAATAACATAGAAAAAAAATTATATGAATGTGGAAGACAATTTAGAGGCAAACAAATGGAGAAATCGAAGACTTTAGCATTAAATTTAACTTATGGATATTGAAAGCACCGAAAATATTTGAATTTATGTGATATATGTGGAAAAGTTATTATAAGAAAGTTTCATATTGCGGAAAGTCACTTCTCACTAGATTATATTTGACGTCATAAAAATATATGTCCATATATATGTATTTGTGTGCATGCCATGGCATTCTGTTGATAGTACTACGTTAAAATTTATTTTCTTTTTTCTTCGTTGACGAAAAATCTTTTGTGTCCGACTTTCATGTTCTGAAAATTAATTATTCTCCGTAGACGTCCCGTATAGAAATAAATAATGGCCGGTTTAATGAATCAACTTCCTTGAGAAGGAGTGTACAAACAAAAAGTAGAAAAAAAAGTAATTTTTATGATAATCATTTCAGCTATACCATTAGTCTATGGCAGGGTAACAATGCGGCATTGTAAATTTTAGAATGAGAAATGGATAAACAAAACAAATTTTACTCCGAATACTAGATTCAAACTTGTTCAAGCATCTAGTTGAATATCAAGTGTAGAAAGAGAAGTAGAACGAGTATACGATTTCTAATAATTATTATTTTATGAAACTCGGCTTGTTAAAAGTAAAAAATTTTCTTTTAACATAATATATACAATTTTTTTTAATAACAATGGAGTTATTTAAAATCATTTTCTGAGTTATAAATAAAGCGGAGATATTTAGACATTACACATTAGTGGCGAGAAAAGGTGGTACGGATGTCTCCCGTATATCAAGGCCGTCACCAATTTATGTCGGACGAGTTGTAGAATGTAGTAAGTTTAGTTATATACGGGTTTCTATTGCGTTGACAACGACCAATATTTGATATTGCATTGTAGCGTAATTATAAGTTCGAAACGGAATAATAGCACGTTACATGGACTCTGTAAATAAATTTCAATCAGACAACTCCCTGATCTAAAGTAATTTGTCCGCGATAAGTTCGTCATTCCTTTGTCGGAAGAAAAGAGATTGCTTTAGATAGGCAAGAAAGTAAACACACAAAAACACAAACATACTTGTAATCAACCATTTAGAACAGCGAAGAAGAAACCGGTCTGTCAGTTTTAGAGCTAGAATCGCTCGAAGGTTACTATTTACCTCCTGCGCGCAAAAGAATGGGGATCAGTATTCAATTTGCTTTAAAAAATAGAAAACTGTCGTTAGTTAAGCTGTGATGAGACTACAGATTGTTAAACAAATTTATTCTTAATGTACACTGGCTTTTTAATACTTATCTTCATTTTTGTTTGTATTCACATTGTGACACTAAGTACACTACAATATTTTTAAATGATATCAAACCAAGTGGTGACATTTGTTACTGATACCACCTTATTAGTGCCTTCTGTGGGGCGTTTCTTTAAGCATGAGTGTCCCATTTCACTACATGTAACGTGTCTTACAGGCATTACATCTGATCGCAGAAATTATTCGAAAAGATTACCTAGTTTTTGCTGTTAATAAGTAGCATCAAAAAAGTTTACCTGAAATTTTCGAAACGGATACGGGAATTACACAAACATTAATAAGCTCTTTTTAAAGCTTCAAATTTCTCAAAGATTTCAGGTTGTATATTGACAATTCATTTTCGAACTTGACTGCCAATGCACCCAAAGTTTTATACTTGTTTGTAAAAACGTGATCTTTCAACTAGACCTATTAAATAGTCTTGCACCAATAATCCAAGGGAGCTTGTCGAATATACCACATCGTCGTTTTTGGCGATGATGTGCCCAGGCAACATTCTTTTCAAAGTGGCTAGTATCTTACTGGCTGTATACGTTGTGGCACCATCTTATTGATAACACATGTGTTCAAGCTCAACCTCTTCCATTTGTGTTGTTCCATCTTATAACATCATTATGTAGCGATCCTTATTTAAGGTATGATGGTCGTTATTTCATTATCTTCAAAATAAATAAGGCCAAATTATTTTTAAGTAACCTTTGTACGTATATATACAGTATGTACTTTATAAATAATTTGTAGGTTCCCGCTAACTCAAAAGCGGTGGTTTTGTTTACTGACAGCTCCATTTAGACAGAAATTAACTTCGTCAGTCATTATGAGTTATTCTAAAAATTCTGCAGCTTCGCTTTGAAGGTTTACTGGATTACTTTGTTATAAAATAGGTGCAAGGGCGTTACCAAAATTCGCTGCAATGATCGTCGTCAAACTACCTAAGGGCATGGATAGCTTTCTTATCGAGATTCTTAACTTTCACACGCATTCTTACGTACAATAAATATATTCTATCTTCAGTGAATTTGTCGTGTGTTTATTTTCTTGCAAAATTAATAATTTTGAATTTATACACATTTAAAAAAAGATTGTTATACACACTGCCAGTATATAACAATACAATGCCGTTCTGTAAAGCGGCACCTTTATCCAGTAAAGAAATTTTTCTAAAAATTTTGAGACCTTCCGCATATGTTAAACATTTAGGTAATCAACACACATGAAGATAGTTAACAAAAGGTAAGAACAGAAAAGGACCAAAAGTCGAATATTGTGATATCCCAGAACAGGAACTGTAGGTAAAGACCGAGACATCCAACGTAATTAGAGGCGGTTCGTCAAATAATGCTCGACAATCTGTAATATATCCGAAGATAGACGGACTGCATTTAGTTTACTTAAATGAAACGTTATGTGCGGCCAAATGCCTTAGGGAAATTTGTATAAACTTGGTCAACTTGGTATCGATCATCAAGTGTATCTGATAAATAGAATAACAAAGATCAGCTCTTATTGAAGCCATTGCTGTGAATCTATAGTACTAAATATTGTACTTGTTACCAGACTTATATACAGGAGTTAGGTCTAATACTCGTTAGATTTCAGATTTTTTAATTCAAAATTAAATTAAATATATACACCAGAGAATTTAATCAAATATGCCCACAACTCTTAATTAGAAAAGTAGAGATAGAAGCTGGAGCTGCGGTAACTGCTGCCTTCATAGAATTTAAGGCTTTAATTGAAAAGTTGGGTACTATGTATATTATGTATAACAGAATTATAGGAATTAGAAAATTGGATGCCAGATAATATAGGAACATCAATACTGATAGTGACACAATGTCAAATGTATACCTGATCCTCCGTAGAGTCTTGGTGTAGCTCCATATTATTATACGGAAACTACTAAAATTATTTATTTACGTGGAATGTCTTTAAGTTTGCACAGTGGGACATAGAGGGCGACACTAATCAAATATCACTACTAAAAATTAACCCTCAACTTTAATCCAAAGTTTCAGTGCGATACGTGTAGTGTTGTAACTACAACGAACTGTCATAGTTGACAAATTAGTTGAAAAGTGGAATTAAACCGAGAACATTATCGCGGAATAATTTTTTATAATTTTCGAAGACAATTATCTGAACAAGAATGCCTCGCCGAGTTGGTTTCTGTGTACGGCAATGAAGCACCACATCAGTCAACAATTTCTCGTTGATATGAACAATTCAAACGCGTTAGGATTGGTCTTAATGGCGGTCCAAGAACAGGTTCACCAAAAACGGCAGTCACTCAGAAAAGTATTGATGCTGTGTACAAGATCAACAACGAAGAACGACATGTGACGTATCGCTAAATTGAAGTATTATTGGGCATTTCAATGATCTTAATTCAAAAAATTTCGCATAAAGAATCGTTTGTAAAAAAATTAGTTTCCCTTTGGATACTGCATCTGTTGACTGAAGAACAGAAAGTAGCTAGGGTGAATTGGTATCAAAAACTCTAGATCGCTTCAGCGCCGGAAATTCTAGAAACGTGTACAACATTATCAGTGATGATGAATCTTGTATTTACGAATCATTCTCCACCAAGATAATGCAAGTTCGCACACAGCACGCAAGCCAATTGAATTTTTAATACATTGAATTGAAACAGCAAAACGTCGAATTGTTGGACTATCACAATGCGGACCTAAGTCTCAACGCTTTCTTTACGTTTCCGAGAATCAAGAACGGACAGCGTGGTCAAAGGTTCCAGTCGTCAGAAGAAGCAGTCGATGCCTTCAAAAACGTTATTTTGACTGTACCAATAAACGTGTGGAACAATTGCTTCCAGAGCCGAGTGCTGCTTATTCCCCTTTTATATACAAAACTTAAAAGACAGCCCATCTAAGATTCATAAATACTGTTTTGTTAGTACTGGTCTTAATTTTTATTGAAAGTTGTTGATAATATTCAGCTTCTTCAATAGTTTGACGTATAAAATAATCTATTAAACTTGTAAAATATACGTAAAATAGAATTTTTATTCATTTCCTAAAACTAATTTATTATGGAGGTTCTACATGGAAATATATTACAGCTGGTTGTGTATTTACTATCAGGAACAAATGGCTCTCGCTTATGTACTAACAATAACGTATTACTTAATCTTAATTTGAAACAGAAATCTATATGTATTGCGCAGACACGAAATACAATCATTACATTATTGCAAGTCATTGTCACCCTGAAATGTAGCTAACGCGACAAATAGCCCATGTACTTGTTTGGGACATCATCATGCAAACAAAGATAATACCGGCTGCAATATGTAACCTAAAGGAATAGGTAGATAACAAGGGGGCGTGCGGTAAACAGCTTACAAGTAAACCACAAATCCGGTCTATTATCTGATTATGGACTTAAGTTAGCACGCGCTTCTTATTGATTGCTCTGTGAACAGGTAGGGAGCTTGCGATAAAAACTTTCTATTTTTAACTATTTTTCTTTTTAACTTTACACTCAAGAAAAGACATTATTAATCACGCAACTTTGTTGTTCGATTACCTACTTCGAGTGGCGCGAGTGCAAAAAACAACACAAAAAGAAATCTCCACGACTATTAATGATATTTCAGAATAAATTTACAGAACGACGCTCTAGAGAATAAAAACTTGTAGAAAGTTTCGTTAGGTGTTGTTGTTTTATAAATAAACCGGCCAAGAGGGGCTGAAAAATACAAGGAAATTTAATTTTCTTTAAAACTGAATCCGTGTACACTTTGATGGTATTCGCGATGCCTTCTTTAATATGTTTGTTTAATAACGAATATTGCGTTTGCATTTTCTGCTTTACCCTTTTATTATATCTAAAAGAAAATAATTGTTAAAGCGAAACGAAAATGTACAATTATATTATGCCAGTTAATAGATAGATATTATTTTTCCTCTTTTTATAAATTAAAAGGACAGCACCAATCATTTTTGAATTTATTCGCTCAACAGACTTATAATCTAGTCTCAAGATAAAATATATTAAAAAGCATAATATGTGTTATATAAATATCTGGACAAAATTAACGCATCAAGAAAACTTATCATTTAACATTTTATGTAGTTGGTCTATGATATCTTCTGTTACTGCTCAAATAAATAATTGCAATTGTTTGACAGATGTAAAGTAATATTTTTGTATTTGCTTGTCAATAAGACATTTAACACTATTTAAAGTGATTTTTAAAAGGTTATAAATTCAGTTTTGTTAGTGCCTTTTTAAAAGATAATTTCCGTAATTGATTGCCAAGCCTTGCCTAGTGCCAAGAAATTGATAATTCAGAAGAAGAATGAGCGAAGGCGGTAACTCTAGTTAATAATGGAAATTGTCCATGATATGTAGCTAACTTGTTAGGAGTCAGCCACTCAACAATTAGTCGAATAGCTAACGTTACAATGTACATCGAAGTTAATGTGGAATCCACAATCAGATTGTAAGAAGCTTACAGGTGCAAGAAATAAGCGATACCTTATGCAAATCGTCGAAGAGAGCAAATAATTACATTGAACAGCAAGCTATTGCAAGATGACGATATAGACTTGAAGAATACAAAAGACACGCGAAGGTTACATCCTCAGTTAGACCTTCAGCGACAAGTCATATTAAGAAACAAAAACTATTTGACAATTGTGTAGTAATAGCTTACGGATTACGTACTTAGTCCGCGACGGAGATACACAAAAATAAAGTAACGGCATGTCAATTCAGTATAGAAACACGTATTTATTACAAAAGTAGATTTGGGTAGGTCATACAAAGAAGAAGAAAAAGAATGGACAAAAGAAGAAGACATTGAATGGATTCTACTACAAAATAAAAGCACCCAGAAAATACAAAAGAAGGAATGGCAGAATGACGAAGAAATAACGAAGCCTTTATGGATGAGGTATAAAAAATCTAGACAAACTGGGGAATACTGTAGGAAGCTTGTGCTTTGATGGATATTAACCACTAATGTATTTGTGTTATTGTATTTGAATTGTTGTACAATACAAAAATTTCAATACTTACTTTAACTCAGAATTAATTTAATTTAATTTTCTATAAAGAGAAAATTACTACTGTGTCTGGTAAGAATAAAATTGAGCAGTGTGACGAATCAGAATTTTCTTATTCTCGAGACCTTGCTTCCAGTGATTTTCATGTGTTCCCCCAGCTTAAAAAGCGTACTGAAGGCAAGAAATTTCAAAACAATAAAGAGAAATATACAATAAACAATTTTCTGAAATTGGTGTCTACCAAAAATGGCGACTGTGCAGCGAAGTAGTACAAAAGTTTTAAAGCCTAAATAACAATTATTGAAGTTAATAAATTTCATTTAATACTTAAAAAGAATAGGGAAGTTAGGAGCTCCCTCGCTTTTATTAAATCGCTAATGAACGATACTGGATGAAGCAGTAAAGAAAGCCAAAATCAAGATGCAGAAATTAACACTGGAACATTGGCAAATGAAATAAACGCAGTTGGCTAAATTGATATTCATGGATGGCATAACCTTATTAACAGATTCGAAGACTAACTTATAACATAAACTCACACTACTAGAGAAAGAATTGAAGGAGATTAACATCACAGTAAATATAGAGAAGACAAAATCAATGATAAATTTAGATACAAAGCAAAAATGTGAAGTAAGTTAGGGCAGAGAACATGTTAAAACAAGCAGTACATTTCATATATTTAATAGTCTTGATTGAAGAAAATGTAAAATTGGGAAATCAATGAGAGATTTGGAAGCGCAGAAATGTGTACCAAATGTTAAAGATAACATCCTAGCAAAAATAGAACTTTCTTCTTAGTTGTGAAAAACATTGTCAGTATATTATACAGTAGAGAGACATGGACGCTAACAGAAAAACAAAAATCTCGAATTAACACAATTGCAAGTAAGATTCCTGAGAAGAGTAGAAAACAAAAGCAGAAGAGACAAAATAAGGAATGAAATATAGAGACAAAAATCTACAAATGGAACCTATTAGGCATCTGTGTCGAGGGTTAGACTTACCAGAACAATGTTTGAAACACGAGTGTCGGGGAGAAATGAGAAGGGAAGACCAACAACAAGATGGATTGATAGAATTAGAGAAAAGGCAGGGAAGAAAGGAATGGTATACGAAAAAATATAAAAAATAATGGAAGATATAAAACAATAGAAATAAAAATGCGGGGCCTAAATTCATTCAGTCTTACACCTAAAAAGTGACAAAAAAGTTAGGACTAGGAAGAAAACTGATGAACGTTTTTAATAATCCATTAATAGAGATATTTTGTGAGTTGAAATTTGAATTACAGATGATTATTATAGCGTTTTTACACATTCGCAAGCCTATAAATTAACAAATCAGGCATATTGATCCGAACAGTACAACCGTAGAGTAAATTTGAATTGAACAATAGGGTTAATGTGCACCAGTCATTAAATATCCCCTTTTCAGCGCCGACACATGTATGTTCAGGGCAAATATACAAACATTCCGATTGTATATAGAGACAGCCGTAATTTTAATAATTACACGGCGGAAATTGAAATATAATATTACGATGAATACATTTTAATTATGCAGGTGTTTCGAATATAATGTCTGCTTAATACTTTGTATATTTGCAAAAACACCGTTCGGACTCGTGTGTCTGCGTGCCAAAATACAAATTTTAACGTAATGCGATAGTCGCTGTATTATATTGTAATTTCCAACACTTGTTTCCTTTGGCATCATTTCTATGTTTCATATAAACTAGGCGAACAGATGCGGACTATTTCGCTTATTACACCCACTAGCTTCGGGTGAAGTGCAATAAAGAGAAATATTACTCATTCTTTGCGAAATAACTGTCATCATAACATAATTATTCCACAGGCGATGTTTATAATTACTGTTGTGACCTAGCTAAATTAAAAAGAATACCAGGGATTTGTTAAGAAACGTAATTTATGAGAATATTGCTCATTAGGACCGAAGAAAATCCCACAATATATACTGCTTTCGCATGTATAAATTTAAATTTGTACATTAGAAAATTATGTCTTATAATGCAGAAAATTCCAGAACAGGCAACATTGTTTATTAATATTGACGATTTTTAATTTCTCATTCAGTACAGAAAGTAGGCTCACGAACAAAAGTTTTTTAAGCTGTGGTTTTGATGTAACATGCTGAATGAAGCCATAATAATAATCGTTATTTATCCACACAAAAATATAATATAAACAATTTAACTATAAATTTTGTATCTGTTTTTTATTAATAACGTTTCGAGAATGGGGGGGGGGGGGCGATGAAATAATCCATATAGATATGTGTTATGAATTACGTATTTAAAAAAACGGCTTTGCAAAGAACCTCGGGACTTCATAGAAAAAACATTAAAAAATATTAATAAAACTCTAAAAACATAAAACGTTGATAATACTATCACAAATAACAAACCAAAATTCATGACTTTATCGTAGATACCATACCTATCAGAAAATTTAAACAAACTCTTTGGAAAATACAACATTAAACTAGTCCACAAACCGCAAAACTACAAACAAGTTCTTTTTTCCAAAATTAAATATCAAACACCTACAGGGAAATAAAAAACAATTGTACTGTATTTTGCCAATGCTAATGTTGTAAAGATACATACCTAGGATAAACTAAACAATATCTACATAAAAGAATCTACGAACACAAATATAGTTCAATACAATTTAAAAATAACGAAATAAATGCAACAGCCTTATCTAAACATGTTTTAGAGCAGAGACATGAATTCTACTTTAACAACAGCGAAATGTTTGAAATAGGGAACAATTACAATAAACGTATAATCAATAAACGTATAATCAAACAAATGACATACATAAAAAGAACACAATTAGTGACATTTATAACAACTTAATTATTAGAAAATTAATTGTCTGCATTTCTCTGTATACACAAGCAGCATTCATCAACGTAAATTTGAAAACACGCATACAGATTTGAAATGTGAGATAGAAGACGAACGAAGTAGTAACTCATCTATACAGAAAGACTTTGCTGAAAGGACACAAAAGTTACGTCATTACACAAATATACACACAAAAAGCATGATATACGAGGGTGGTCCCAGTAGTACCGGATCCAACAAGGAAAATACAAAAATTTTGGAAAGAAATATATTTATTTTTCAACATAATCTCCTTTCAGCTTTATACACTTTTCCCAGCGATGTTAAACAATTTCTATACCCTTTTTATAATAAGAACTACCCTGCTCCTCAAAATAGCCATTAACTGCCGACATCGCTTCTTCATCGCTGGAAAATTTTTGACCACTGAGCCATCTTTTCGAGTTTGGGAACAGAAAATAATCCGAGGGGGCTAAATCTGGCGGATAGTCAATGAAAATCATTCCACGCGGATCCCAAAAAACCGATGACATGACCTTGCCTGTAGAAGAAACGGTCTTCGCCTTCTTTGGAGCCGGTTCTCCTCTTGAGTCCATTGTTTTGATTGTTCTTTTGTCTCGAGTGTGAAGCGATGGACTCATGTTCCATCCATGGTTATGAAACGGCGCAAAAATTCTGCTTTGTTGCTGTGAAACTTTACTAAACACTTAATTGAAACATCTTCACGACACTGTTTTTGCATCTTGCACACAGCTTTCTCATTTCCAAACTTTCAGATAATATGCGATAAAATGCCTACTATGTCTGCTAGCTCGCGCACTTTCAGTCGACGATCATCCAGTACCGCTTTGTGGATTTTCTTCACCTCATTTGGTCGACGACTGTGATGATCGTCTTGGCAGCACGTACGGCCTCGTTTTAGCTCTGCTACCCAATAATCTACTGTTGTAAACGAAGGCGGAGACTCACCCAGAGTAGAATGCAGATCAGCTTTTATATCGACTGGGTTGTGGCCTTTCAAATAAAAGTATTGTATCACGTAACGATGACCAATTTTCTCCATTTTTACAAATTTACTGAAAATTTTCACTATTGATGGCTGCCATTCAAATGCTAAATAACATGGCGTCGTCAAACTTAAAACATATGCTTTATAGATTGTTACTTTCTAATACAGTGACATATTTCAAACAACTACCGCCATCTCTAGGTCAGACCGGGTACCATGCGACCACCCTCGTAAGTTGGTTAATTTTAAAAATGTTTGTGTTTGTAAACTTATAGTACCAAACATGAAAAGATAATGAAATTAAAATGTAAGGAGTCATCAATATTTATAAAAGACAAACGCGAAACATCGTTAATAAAAACTGAGTGTCTTATTACTGTATTGGTTCGGAATAGTCAAATACAAGTGAATAAAGTTTTTAGTTAGAATAATACGACCAACACATTAAGAAAGATAAAACTACGTTATAAACAATTTAATTAAGCTTTAAAAAACCAAAACGTATAAAGCTTTGCAAGCACTAAAACTATTGGAATTGGTTCTCAAATAAGGCATTAATATTTTTATGCGCAACTTTACAGAAAATATTCATCTCAACTTTTGAAATAAAAAAGGTATCATTCGATCGATTGACAAACACGAAAATTAGTCTGAAATAAAATAGACGGAGGGTTAATTGTGTTATTGACTACTTTAATCAAAAATTTAACAACTTAGCATCGACATATATATTAAGTTAGATGCGTTAAAATCAGCTTTTTTTTGTAAGTTCAGAAAGTAATTTTCTTTTTTGCTATTGATTTATTATTATTAAATCATAAGTATATGTACAATATATTGCTTTATAATTTAGTTAATCTTTTAATTCCTTATTTTTCTTTGTATATATTTTTTTTCTTCTTTTTTAGTATTACTCGCTTCTTTGTATTAGCATTAAAATTAGCTTATGTTATTGGATAATAAATTATTATTATAATAGGAATAAATGTCGACGTATGAGATAGTCATAGCTCCTCATTTTGAATATCTGCAACAGATTTATATTTTCATCGTTCTCTATTCCAAGTGCATCTGGCTCATGATGCCTCAGCTTTCATTTTGTCATTAAAGTGTCACAAGGTGCAGATGTTATTGACAACAACTCCCAATCGTCCGAAGAGTTCCATAGTCCACTATTATAACAGTAAGATATGACATTTATTCCTTCTACGATTTCCATCAATATATGGAGTATCTGAGAAGGAATCAAGAATACATTTTCACCGAACATGAAGTAAAAGAAACTGCGAACTAGATTTTCAAGATATTGATTTCAGATATTGCTATTTAATTGTGCATTTTAAAAAGTTCTGAGTTAATTTGTGGGAATGGAAATAAAGAAAAGTTCCTACAATTTTAGCCGTACTTGTTGTTTTGCCCAGACGAAATTTACTAACTGTCAAGTTTAAATTGAAACTATTGTAACGTGTATACACTCGTATATGTATATGTTTGAAGAAAATCATGAATGTAAATGGATTTAGGTCTGACAACAATTCAGCAATATCTGGTCGACGTTGGATCAGAACAAAGGAGGGAATATTCAGTGCTCGAGGAATCCGAATTAATGTATACACAATCGTCCCGCGACTGAAATATTTTGTCAATTTCGAACACCCGCTCCTGGGTCTCAAGCTAATTAAATTATAAATGAATTCGTTTTCCATTATGACACGCACGTATTCAATTAATGTAACTAAAATTAAACTATAGAGTATAATCTGACAAAAAGGTATTGTAATGTATCTCGATAAGAGATAGCAAGCCAATACCTACGGACTATTGTTTGTATTTCTATTATTTATGTCTTTTGCTCTCCTTTACTCTTCGTAATTACTTTTCCTTGCGATGTCTAATAGATTTTTCCCTATTCTGGAATTACGGCGAAGATAATGAATGTTATCTTCGCCGTACACTGATAATTCTGGGCTGATACACTTAAGGGTATAATGCTTATCCTTTATAAGTTATTTATATTGTATTAAATCAATCGTCTTGCTGTACACTATAAAGCAGCATGATACATTAAGTAGAACAAAATATAAGAAAAATAATGTGTTTACATCAACCAACAACCTAAAGCTAATAATAAGGAATATTGGCAGGTTATGATTTATTACCACGCACGGGCTCGTGAAGCAATTTTTGATATTAATGTGCCGATGTTTATCTTACGTAAGAAGGAAGAATATTAAAAATCTTTCCGAACAGCGGCCATGGAATCAACCTCGAAATTCCGAAAAGGTACATACCTGGTCCTAGTTTTATAAGAACTAGAAAAGAAAAAGCATTTTGGAAAAAACAGCTCTATTGCCTTTTAAAATATTTGTTTCTAAGTTTTATACACGTTTGCATGCGTTCAAACCAATTCTCGAAACTTTCTTTCATTCTGAAGTTGATTTCTCAAGAACATGGGTTTCGAAGGCATCGACAGCTTTTTTATTGTGCTAAAAATCACTGTCCATGCATTTTTTGTTTGATATTAAACGATAAATCAGTCGAACACCGGCAACCAAGCATTAATTCAATGTTTTTCTCCAATTAGCCAATTATTTGACGTACTGTGTGAGAGCTGGCTTTGCCACGATGCAGAATGATGGGTTTTGCTCGTTTCTTTTGACTTTGTGGATGAGTTCTGGCAAACAGATTGTTGTGTATCATTCAGCATTAATTGTTCTTCGATCTTCTAAATGGGGGCGAGGTATCCAAGTATAACCGAAGAAACAAGCGATCATTTTCTGGCATGTCGGAAATCCATTTAGAAATAAGGCCTGATCTTCAGTCTTATATGCATGTCTCAATTTAATGAATTTAACAAAGAAATCACGACATTTTCATAAACTTTTTTTGTATTGAATTCATTGTCCATTCACCAAAATATAATATAGGACCAGAGCATGGTATTGGGCGAATATTATATTTTCCAGACGGTTAATTCATTAAACAGTTTATGAAACCAAATTCACCATTGTTAAAGAGAAAAGAAAATAAATCAAGGATTTATGAACTGGACAATCAACTGAAAATTAGTTAACATCTTCAGCTTTTAATTACTGAAGACGAGGCTTCTTTATTTTTATTAATTGTGGTCTCTGCTAGCATCTAATTCATGCAACTAACAAACATGATTGGTGCCTATGATATTTTGCTTAATTTACAAATTTCTTTAGCTGTTAGTAAGATTTTCCATTTAAGTTATTTTTTTTTCCGTTATTTCTGTTATCTTTTTCTGCAGATGTAATATCTTTAGTTTACTCTATAAGAAATTCATTTAAAATTTCTGCAAACTAATGCTATTATAAAATTAATATATTCTATAGTATAGAAATATATGTACACACACCTTAACACACCAACAGCAAATAAAGTTTGCAATAGTACGCCTAATGTTTTGAAAAATATATTTTTACATTTTGTATATATTTATATTTTTATTTCATTTAGTGAAAATACTGCTTAATCTATATTATTCAAATGCAAAGGTAGATACTATTTCTCAGAACGGAGGTCTTATACAAATACATTGTGATATTTATATAATTTTGACTGAGTATGTTTATATAACTATCTTATTATTAATATATAGGTGCGCAATTAAGTTCTCGCTGTTTTTCAAGAGATGGCTCCTGTAGTAAGTGCTGGTCGACTGTGACAAAACCAAAACGTCATGAACCAAGCTTATACATATGGTAAACAAACCGCTTTGACATATTAGTGATTTTGTTTTTGTGTCATATACTTTTGGTTGTGTGAAAATATCTGATTTTGTGCCAAATAATCGTCATTTGCGGAAAGTGTTGCTTTTCTTCTTTCATTCGAAGAAAACGGCGGCTGAAGCGCATCGAGAACTCAAAAAAGTTTACGGAGATGCTCCTCTAAGTGAAACAACGTATTGTGATTGGCTCCGTCGCTCCAAAGACGATGATTTCGATGTTGACGACCGTTCGCGTGAAGGAAGACCAAAAACCTTCGAAGACGCTGAATTGGAGGCATTGCTCAATGAGGAGCCATGCCAAACGCAAAAAGAGCTTGTGTCAGCATTAGGAGTTACTCGCCAAGCCATTTCCCAGCGATTGCATGCGTTGGGGATGATTCAAAAACAAGGAACTTGGGTTCCTTATGATTTCGAGCCAAGAGACGCCATATTCCCCAGATATTGCGCCGTCCGATTATTACTTGTTTCGTTCGATGGCACATGGTCTGGCTAATTAGTAGTTCCGCTCATATGAAGACGAACACTTCTACCCTGACGGTATTCGAACTCTGCCAGAAAGATGTGAAAAAGTTGCCGCAAGCGATGGGCAATATTTTGAATGATTCATTTGTAAACATTTTTTCACAATAAAGTTGCATTTTTATCAAAAAAAACAGCGAGAACTTAGTTGCGCACCTAATCGTAAGTGCATTATAAAGTCGGTGTGCTTTTATATTTGTTTTCATTATATTATAAATATTTCACATTTTTATATTGTATATATATATATATATATATATATATATATATATATACATATATATATATATATATATATATATATATATATATATATATTGTATATATTCAAACGAGTGTAGCGATACTTTTTTTTATTTTATATAATCCTTTATTATATTTTAGTATAGCTCTTTTACATAAAGCTATTGCGTTATGTATATTATCTCCGTTTATGATGTGCACTTAAAAGTAATGAACCAGTTGTGTACAGTTTTGAGCCACGTTTTTTTATTGTCTTTGTGTGTAGCGTCTGTAATAAAACCGGCACTTATATAAATAGACAAGGAATTCTAATCAATCAAGATAGACGAACAGTCTAAGATCTGGCTGATACCAGGTCAATTCCACTAACTCCATATGAAATGCGTCTGATGCTAGACGTTCTGAATACTGAAATTAAAGGGACGTTTATATATGTGCATCCTTTTTCGTAATTAAAATCTCCCTGAGTATTATTATTTGTAAAGGAAGTAGTATCTTTATGATTATTTGTAAAGTCACGTATTTATTTCCGTTTAGTAGCTGGTGTGTTCTGTTGAAATATAAATTGTTACACCCCAAGTTCTTGCATTTCTTTATCATTTTCAAATTTAATTATCATTAAACGCCCCCAACAGAATATAATAATAACATTTAAATTCTAAATAAACCTACATTAAAAATATGGCTCAGGACGAAGTGTTAATAAACAAGAATTTCAGTTTTACTTTCTAAAAATGAGTAATATTCTTTACGATAGTGGTTTGAAGCAACAAAAATTAATTGGTGAATTGATTTTATTAATATTTATATCTCATTAATACCGTAAAACAGTATTTTAAAATAGGCAAACTGTGAAATATCTGCATGAACAAACTTATAAAAAGAAACGACCTAAACTATTTCCTCTATACAGTCAAGTAAAACTAACATTTGCGATTATTACAATAATCCTTAACTTTGAAATACGAGAAAATTCATTATATTAATTGCTTGAGCGCATTGTAGAAATGAAGTTGTTGTGTACTAATATTCCCATTAGAGAGATTAATTTAAACTTCAACTAACTAATTAATGTTCGGATTTAGTTAGTGCCAATGATATTCAAACAAATTATTATTTATTGTCTGCTTCTGCATAGTTCTGTCTATAAATTAACGTATTCATGTCTCGGAAATAAGCTACTCCTTAACAGTTAAATTTTGTTATTTGTCAGAATGTATATCATAACTGTTGAAACAAAAAATTCAATTTATTGTTTGTAGTGCTCCGTCATCCGAGATGCGTATTTCCTTTTTAAAGAAATTCGTTTCGTCACTAGTAAATAGAATGCCATTGTTCCTTCTTCAAACTAATTGCAATGGTGAATAGAATGTTTTTTAATTCAGTGTAAGCATTTCCTAATAAAAATCTAAAATAATACTAAAGATTTTTGTTATCTATTGCAATATAAACTCATCTTTTCCATTAATTACGTATATCACATAATTATATTAGCAAGACACATTCTCCAAACGACACTAGTGAATCTAGCATTAATAAAGAATGGTAATTTTGGATTAATTGTGAACTTTTTTTTCCTTAGGATTTCTTATTTGTATAGAAAAGCTAAGTATGATTTAAATTCTCGAAATTTGTTTAGTATTTTTCATGGATCAAACTTAAGGTCACTTCTCTTTATATTATGTATTACCGACCCTGAGACATATTTTGTACTTGCTTATATCGACAATTTAAAGATATGTATACGTGTATATGGGTTGAATGATACAACTTTCCTACAGAAATCAAGCAATTTAATATAGACGTGGTGTCTACATTTAATAAGTGTTTGATTTTCTATCAAAAATAATTTATTTTATTTTAATTACAAGAACAATGAAAATTTGATATCCTCTATGACAATTAAAGAGACTTTTATTTGGCAGCGGTCTAACTTTAGACCCCTGTCACTTTTGTATAACCTAATTTAACATATTCCTTTCTTGTCTAAGTTGAGAGTGTTTATTATCCACTCGCCATGTACTAATGCTCTTTCCCCGCTATCCTAATACAGGGCAGTTAATTCATTACAGTCCTGGTGACATTAAATTCACCATTGCCAGAAAAAAACTAAAATCAAAGAAACATTACAAACCATTGAAAATTTGTTCAAATTTTCAGTTGCAAAACCGGAATAAATTTTTGGCTACTGAAAACGACACTTACTCATTTTCAATATCATGGTTCCTTTCTTTATCTAATTCCTTCAGAAAACTTTACCAGGTAAACCATTTTTTTTCCGTGAAAATGTAATACTGTTTTTAGTAGTTTCTGTTATATTTTCTTCAAATATAATATTTACAGTTTATCCCATAATAAGTACATTTATTTATCTTTTATCAGAGAAGATTGAATTTCCTTTTTCTTATAACTTGTCATTCGCATAAAAAGCTAATTATGTGTTTTATAATGATTTTAAGTCTTCGAAATTTGTTTCAAATTCTGGAGTTCGTCAAGGATCAAACTTAGGACCACTTCTCTTTGTATTATGTATGAATTATCTTAAGTAGCTGACATATCCTGCATTTATTTTTGTCGATTATTTAAAAATATGTATGTGCGTTAATGGATCAGATGGTAAGCTCTCCTAGAGAATGATACGAATTTAATACTTTGTGTTTAGAAACAATCTAAATCTCAAGATAAGCAAATTTTGTATGGTTTGTGTATATACAAATATAACCTTTTCTCTTCTAATTACAACAACTAATTTTAGACAATTAAAGGCTTAGGAATTTTGTTTAATGGTGATCTAACATTTCTCACCCATTCTGCTGATTTGTGTAGATGCGCTTCGGAGATTCTCAGCTTCAGATGCCGAACTTTGTATTTTTATATGAATTCGTCACTAGTGGAGAGTAGAAAGTTGACAATGAGGTGTTTTAAAGTTTCCGAGCTATAGAGTTAATGGGATATATATTGTTAAGAACACAGATCATAACCATATTCTAGTGAACATATTTTCTTGTTGTTAGATGCCAGTAGCGCAATTGCTAGAATAATTTTATGTACTCGTATAATCTAACGCAAAAATAAGATAAATTCTCCTTCTTTACATTAGAGAATTTATTTTCCGGTTCCTCGATCTACATTGCGAAATTCTGTGATTATTGTTTATCTGATACGTAAGAGTAATATCTTGCTCATGATTTCAGTGCATCAAATAGGTAAAAGCACAAATAAATTCTTTGGAAATAACATATATGAACTGAGGATTGAAACATGTGTCTTTTTTGTTATGAATTTTTATTTCGTGTTGTATATACCAATGAATGTAGGTGAACTTTTTCGTTTACTTTCTTATTGCCTCTCTTAATTTCCTATTCAAATACGTTTATTTCTTATTTTAATACGTGCCTGTAATTCATTTTCCCACTCCCTGCTTAGTAAACTATTATTAATACAATCATTAAATATTTAATTTGTTTTTATAATAAACGTAATAATAATTCATGCCTTCGCACCCTCTAGTAGCTTAACACCAATTGTCCAGGTTTATAGTGCGACGAAATGTTATGCTTCCAACATTAAATTAAACAAGGAAGTAAACTACGAAAAATCTTCCCGGACAAATAGATCGTCAGACTCGGAACTGGCACCTCCAGCCTTATAAGCTAGTACAACTGAGCTGTCAACCTACTATTTTCCTTTAAGAAAACGAAAGAGTAACTATGATATATTTAATTAAATTTATTTTCTTTATGTATGCTAAGTATGCGAAGATTTAAATTCACTAACAGGAGAACATGAACACGTCAGGTGCAAACTAGTAAGAAAGGAACGACAGAAACAATTATTTCAAAGATTACTAACAAATAACAATGAGTATGAACAATATCGTGAGAGAACTAAACTGCGAACAGTACATATTGTATATTATATCATAAATTGGACTTTTTCTTGATTATATTGTAATATTAAGGCTAATGTCGAAGTAATAAAAAATAATTTTCGTAATAGCACCTGTACTTATATGAATTGTCGACTAATTTAGTAAATGAAGATAATTTCATCCCTTAAATTGAATGAATTAATAATTTATCCAACGATATTAACAAATTATCATAATATTCTCTAAAATATATATTTAATAAATTTTGTAATTAAATAAATATTATATCCCGCTCTTATTTAAATATAATAAATATTTCAATAACGAGGGGTTCATTACTTTAAATAAATACTAAAATACATGAATTATTTTCTATTAAAATATTATCTTTATTTGGAATGTGTTCCAATTGAAGTGCATTGCTACTGGTAATATCGGTAAAGTATTGATCTATCGTAGTTTTTTTTGGACAAATAGTTACCACGAACTTCGTAAATTTGTAAAAGTTTAATCAAACTTACCACTCAGTTATAACACGTGAGTCTAATTCACATATTTAAGACCTACACTAAATTGAAAATTGAGAACGTAAAGTATCATTCACATGAACTTAATGTAAAAATGTAAAAACACGGAGTAAATTGATATTAAAAATGGGTGTTGGGAAAAAGTACAATGATTCATTGCAAAAACTATATAATACGTACACTTCACTCACTAGCTTGCTCCAGGATAGTTTCACATTAATTTTTTTTTAAGAAAATGTGTATGTATATAGAATAGCTTTTCATATTTTCTGGAATATAGAAAATATATAATTAAAATAAAATTGGTATTGTATATTCCAGTTATTTATTTTATAACTGCAATTGACGATAATGAGAAATACACTGCTCAAAACAATTAGGAGATATTTGGAGAAGTATCATTAAACGAATACAGAATTGTGAGACTTTATAAGAAGTTTTATTGATAAGATGACGAAAAATCTATTGTTAATAATGTGTATAATCTCCAAGAATGGAAATAAAGGTTTGGCATCTCATTGGCATTGGTTGAATCAGGACATCAAAAAATTCTTGTGGAACATTATTCCATTCCTCTACCAGAGCAATTTGAAGGTCCTGAATTGTGGCATATTTCTTGCTGCAACATGTCTTCCTAAGGCATCCCAAGCATGTTCGATAGGATCACCATCAGGAGAATTTGCTAGCCAGTCCATTCTACTGATTCCCAATTGTTCAATCCAGTTGTTCACGATGTTTGCTCGATGTGGTCGAGCATTATAATCAATTAAAATGGATTTTTCACCCATAGCGCCAGCGCACGTAACAACAATGGGTCTCAAAATTTCATCCACATACCTCTGAGGGGTCAGGTTGCCATTCTATATCATAGAAAGGTCTGTATGACCTCATGCGCTTATATCAGGCCATACTATTACACTGCTGCCTTCATATTGCGGCCTTTCTCAAACAAATTGTGGCTGATTGTGTGTTCCAGGTTCACGCCAAATTAAAATACGCCTATTATCTGGACCTCAGGCGAACTTGGATTCGTCACAAAACAATACTTCTGCCCAGTCATCGTGATTCCAATTTCTATGCTGCTCAGCCCATATTCTTCGCCACCTTTTATGAAGAACAGTTATTATAACGCATGCTAGGGTTCTTCGAGCATACATGCTAACGTTATAAAGCCGATTTCTCATTCTTTGAGTTGATACTACTCTCTACTATAAGCTGAAACTTATCAATGCATTCTGTTTCTTGTTTAAAAGCGTTATCGTTGCAATATAAAAATATTTGCGTGTCATATTATTTATTTATTTATTTTATTATTATTTTTTCAAATATCCTCCAATTGTTTTGACCAGTGTAGTAACGGATAATGCAAGGGGAGTTCAAATTTTAATTACTAGTAAAATGTCGCGCCAAATGTAAGAATCAACAGAGGAAATTGTGTACACCAAACGATGCGCGAGGTCAAACTTCATGTTAGTTAAATAGTTAGGTCTATATACACTTCGGTTTTTCTAAAACTAAGAGTGAACTCGAAGCATTAATTCGCCGAACAAGACATTACAATAATTTAAATTGAACAAATGAAGATGTAAAATCATCGGAGATGTTCTTAAAAGCCAGTGTAGTGAGAACACGTTGTTAGACATAAACGTCTATAAATGGTACAAATCGTGTAGAACGAAATTTAGATTAGATTGCTAACAGAGTTAATGCATTTACTTAAGGTGTTTATAGTGTAGCATTACAGTGAAGGACAATTTTTGTAATATTGGTGTGCTAACACTTAATAATTTTAATCTCGTTTCTTCATTTCTATGTAATTAACTCAAATTTAATGTTCTTAATAATTTTTCTTCAATTATGACTAATTGTATATACAGAGAACAAAATATATCATTCTTCATGAAAAACTCATTTAAAGCGATATGTTTTGTTTGTAAAATAAAACACGGATATCTTGATAAAATTTAAGATAATTTGTAGTTCGGTGTAAGCGAGATACAGTGATTACAATTACTGATAGAAAACATCATTCAAAAGCTCTCCACAAAGCACTGAGAGGAATGAATCCGCTGAGTCTAATTTTCTGTGAATTCTTCATATAAATTTGATAGACATATTGAATATTATATATATATATATATATATATATATATATATATATATATATATATATATATATATATATATATATATATATATCTGCAAGTCATATAATGTTGCTGGTCTATTGGCGTAGACTAACGACTGAAGTGGTCCATTTCCAGGAAATAATCTTTTCAACTTCTCTTTCTGGTAGTAAATTCTTTGGTTGTTAGTGTGACAAATGAAACAATCTTGTTGAAATGAAATGTTGTCCAAGTCAAGAGCATCAGTTCCATTCGCAGTAACGGAGTTGCTAGCATCTTTGGAAAAAAGTAAGGTCCAGCAACTTTTCCAGAACGTAATGCATACCGCACTAGAAAGTAAAATTAAATTAATGCAATGCTTCTTTATATATTGGTTCATTTTCAGATGGTAGGTTTTGCTTATTTACAACTATTAAGCCACAGGTGAGTTCCGCGGTTGGAGATTATTTTCTTATATGGTTCGGGGTCAGTTTCAAGTTTATGTAAAGCTTAATTACTGGTTTTGAAATGTAAGAAATGATCGCCTGGTTTTGGTTCTTGAATTACAGCAAACGCATTTGGGACAAGAATTTTTCGCAAAATTAATCACAGTCTTGTATTGGAGAGGCCCAGTACCTAAGATCCTAAATACCTAAAATTCGCATATTTAGATGTTTACATACTGACGTGCAGCTGCAATAATTTCTTCGCTTCTTGCATTTCTTTAACTCATTCACTGGCACGGGAACGTTATGAAGCGAATATGTTTATTCGAATTTTTGCGCAAGACAGACGGAAACTGAAGTTACTGTACATAAAGCAATTGTGACTGAATGTGAATTTTGATGAAACATCTGAATAATTTGTTGTTGAAGTATCGTCATCGTTTCATCATGAAAATGGTAGACAGAGACAAGCACGTTTGTCAAACAAACAAATTTAGTAAGGCTGCCACCAAGAAATCTCAATGTACATATGCGTCATTCCTTCTGAAGAACTCCTTTTATATTTTCGATATTTCTCATTTTCAATAATAAATGAAAATTGTTTTAGTACGAATCAGTTGGGTAGGTAATATTTAGCATCAAGAAGAGTTAATTAAATGACCTGTCGGAATAGGTATAATCTAGTAAATAACAAAACAATTATTATTAAATACTTTATTAAGG
Organism: Dermolepida albohirtum; assembly: GCA_031893035.1. NCBI lineage: Eukaryota > Metazoa > Arthropoda > Insecta > Coleoptera > Scarabaeidae > Dermolepida > Dermolepida albohirtum. The sequence goes on along the minus strand of JAVIWB010003802.1, from coordinate 296,837 downwards.
ACAGAACACTCGATTTTAAAGCGGTCTTAAAAAAGTTAAATTATAAGAGGAATGTCAGAATTTTACTTGTCCGATTACTTAAACGTAATCAAAGCAGAAAATTAGTTTTTTTACTGCACCGGAACAGCAACGAAAAAATTCAGTACAAGAATTTCAAATTACTTCTTTTCTAAATTCTCACAAATATCTTCTGACAAGTTACAACCACAAAAAAGAGAGAGCAATTAGAGATTTGCGAACTGAATCCTGGAAATTATTATATTTGACAGTATATCGAAAAGACAAGACAAACCTTATATAACATTCTAGAAGGCCAAAACAAGTATATGAATAAATTATTCAAAATTTTTACACAACACGAGTATGTAATATGTGTATTTCACTTACGTCTTTCCTTAATTCAATCCACTGACTTAGTAATGCGATGATTATTTACTTTGGGAAGTAAAATTGCATGTGTGGGACGTTTAGTTTCTTATGTAACGAAAGTACGAAGTGCTTTTCCAATATTATAGTGATTTTTCTAATTTTACAATGAATATCCGGAAGCTATGAATAATACAATAAGGTATGGAATTAAATGTTTTAATAGAATTTCTTTACTGAACACATAAATGTTTTAATAGCTTATGTGTTAACTGAACACGTTATTACATCTACTGTATGTACGTTAACTACTTATATATATATATATATATATATATATATATATATATATATCATTTAATTTTACAGAAAATGTAATGTTTCTCTATAAAAACAGTAATTTTTGAGGTTGAAACTTTGAAGGAGAAGAAGATTTGATATCATTAAATCAACCAAATCAAATTTGGGTATTTAAAAATAATTTCGAAGCTTAACATTTACTGCTAATATAAAAATGCAAGAAAATTCGTCGGTGCTCAAATACTTTTGTAAAAAGAATCTATGGAAATTGATTAGAGTTATGCTTTAAATAAATATTTGTTTAATTTTAATTTAGGTTTGTTTTGCCCAATGAAATGGCGCAGAATAAAATATTCTTTCCCGATTTTTAATTTTTATCGAATGTACGAGGTGTATAAATCTTCAAATATGGTTACAGTCCTTTTGTGACATCTAGCATTTGGATTTTGTCAGCACTAAAGTTCGCTATAAACCCTAATTTTCTAATTTTTACTTTTTAGTGTAATAGGAGGATGTCGCTATTTTAACGCATGTAGTAATAGTATTGAATAAATGTTATTATGATATTTTTAGAAAATTGTATTTTAAAGAAAAGCGTAGGTTTATATGGCAATAAATTTAAAAAAAAAGTAATTTAAAGTTGTGGTAAAGTTACAAGCAGGAGTCTAGACGAAGGCCGGGTTGTATAGGGTAACCTAGACAAGAGAATAATGAAACATTCCTTTCCTTAACTGTATTCCAGCTTACTTCTCTGTCTTTTGATTTAATTGTTAGTGCCTATTTAACAAATCTTTGGCAGATGTATCATGTTTCTTGATTCGTTTGTCTCGGAATTGCTGTTGGAATAATAATATTAATAACTAATTAATAATTTTCTGAATACAATAGCCCGATTTGCCCGAACTCATGCCGCAATATTTTCTGTGAATCGTCTGCGTATAAACTCCTATTCAATAGTATTATCTGGAACAGACGAATGACGAACTTTTTGTATCAACGTTATTTCTTCCTTTAGTATGTATAGTACGCTAACATCTGCTTATGATTATTTATACCGTCCATATTCAGGCGGTACCTTATTATTATTATATTTTGTTTGCCGACCACTTTCGCATGCCAGGTTTTAGTGTCAAACAGCTCCTCATAAACCTCTAAAGAAGCTTTAAACTTTCTCCTACTTTCTCTACATTGTAACCTGTTTTTTAAGAATCCATTTTTATGGGGAACGAAATTTAGTGCTCTCACTATCCCTTTAATATTCGACAATCAATTATTTCCTTTTCTTTCTTAAGCCGTGGATGTAATTAATACTTTCGTCTAATTGTAAATTTTAAACAACTTAAGGTTCATTCCAATTATTAATGTGTTTCTATTTTCTTGCGCTGCTCTATCTTTATTTGTTGTAAATTTTTTCTTGTCTCTGATTCTATATTATTATTTGATGTTGTTTGTGGGTAATCTTATAGTATACATACATAAAAGAAGAGCTCAATATACACCTTTCTTTCCTTATCGCACATTAGAGGCGCGTTATCATTCTATTTGTATTTATTTTAATAACTTTATTTTAAAAATTTTATTGCTTGTTCGCTAAAAACAATAAAAAAATTTCTACTATCAAACGTGCGGTCTTTATTGAACTTAAACTTCTTATTAAACTACTCTGTAAATTTTTTCTTAAGTTTTAACTCGCAAGCAATTATCAAGTTAAGGAAAGTCTATGATTTTTCTTTCCGAAATGTCGAATCTAGCGTTATGATGCTTAAATTACTTCGTCCTTTATGCTGAGCAAGTTATCCTGAATCGTATTAAATTCCAGATAGACCAATAAAATTCTGGTAACGCACATATAGTTCTAGATGTCTACAGTGAGAACTTGCCTGTGATTATTTTCAGCGAAAAATTGCAAAACATATCTCCAACCGAGAAGCCAACAAACAATTTCTCTTTTCTTAAAGGTTCTCTTCAAGCTAATAATACTAATTTCGTTAACATTCTTCTTTATATAGTAAATGACTAAAGGAATCCTTACGGTATCTTGTGAAGAACTTGAACTTTACTAAATTAATAAAGGCGTTATTTGAACATCGCGTTTCTGTAGATTTTCAGCGGAAACTTACTGAAGGAGCTAATTGGATGATCGACGTTAGTAGGCTGGTAAAACATGGCTGAAGTCAACAATATACTCATCATGACAAAAGTGTCTCCAACTCTTGAACAGTCAGTCTCCCGTCAAATCATCCTGACCAGTGACGGACCGTGGACCGTGGAAGACGGGAGCCCCACCCCCTCGCAGAATCCAAGCTGTCGGGGCAGTGGTTGTAAACCAGTACGGACTAAAGGTGCTTTTCTCTTGACGGGTGTGCAGCTGTATCTGCTCAGGTACTGACCTGTAGAGTCAGTAGGGATTTAGATAGGCCCCCCTCCACTTGTAGGGTGCTGGTGGTTTCTGTAAAATCTGAAGCGCACATGTAGCTCGTTTCGTTTCTGCGTGTGAGCGCGCTGATTTAGCGTATTTCAATCCCAGAGTCATTCGTGGCTGTGGTGAATATGTCCTCACGGACTGGTGTCACCACATAACATATCAACAGAGATACTCCTTGTGTTTAGTTCTGCAAGGAATAAGTCTGCGAATTTTTTATCAAATTAATAGTTCCGAAGGCTATTATTTAGTCTTCACAGCTGCGGTTGGGTCTAAAGCCGACTTGCTCCACCAGTAATAATCTCACACTTACAGTGCCGATTTCATTGTATATGAGTCGTTCCAGCAACTTGTGGAAATAGCTGAGTACAGTGATGGATATGTAACTTTCAGGCATATCGTCTAGTCTGGCTTCAAGACAGCAAGAATTATTGTGAGTTTGAACTCACGTCGTAAAACTCCCGTTCACAAAATATCCGAGTAAAATGTAGCAAGTCCGGTCCTTACATACATTATTTTTTAGCTAATATTGAATACCAAAAATGTGTCTCTCCTTGTTCATACATTTATCACTCTAGCGTTAGCTGAAAATTAAACTTAATTTCGACTATCTAAATTGTAGTATAGGTTTGCAAGTGTTAGTTGCTAAAGAAAATGTTTTATTAATTGTAATAACACGAAGTTTAATTTGAGGAATTTTGTATCTGTTGAAGACCCTTGCATTGGGAAATTCCTTTTTATTTTAAATAATTTGCAATGCCTCATTATTTGATGTCATAACAAAAAAACTGTTCTTCAGTAAAACAGCTCCACGAAGACAAAGAATGTCTTATTACAAATTTCAATGCACTTACAATGGCATAAAATGATTTTTAACTACTTCCTTGTTATTTATATTTCTAAAACTACAATGGAAACAAAAGATTACTCACAGAATCGATTACGCCTTCTGTCTCGAACTATTAGTCTTCAAAATACCCTCCATTATTATGTATGAATGAAAATGTCGGAAAGCAGTTAACAAAAGACTCGATTGTGTTCTCTGCGTTCCCTCAATACAAAATGCATCGTTTCCATAAAACCACGGGTTTTCCGTTTTAGACGCCAACGCTGCAGTGATATAATGCCTGTTAAAATCTAATAAAGTTGACTATTATTTCCTCAAGTATATCCTATTAATACCGAAAGTTTTAACAAAGCCCGAACATTTGTTCGAGCACGGGGGTGCTATAACTTAGGGAAGCCCAGTTCTGGCTTTACTCCGAATCCACCTAAACATTTAATCATTGTATTTAACATCCTAATGAAAGCATAATTTCTACAGCACATAGAATCGTATGGGATTTATCATGTCTCGAAATTTATACATTGTATATATTATATTGCGGTTACGTATGTATGAGTATGTCTTCCTTTATAAACTTCACAAATCTAAGTGCAAATTCTCATAATTTTAAGACCTTTGCAGAATTTAGGCAATTATTCATGTAAATTTATTTCATTGAAGATTTGCCTAAAATTAGTTTCAAACATAAAGTCATACGTAGTATTATATTAATTCGTAGATATGAAGTTATTTACCATAACACAATTTTCTAATGTTTTGTTCTCTTGTTGACCAGATTGATAAATTAAAAAAGGATTTACTGTATAGACTCATAATGATGTCTTCTGATATAGATTCTCATACATAGCTTAGAACTACGCGATTCCCTTCCGTTTCTTTCTATTTCCTGCTACGTCTCCCCAGTTATTGCTCCTTTTCTCTCTCTCAAATCTTCTGCAATCGCATCACTCCTCCTTTTTTTTGCTCTTCCGTTTTTTCTTTCGCCATCTGGTTATTTCTATAGCTATTTCTTTTGATTTTCTATTGGACTTTATTCTAACAGGGTATGTCGATAAAAGGATTTATCTTGGAACAGTTTGTAGATTCCTATGTTAAGCCTTCTTCCCAAATTAATTTCGTATTTTTTCTTCCAAAATTCTTCGTGATGTTTCTGTTTCCTGGACGTCCAGTTTCCGACGTTTTTATAGATTTAATATTAATGTCCCACAAACTTAGATGAGAGTACTTTTGATTTTGGTGTTTATGTATGTATGTATATATATATATATATATATATATATATATATCTATATATATATATATATATATATATATATATATAATGGAATTTTGAAAACAAACGAAAGAGAACCACATTCATCTGAATTTGTGTTTAATATTTTCGAATTTTGTGGCTTTTTTTCTAGATAACAAATGCGTCTTTAATTCCTAAACAACTTAATTTTATTTAGCAGTGAATTTTAAAGTTATTATCGTATGATGAGTTGTTAATTTCGTCTTCCTCCAACATTTTTTGAAGTATTTACTTCTGTTACTTAAAAATAGATATACGAATTAGCCATACCAACTTTCCGTCATTATTTTGGTAACAAAATATTTCAATGACTTTTCAGAATCAATAAAATGGAAGTGGATATTCTTGAAAATCTCTATTGTTTTTAAGAACAGCCTCAAAGCGAATTTCAGTACTCGCAACTAACTTTTCGACATAATTCGTAGGCATGTGCGCCATAGCTTCTTTACATTTCGAGATAATTGAGAAATTTCATATACACATTTCTAGCGAAGTTTCTGTTTCATAGAAACCCAAACATTTTCAATTGAATTGGCGCCTGGGGTCTGAAAAAACAATCCATTGGTGCAATACTACTTGCAGCCTTTCTACTCCTTACACTTTTTTGCCGATGTTGAAGTTTAGAAATCGCGCGTGTGAAAGCAACCCCAAACATTTATATATTATACAGACGGTATTACAACTGACTTCTTACATTAGTTTCAGTATGGTTTTTCCTAGTTAAGAAATGTTTCATGACTTTTCAATTCTGCATTCTGACTGTAAATTGCGATGAATAATTCCGCAGTTTGCTTACTTGATACAAACTAATTGTATTATTGGAGAAAGATTTATGGTAGAACGAGAGGATTACTTTCTTATCATGTGTGAATCAATATATCTTGTTGTGTAAATAATCTAACTCTTTTTATTTTATTTTATTTTTTTAAATTCCAACAGATAGAAACACCCAATTTCGCGAATACTCTTAACGGAATATTTGTAATAAATAACAACATAAATATATAAACACAAATGTTATGGCTATTAGAAATTCTATTGACCTGCGAGCATGCAAAAGTAAAAGCAGTCTTACCCAGAACACTAGTGCTGTAAAAATCGTAGGTAAAGATAGGCCGCTTATTTAGAAAAGTTAAAGGTAAGCCGCGAAAAAACAATTTACTTTGTTGTATACCAATGAACTTAAAAATCTTATTAGAAAAATTACTCTTAGGGCTTGTAACGAAGTGAATTCAACAGCAGCGAATACTCACAGATATTTTTAGGATATATTTGGTCTTCCAAATAATAAACGAATTTCAAGAACTAGGTATTAATTAAGTACTGAGAATTTACTAGCCACTAGTGAGAAGTAAATAAAGTAAACTGGCGCAATTACCAACACTATCGAAAATATGATTTTCGAAAGACAGCTCCCAAAGTTTTGCTACGTGGAATTTTCCAAATTCGGTGCTAAGGACAATGTAATTTTTGGTGGAAGGGAGGATTGATATACACTCCGCGCAACATGAATAGGACCACCCGACTTGTTGCAAGCTTTCGGTGGTTTGAAAAACAATTCATTTACTAAAAATACAATGTAAGTTTGTAATGGTATGATATGGCAAATAATACGCATTATTGCGCAATAGTGCCTAATGTTATGCATTGGGTGACGTAAGTACCACATACATATAAAATGCACCGCGCCGGTTGGATACGACCAGTATTTAATAGTAAGCTACCGGATGAGTGTCGAGTTACAACGTGTATCCGGATAAACAAACATCTGTAATTAAGGGTATTGTGCAACGATGGGACGACAGAAGTGCTTAAGTATGGAAGAAATTGGAAAAATTAAAGCGTTCCATCAAGAAGGGTATTCCTCAAGGGCTACTGCAAAGAAAATAAGTCGATCACACCAGGTTGTGAACAATTTTATTAGGGATCCCGAGAATTATGGAAAACGTTTTAAAGGGCGAACAACATCCGTTACAACTAAGAGAGAACGTCGAGCCATATTACGCGAAGCATCGAATTCGGCATTAACGGCAAGACAAATCGCGAATAACGTTGGAACGAATGCATCGGTAAGAACTGTACAGAAGTCCGCATTTAAAACGTTTGAAAATTAAACGACGGCCTCCTTTAAGGGAATTTCAGCGCACTGCACGTCTTCAGTTTGCTCAAGCAAAAATGGGGTGGACAAGAGAATGGCAAACTGTTATTTTCAGTGACGAGAAGAAGTTTAATTTAGATGGCCCAGATGGGTTTTCTTATTATTTCCACGATTTACGTAAAGATGAAGTGATTCAGTCACGAAGGCGAGCCGATGTTGGTTCAGTCATGGTATGGGGAGCTGTTTCCTATAACGGACCTGTTGATTTAGTAATAGTGAAGGGCAGACAGAATTCGGAAAAGTACGTCCAGCTGCTGCAACAGGTGAAAGACAAATTTTCCAACGTTATGGCAGGTGGGCCATTTATTTTCCAACAGGATAATGCCAGTATTCACACCGCGCGCATTGTTCGACGCTGGTTTCAAGAACAAGGCATGGAGGTTCTCGATTGGCCATCGCTCTCCCCCGACCTGAACATCATAGAAAATGTTTGGGGATGGTTGTCGCGTAAATTGTACTCCAATGCTACCCAATTCAGTTGCGCTGACGAACTAGAGCAGGCGCTGAAACGAAGTTAGGCGGAACTTCCCGTTGACTACTTGAGAACCCTGTATAATTCCATTCCATCCCGACTATTTGAGGTTATAAGAAATAATGGCAAAAGTACTCATTATTGAACAATAAAGTATTTTGTTATTGCAAACGAATCTTTTATTTTGTAGATTGGTCGTATTCAAGTGGCGTTTAATTACTCTACTTATTGTCATTAGTAAAGTACATTTGCACTGACTTTTACAAAAATTATATTTGGTACCTACATACATCTTTTTATCAACCCTCTTATTTTCGAAAATAACAATTTCAGCGCGCTACCATGTTTATACCAACTACAAATGTCATATATGCAGTTGGTCCTATTCATGTTGCGCGGAGTGTACAAGGCCTCCACTTCTATAGATTAAGAGTAGAAATGAAAAAAAATGAAAACAGTTTCAAACTAATGTAAATTTATTATACCACCGATGCATATAATTATTTTTCTACATAATCACCATTTAGTGCAATACATTTTTCCAAATGCTGAATCCATTTCTTCATTCTGCCCATGAAAAAACTTTCTTGTTCACTGTTGACCTAATTGCGTACAGTCGTCTGAACTTCAGTGTCTGAGAAGAGATATTGATCTTTCAATACTTCCCTTATCTTTGGGTACAATAAAAAATCTGAGAGGACCAAACCAGGATTGTACAGATGGTGCGAAACAATCGGGAATTTCAAGCGAATCACTGCTTTCCTCGTTTCGTTCCTGTAGTGAGATCTGGCGTTGTCGTAGTGCAATAAAAAATTCGTTTTTCCACCCTTACTCCATGGATACAATTTTTTAGTAGTCGTAAAGTCTTGCAGTGATCACTTCGGCAGATAGTCGGTATGAAGGAGTCCTTTGCATATTGGGAAATGGTGAGCTTGACTTTCTGTGCTGACGGAACTCTTGAATTTTCGTAGACATAGAGAATTCAAACGCCTGTAAATTTAGGACGCGCGACTGTTTCTATCACGTATCGTTTGATATGCACCTCAGAAATCGAGCACAGGGCAAATGACGCTGTCATTTAACAATGATACCCTGCAAAATGAAATTTTACATGTTAAGATTAGACAGTCGAAGTTACTGCCTGCAAGTTAAAACTTGTTTCTATACCCACTATGCGCACAATGACATTAAAGGAGACTACATGTATTGTTGTAAGGTACATTTGCAAATTACATTCTTTGAAGAAAATAACTTGTCACAAATTGTAATTTTACTTCAGTTTCTCACATAATGTCGTTAATAATTTACAATTCGATTGGTCGTGATAATAACGGGTGCCTCAAAAGTAATGTCATAATTTGAACTGGCTGCCATTTTTTATAAATGAAAAAAAATCTCTGTTTTCATAAAAAGTTTATTAGAATGTGTAAAATTGGTGACATTAATTGGAAAAAATCATATTGCTCAAATGGCCATCTCCTGAGTTGATACATAACTGCGCTCGTTTTACGGCATTCTCAATTGTTGCTCGCAAAACATCTGGCTCCATATTGGCGATTTCTTCTTCACTGATAGCTTTTCACGACTTGCATGGTTAGTGGTTTGTTGTGGTAAACGCGAGATTTTAAAAAGCCCCAAAGGAGAAAGTCTGGTGCTGTTAGATCTGTCGATCTGGACGGCCCATTACTTTTGCACCATCTGTTACACTGAAATATGATCAGTAATGAATCATAAATTACTATGTCAATTGCCTTGGTAGTACAAATCTTATCAATACCCTGCAGCACGTAATGTGTCGCATCAAGAACAACTAAAGGAAGCTAAATATACAACTAAAACATCTATGTATATTTCTCAATAAAATATTACCCTTTTTAATCACGAGCATTAATAAATATTAAAATAGATTTCTAGGTCTCTCAAAGAAAGAGTAAACAACCAAATGTTGACTACGAAAAATTGTTTTTAATATTTTACGAAATGTAATCAAACGAACTGTGATTCAATAAAATGTTTTCTCTTGTATGTGTATACCTGTGAACAGCTATTTTTGTGTCACATATTTATCTGGATAAACATGATTTCAGGATCCTTGTTTAGTCGACCAGAAAAGATTGGTCTCTGTGCAAATGTATTTCTGGAAACCTACTATTCATTCGTTGACTTTGTGTTACACTCGAGTTGTCTGTAAAAGGACATATTGATTCTATAGATCAAAGTAAAGGCTGTATACATACATATATACGTATATACACATGTAGTTCTTAAAAACAGCAGCTAATCCCGAAAATATAAGATCTTAATTTCAATATAGTTTCTTAAATATATGAAGTAATTATAGTTTTTCCTAATCATTATTCTTTCTACTTTACGTCTTTCAAAAATCGTTTGAATATAATTCACTTTATGTAATAAAATAATGAATCTCAACGATTTTTTATTGTAATTTGTTATTTATTATTAATATTAAGATTATTTTGCTGTTCAATTAATGAACTCTCCCAGAAGAAATTAGCTTCTACGCACTTAGTACACATCCACGTTAATTTATAACATTAAATCATATCTTATTACAATATTAACTCTAATAGAGCTCTATTTTGAAACAGAATTATGGATCTTAGGAATTTGTCAAACTTGGTTCTTCTTGTAATCTATGAATTGAAGCTTGCTTATTTGGTGAAGAAGTTTTGACAATCTCTTTCAAGTGCTTACATAATTTCTCTTAGATACACACATGCTCGCGTGCACAATATTGCGTATTGAAATTACATGTTGTAAATATTGCAGCAAACTCTTCCCAATATTCATAAATACAGTACAATACTTCTGGTATATGGATATATACCCTTGTAAGTTTCCGAAGGCTTCGTATTATTCTTGGAACATCTTCTTTTCATTAGCGACATCTAAAAAGAGGGTAATATCTTCAGATTATTATACCGATAGGTAAAATTGAGAGAAAGTTATGATAGTTTTTAATAAATATGATCATTTCACCAATAACTAAAGCCAACATCTTCTATTTACTAAAGACATGAAACGAACCGAGCCGACTGTGCTTTTATTGTGCTCTAAATAATACATTTGATTTCATTAAGAACAAGTCTAGAATAGTGGACAAAGAAGCCGGTTCTAAAATTGGCAATCTATCTGTTGTGCAAACACAAATCTTTAGACTTCTACCTTACACAAGCTCTAACAGGTCATATGCTCCAAGTGCATTTAAAAAAGTTTTGGAGTGCAACACTGGTCTTTGGAGTTCCATCTAACACAAGTTTTGACCGGTTATGGTGCGTTCTAGGTGTACTTTAAGAAAATCTCAAAGGCAGATAATGATACTTGCCTGTATTGCAAAAAGATGGGCTCGTCTGAACATTAAATGGACAATTATATGAGAAAGGACGATGACACTGTACAAAGGAGTATTTACCCCAGAGTCAACTACATTCACAATGACTAGATCGAAAGAAATTTGAAGAAGAATTTAAGAAATGATTGAAATTATTTTACTTACAAAGAAGTCTGATTTGAAAAAAAGATGAGAAGAAGAAAGATGAGATAAATGAAAACTAACTCTTACGGAAATATGACTACCAACTGTATCTAATGCTGAAGTCAACTTATTACGGTTCCAATTCCCCAAATGCGTGGCAAACGAGAGGAGATTTAATCGATGGAAATTCGGCGCATCACTAGGCACGAACGATAGTGTCTACGAAAGATTTCTTCACGACAAGAAAAGAACATGTCTGTTTATTTGAACCCATGGATAATTGCATATTTCTCTTAATGATAGTAATATGTGTAGTAACCAATTCAAGTAAATAATTTCAATTTAAATGATCTTAAAAGTAATTTAAACGTTTGTTTAATACATTATTAAAAAGATGTAGCGTAAAGCCTTTTTACGATTGCTGTTTCGTGATGCCTCTATTTTAACGAAATTAGTAGCATCATCTGCTGACACTATACTGATTTATAAAATATCGACCTTCCTAAGTAACCTGTAAGAATTTTATGATTTTCACTGATCAGAAGCTAGCAATGCATTTAATTGATAGCAATATGTACACCTCGATCGAAAACTGAATAAAGAATACATATTATGGTGAGTGTTAAAAACGGCTCAAGTGTTATGGAAATGTTCCCACTGCTTGAAGCGGTTTTAAGATATAATTATTGATCGCAAATTTATGTTTTTATGTAGTATCGACAATTCGGGCAAAATTCAGAGAATATAAACTGAAGTTACTGAAATAATAACCGAATAAAATGAAAATAGTTTGGCGACAATTTTCAAAAAATGTTCATAAATAAACTCAGAGCTTGTTTTACAGTGTTCAATAGGGCATTTCCAAAATATCCTTACTCAAGCTTGAAGAGATGAAAAGCCTTTAAAAATCGTTACAATTGGAGTTGAGACGTGGCGTTTGAATCCAAATTGTATTAATTGAAATCTGGCGTCCAAACACGTATTATTTCTTCTTTTTTGTCTTATGTCATGAGTTCTTTTTTTGGTCTTAAAGAACGATTATTATTTCTTAGGCTATTTCAAATTTGGTATTAAACTAATTACATTACAGACCTTTGATATTAGTGGTACTAATTGCTTTATTGCATGTAGCTAATTGTAGATTTTAATGGATGCGTTGTTTATATTAATAATATAATTTATAATTAACAATATATAGGTAATAATAAATAAATTTTCTCTGTGTCTATTTAAATTTATGTTCCATAAATATACTGAAATTAGACATAATTGACATCTAATAAAATGTTTTTTGAAGCCAAGGTTATACAAAAGTTAATTACCTTTAACTAATATTTATTACAATTTTATGTAAAAATTAATTCCTCTCCGAATATCTTTTATAATGCAAAGGAAAATTGAAAAGGAAATACTTTTCGCAGTCATTACATCTTTAGGTGAAAAGCTCTTTTCGCGAGTGAAAAACTTCTTTAGATACATTATATAAGAATTTCTCCGGATAGTTTCAATTCGTAAGTAAGAAACTGTAGCTGGAAGTTCGTTAGAAAACGAGGAAAAAATCGAGAGAGAAAAAGAGTGAAACGAAGCGGTAAACCCTGAAAATTAGAGTTTGAATCTTTAATAAGTCCTGTCACAGGTTGTTGTAAAGCTACGGCTTTCCATTTGAAACGAGAGAGCGAGATCTTTTAGTTATTTATTATTAACATATTAATTTGATCTTGGTGAAATGTGCATTTTAATGTAATTATATTTACTGTAACTTTCTGACCTGCATCTTCGTTTCGCAACTGCTCTCCCTATATTTTTCTCTCCCTCGAATAATAACGCTATAAAATTATTTACGCGAGCTTTCACATTAAAGGCAAACATTTGTCTTGGAAATGAGAAACTGCAAGGGCTCGGAGCAGGTAGCTAATTAGATAAAATTACTCAATCTCAATTAAACATTATTTATTTAGAACAAATTATTTGACTATGAAGGCCTGGCGGAATTGGTTTGGAGAAATATTTGTACTGGTATACGAGGATGACTAAATGAAAAGCGGCAACCACTTTTGGGAAAATTTAGCGTTATATTATAATTCAGTAATCGTTTTTATGACAATATATGAAATTTAATTAATTTACTATACTTTATTTGAAAGTTATAGCAATGTGCATAACGTGATACAAATCAATACCCATTTCTTAAAGAACTTGACATATCCGAAACTTTGACCGACATGCAGAAGACCTTTAGGCGACAACGTTCTTTCAAAAGCTACAGTTTGCCGCTGTGTATCGTAAACACTGCTGAATGTATATGTCGATTTCGGTATGTTTAAACAAGACAAGAGTCACGATTCTCGAATCGTAACGTAAAAGGATACACATACAACATTAGGCGTTAATTTATAGCGGTTTAACAAGAACGTGATTTTTTACACATATTTGTTGCAGCAAATGATAGCTGGCTTTACCACTACGTTCCTGAATGAAAATGGAACCATTGTTATCCACCATCAAAGAAAATCTAATTATTTCCATAGGCGATTACAGTAATGAATACTTTTTTCTTGATTTAGAATGGGATAACTGTCATAGACTATTTTGCAAAGGGTCAAGCCGTTAATAATTATTATATCTATTTAATGAATAAATTGAAGAAAATAATTTATGAAAATCACACTGGCATAACACATAAAAGCGTTGTTTCATCACGACAACGCGTTATCATACCAAGACAAATTTTCCATAAATTGGGTCAACTAAGATTTTACATTATGCGCTACCAACCTTATTCGCCACCAATCTTATACACCAGATCTAGCCTTAACTGGTTTCCACTTATTCTCAAAGCACAAGTTCTTTCTTAATGGAAACAGGTTTTAGTCGGACAGAAAACATGGCTGTAACGGTGTAGCATCTTAAGAACCTTAAGAAGAATCATTCCAAAAATGATATTTCAGCAACGTTGATCAAAGTGGATGGAAGTTGAAGAGAAATATGTTAAAAATATAGCAAAAACCTTAATACTAAAACCTATTTGTATCATTTCAAGTCTCTAAATATCCTCTTGATTTATGGTCGTTCGCCATATTGTAAACTAAGTGAATGCTATACTTTTAATATGTATTTGTTACATATAGGCTTTTTAAAACAATTCGCCATGAATAGTATTCAATTTTGAGTGCTAATTAATAATACTTGTTTGTTAATTAATAATACTTGTTTGCAATTAGATATATTCTTTACGAATAATGTGATATTTTTAACATCTGGCGGCTGATAGCTCAGTGGTAATTTACTGGCTTATCATGCTGGGAGTCTTGGGATTGAATTTGAAGTTTTTGTAGATTCTTTCACATTTAAGTTAATGCCAGCGCCTTAGATCTTAAGAAACACCAAGACCGTAATGATTTAGTTAGTAATGATTATTTGATGTTAAGTTGTTGGAAGAAATGTTAAGGCATGAATTCTTATTATTGCTGATGTCGTGAAAAGTTTCTACAAATATTAATAGTGAAGACGTAGTTTAATGTAGGCAACTATGTTCCCTTGCTAAATGTACTATTTTTAATAGGTCGCCATTTCCTATGCAATTTTTATTCACATGATGTAACTTATCTGTTGTTTCTCTGGTTAGAAGCTAATTCACCTAATAATATTCAGAAGGCTAAGCGAAGACAGAATGGCAATAACATCCATAAATATTTTAATTAGCATAGATATTGACTGATCTGCCTTTTTGCTCATCAGTTTTTACCGACTTTTGATGATCAGTTTTAAACTAAAAGTCGTCACATCTTCCAATAAAAAATATTTATCGAAAGCTCAACGACTTTAGTTGGAATTTCAGAGACACATGCAACCTAATAGAGTTTTCCCATAAGTTTATACAGCACAAACGTGTGTTTAATGTCAGAACATTATTAATTCCAAAGAAAAAAGCAACATAAATTTCATTTATATTTAGTTTATATGCGTATATAATTTAAGACTAAACGTAATTAACTAATGTACTCGAGTTCTAACACCAATGCAACCTCGAAAGTTTAAATATTCTTCACTGTTTAAACCAATTGACGGATATTTCATAAAATTGATAATAAATTTTAAAGAATTTGACTTTTTGGCTCCACGTGTTTGAATAAATTTTAATTTTACCTTGTTGGGAGAGGTTGAAGTGTTGCATTTCTAGTACTGTAAAAATACAGAAATATTAAATTTTATAGATATTGCATAATTATGGCCAACATCTAAAATCGTTCGGCATCTTCATGGTATGGACACAATTAGTATCCCAAATATCTCTTGGAAAATCATATCTAGTTTTTTCTTGACAGCTATTTTGCAATGTTTGAAGTGATCAGTGACATATTTTGTATAGAAATACCCCCCAAAATATCACAAATGAACTCGATCAGATTACTATTTGAGAAATTGGCTGGTGACCTCATTCTTTACTACTGTATAGAGAACAGTTGGTGCAAAATGTCGCCTAGATGTCTCCAAGACTGTTAGTTCCATTTTCTGTTAAAGAAAGGTCATCCTGCCCTCTACCGCTTATTTCAGCCTACACACCGACATCCTATATAATATAGACTATGGCTTATTTCATGCGCCAGGTTCACGCCATACCAGAATATGCTTACTATCTGGCTGTAACCTAAATCTGGATCCTTCAATGAAGAATAGTCACCTCCATTTTTTATGATTTGAATTGATATGTTCATTTACTCATCCTCTATAATCCGTACATATGCAAATGATTTCTTATTCTTTGCGTTGATAGTAGTCTTCCCTTAGCAGTAGTAAAGTTATTTCGAATCTGGGTTGCGTTAAAAGCGCGATTTCTACTTGATAATTGCAACATGTGTTGATCATCTCTTGCTGTTGTTGATGTCGGTCGACCTTCCCTCTGCATTAATTAAGTAGCTTCAGTTTTCAAAAAGCAATTACGAAGTTTATCAATTACGCTTTAGCTCACTTCAAAGAGCAACAATTTACTGTATTCTCCTTCTTTCCAATTGACTGGACCATAGATCGAAGATTCTATCTGTAGCAGATCGTGATGTACTTCCATTTCAGACGACAGAATTGCAAATCATCACTAATAATCACAAGGAAGCATTTGTACGTGTTATGTCAGCTGACACTATTTTTTATTATCGCAATTATCTAATATCTTTTAATTGTTTCGAAGTGAGTTTATATACATTTATGGTATAGATATAACCAGAAACTTTATGAGATAATGTTTCACACCTATTATTGAATTCGGTAGTATAATTTTTATAACTGAAATTTTAGCTTTTAAAATAACTTCGTAATATTTCTATGCAAATGGCTTTTTTCGATATTTGGTAATTTTTTCCTCTGAAGTACGTATACGGGTAAGTGGATTATTCAGTGTGGTAAAATACTCAACAAAATTTATCGTCTAATCAATGATTTAATATTTTTCCAAGGCCTTAAAAGCTCCCCCAATAATTCTTCTTTATCGTCTTGTTTACTCAAGTAAAACGCAGGTTAAGATATATTTGTTTTTATTCAGATTTTCTCTTTTTCTCTTTACAACTTCTGTTTTTCTCGTTTTGCCTTTGTTTTACGGTTCATACACGACTGTATATCAGAATTCAACATAAATTTCATGATCAATAACACTCAAACAGATACTATGTATCCATAACATCTTAAATTATTCAGCAAAATCTTATCTGTGTTCGTTGCTTGCGCTACTGCTGTGCTGTTTCTTTCTATACATTTTTTTCTCGGATGCTTTTCTCTATTCGCGTTCTACTCCTCCAACGTTCCTCCCTGTATTGGAATTGACATGGCCGGGGCTGATCTTAAAAGTGCTACGTGCTATGGATTATTGGATTGATATTTTAAACTATGTGTCAATAAAACCGAATGGGACGGTAATAAATATAAAGTGAAATTGTTATTGGAATCCTCGAAAGAAAATTCGCCCATCTCGTTCTTTCTCTTTTTCTCTTTATTTCTCTATTTCTCGCCTGCTCTGCTTCGGTGCCGTATGATAGAATGGTGTACGAAATGGATCCGGTGCACCCTATGAATAATAATCCATTCAATTGAAAGTGAATTTAAAAGTAAAATTAGAATCATGAGGTGTTACGCTATGCATATTTAATAAAAACTCAGAATACCAGTGGAGTCGATGAACAAATCATTCGTAACTGGCTTCATTAAAATCACTTCAAGTTTTCTGTTCTTTCTTTTTTTGTCTGTTGACATTCTCTTGTATAATTTTCGAACGAAAGCCATCTATCGTACGCCGTTATAAGTTTTAGCAATATCTTTTATTACGTGTCCTGTGTTAGGTTATTGGCACTGTGAATGTGTAATGACTTCAAAGTAAGAGCGTTTAATTGCGTCTGGAATTAGAGTCGCACTTTCTTGTCTACTTAATTTGCATTCCCGCCAAAGCTTTAGACTGAAATAAAGAGAAAATAAGCACCCGTTTTATTTTGATTTCATAGTTTACAGACTCTTCGGTTGTAGGTCGTTTATATATCACGTAATGGTCTTATTTCATTTTCGCTAATTTAACAAAAAGTAACTAGGTATTAATGAGTTAAATTTAAATACTCGTGTATATTAGAAGTTGCTAAATTCTTAATTCTTGGGTGACTTCTTACGTATACGAATTTTTAAATTTGGCTTATTATGGTGTTCTATTAATGCTGGAGGTGAAGATATGAAACGAAAAGCTTTTGGCGTCTAATAATAATAGTTGGTAAAACCTGGATAATAATAATAATTTATTAGATACTTGCCTGATAAAATCCAGAAGAAGGCGAGAACTGAAATCAGTACATTACATCAAATGCTCTTACAAAAGCGTATCTATAAATACCAATGCCAAAGCAAATCCAACCCAAAATATCTGTGCCGAATGTATCATAGGCTATTTTAAGTACTAGTTTTTGTTGTAAGGATATGAATTAGTTGATTCGATTTTGGTCGCAAGCGAGGGACAAGGAAATCAATATTCGACAACAAATCCAGTGAATCAGCTCTGTAAATAGCAACATTCTGTGCCAATGGTTCTTCTCCTTTCAGAGAGTGTGACGATGTTCTGTCGTTCAAGCAGCTCGTTATTATAAGTTCCACGCATGGAATATCGTCCATCCCATTTAAAGGAAAGACAATTCAAAAATCTACACAATATTTACTCCATGAGGTTAGTCTGAACACTATAGAAGATGTACCATGTACGGATGTACGGATGCACATTCAAGTTTAAAAATAACGTGAGCAAAGAGTTTTTGTGGTGTCGATATTGTTAAAATATCTGCGTGTAGGAATTATAGACCTCAGAGATCTGCAAGCCGCGGTCGTTATAGAACGTAATTAGAAAAAGTAAAGTTTTCGTCATATGCCACACCCAAGTTATTAATTCAGGACTTATAAGAAATCCCAACATTGTTAGTAGCGTAATAAAACAGTTCTAAAAAACTTTCTAGAATGGGACACCAAGAAACACTTAATGTATTTAGCTTTAAGTTATTGCATAAGCAACAGTCATAAACTTTGTTAGCATTTGTTCGTAATAAGTTAACATTAGACAACGAGTCAATTCTGTTGGCAATCCTAATTTCACCCCATAGACTAGTACAGAACGATCGATAGATTTAATAGAGTCATCTTTGAAATATTAAATAAAATGTATACATTATTATACACCCGGAATGAAGTAACAATTGAAACAATGGATTTAGGCTGGTAGAAGTGCCCCAAAAAGGTAAATACCATGCACTTGGCTGCAAAAGTTATGGCTGCTGTCTCTTGGGATTGCGGTGAAAGTCTTCATATAAATTATCTTCAAAACGATATAAAACGATAACATGTCAATACTATGCATCTATTTGAGATTAACTGTACGATAAAATACAGGGTGATACATCGTGGTCACACTTACACTGTTACCTCTGTTTTAATGACAGAACTACCTTTCGAACTGTTTCCGAGTTCAAGCTTATTAATCAGATTTCGCTTTTTTAAGATTTTTGCTTCTTCCATCTTGAAAACTTCGATAGCATGAGATCTAGATTGACTAAGGAGGTAATCACTGAAACTAATGAATATTTCGAATGTTTTGATATAGTTTACTCCTCTGAAGGAATGAAAAGACCTGAATATTTGTGGACTAAATGTAATGGGTTAGAAGGAGAATACGTTGAAAAATAAAATAATTTTTTGCCAAGTGTTTTCTTTTTAAGGCCGTAAGTTACTGATTCTCCCTCGTAACACCTTACTATATACATCCTTCTTTTATTTCTTGATTTCTCAACCTATTCATATTGATCCTTTCTGGTACTGGCAATTTCTTATTAAAAGCCTGCTGCCTTACAAAATATGTTAGCACATGTGTTGTTTTGTAAAATTTTTTAATTTGGGATGGATGATATAATTTGAGAAGAAACTGAGCGGAAGGTAAATAGTAACTACGACACCGGCTGTGAAAGCCTACGTAATTTTATACTTTCTAATGTGGTTTCAAAAAATAACATGCGACAGTATATAATCTTTTAAGTTAAATGGTTTATATAAATTGTGTTACCTAAATGTGTATCGTACATCTTAAAATTACACTGACACAGGCGTAAATTTTAAAATATATGTTTCATATTTGTTTACAATTGGGATTTCTATTAAGTTGTTGGACGTAATTCTTTAACTGAACCAGAGTAAATATACAATTCAACCTCTTTAAATATTTTTCACCCACCGGGAATGCATACGATTCTATTTAAAAATTTGATGTTAATTGCGTCCTCTATTCTGTAGAGTATAAAAGTATTCTCCACTATACATATGTATATTTTCATTGCAATCTTTAATTATATATGTATCTTTACTTTCAGGTTCTTGTGGGAACGCGATATATTAAGATAGAGTGAATTGCTTAGAATGCTTTCTAGTTAGCGAAGCAATGTGCACAACTATGTTTCCAGTTTCTGTCTTGGTTTTGTTTTACTGCAGTCTCATTACAGGTAAGTGGGATTTAGTTTCATAACACATCTAGTAAAGTGAGCTTCATTATTATGCACCTCATAGAATAACGTGTTACTTATGTCTAGAAATACAAGAACTAATGTATAGAACTATGAACAATGATCAAGGATCCTTTATTAAATTTCAAATAATATAATTATTGTGGGAATTCATTTGGTTCCCAGACGAATGATTCTTAAATTTTGTCGCTAAGAATTTCTATGATACTAAAAAATGTATTACTTCATCTTTTAGTACCAGTATTACGTGTCTTTCAGAATTTTGGCGTTTGATTCTATAAAGAGAGTAAGTTACACAAAATTTTCAACATTCATTTTATCTTTCTCATGTCAATAACATGTTTCCTCTCTTGTCTAAGAGACGATATAAATTTAAAACAGAGAATAATACTTTGTGTTGTTAAATACGTACTAACGTATAGCAAAATACTACATATACGAGGGAGCGTTTTTATATTCGCGGAATGAGCGGGTTGTAGAGGGGTGAGTAGGTGTACTGGGGGCGTGGCCTATGCAGCGACTCATGATTAGTATAAATACGAAGTTTCATTGTTATTAGACAGATAGTTGAGCTATCGTCAACCAAGCAACATAATCAGGAGTGAAAAGTGAAATATGGAAAAAATCGAATATCGTGCCGTTATAAAGTTCCTTACCAGGCAAGGAAAATCAGTCGCGACCATAATGAATGAGATGTCACTGGTTTACGGCGACTCTTGTCCAGGAAAAACCATGGTGTACAAGTGGCATAGTTTATTTAAACAAGGAAGGGAATCCCTTGAAGACGACCTGAGGCCGGGCAGGAGCATTGAGGTGACCACGCCAGCACTTATCCAAAAAGTTGAACAAATTGTACTCGAAGATGCTCGACTAAAGAAGAAACAACTCGCAGAAATGGTTGGAGTATCCGATACAACAAATTTTTAAAATCCTACACGATCATCTCGGCATGTCTAAGGTCAGCGCAAGATGGGTGCCGAGAATGCTCACTCCGCCGCAAAAACAACAGCGCGTAGAGTGTTCGCGTGCATTTTTGGACCTCTGTAATGAAGACAAGGATGGTGTATTGAGTGGAATTGTTACTGGAGACGAAACTTGGGTTCATCATTATGAACCTGAGTCCAAACAAGACTCCATGCAGTGGCATAAAAAGGGCACAGCACCTTCCAAGAAATTTAAAGTGTCACAATCAGCTGGGAAACTCATGGCAACGGTATTTTGGGACTCGGAAGGAATATTGTTGATTGATTATAAAGACAAAGGTGTTTCTATTACCAGAGAATATTACGCTTCAATATTAGAGCGACTAAAAGAAGCCATTAAAGAGAAAAGACGGGGAAAATTGACAAAAGGTGTTCTGCTTTTGCACGACAACGCGCTCGTCCACAAGAGCCACGTTGCGTTAGCTGCCCTGCATAAGGTGGGCTTCGAAATTGTGAATCACCCACCCTATAGCCCAGACCTGGCCCCGCCTGATTATTACCTGTTTCCGAAAATGAAAAAAGAGCTGCGGGGTAAAAAATTTACTGCCGATGATGAAGTCAAGGAGGCAGTTTCGGCGTATTTCGCAGATAAAGAGAAATCATTTTTTTATGAGGGTATAAATAAATTAATTGAAAGATGTGAAAAATGTATCCGTCTTGCAGGTGAATATATTGAAAAAGAAATATAATTTGGTTTTTTTATTTTCACCCCTTGTCCCCCATTCCGCGAATATAAAAACGCTCCCTCGTATAACATAAATATTGGTTTATTAGGGTTTTTTTCTCGCAAGACTTCTTATTCTCATCAGTGACAGTTTCTTTTTGTCGTGATGAAAGTAAAAGAATCATTTTCGGTATATTTCGCTTATCTATTACTGAAAAGGTAAAATCGCAGTCGAAGCAAGAATAAAGTTATGTAAATTATATGGAGAAAACCTCTCAGCTAGTGTTAAAACAGGTTTGTAAAATTTCGTTTTAATAATTTTTATGTCAAGGATACATCTCATTCTGGAAGGCCAGTTGAATCTGCCGAGGACAAAATAAAAGTTGAATCAGATCGTCGAACAACAATACGAGAATACAATGCGAGATAAAATGTTTCGATGCCGACCGTCCATGACCATGGAAACCATTTGGATTCACACCAAAGTTGGATATTTGGATTAGGAATATTCTCAAAAGACGAGATATATTCCATCGCATTGACGTTTGTGATTTTCTGAAGTTAATTATTGACAGGGATGAAAATGGATTGTTTAACAGTGTTGAACGCAAGCGATCACGGAACAGAAAAGACGAGCCGATTCAAAGCACTTGGAAAGCCGATGTTCATGCATTAACTGTACTTTTTGCTTAGTAGAATTATTTGAACTGCTAAAGTTTCTATAATTAGTAACAACGATAGTATATCAGGTATTAATTTTCATTAATTTTCTATTGCGAAACGCTTTATTGTATAAATATTAATATCAAAACCTAACTACGCGCTATAAAAATTAGATCTGCTCCATAATGCAATTTATGGCATATTAAGAGACTCGAAACTGTACTGTTTGGTGGCCTAATTTGCAACCGTCCTGAAAACGTCAGATACAGGTTCAAGTCTTGCTCCATCGCAAAAACAGTTATTACTATCAACAACGGTGGTATAGCAGGAAATATTAATTTTCACAAGTGACTTGATGTACTTATTTCCTAAATGTAGACTTCTCTCTGCTAGAAAGAAGTTTTGGTTGGATGAGCAATGGAATAATGTTTTGAATACCTTTAGAGGGATTATTACAAAAACAGCGTAATGTAAGTGCCACCTAGATCATAGTGCGTGAAAGGAGGCGAATATTTTAAAATTTAAAAAAATAATTTGACACCTTAGGCACCACTTTTCTATCAAACCGTTCTCGTATATAAAATATAAAGTATAGAAAATATCTTCGATTCAGTATATGAAATAAGATTCCAAAAGCACTAACAGAGAGGGAAGTATAGAGAAATTTAATATAAATATATATATAAGTAATTGTAGCATCTGACGAAATCTAGTACGAACACAATCAACACAAGAGAGGGAGCTAGTAAATAATTTCATTAAGTACTCCTCGTTGTACAAGTTATTATGTAGAGCAGAATAGGAAGTAGAAATAAGGATGTTTGATAGGATTCCAAATATTAAAGAAACGTAAGTATAAAATAATTAGTTTGGCGAAAATTAGAAAATGCAAAGACATTAAAGACAAATCAAGAGCAACTTACACTATCTAAGTATAGCGACTAGATAAGTACAATATTATAAGAAAACAATTAAAATTATTATAAAGAAATGTCAATTTTACTAAATTTATGAAAATATGAGTCCATTATTCAAACTAAATGAACGAACTTAGTAACAGTTTTTAAAAATCCCATATCCTACATATTTGCATAATTATTTCAAGTACTTCTTAAAGTTTACTTATCATTAATATTTATATGGCAATTTTTCAGCTAGTTTGAGTAAATACAGTTAATCAAGGTCCGTTCGACGCTATCATGTTGCAAAACATAATCGTTACAGAGGTCGTGTGTCTGCACATATAAAATAAATATATGCACACACATACACAGAGAGAGCTTGTAAATATATGCATCTATCGTACAAATGTTGCACAAATACATAAAATCATTTAAGCATCATTTAGTGCTTAATGTTCCAGAAGAAATTTCTATAACTTTTACAGTAGATATTCAAACACAATTTAGACGTGTCTCTGAATGGTATTCCGGCAGAGCTCTTTGGCTATAAATCATCGCATTCTCGTAATGTGTAAATATTCTCATAAACGTACGTCGTTAGGAGTCTGCTACCCAGAATTGTGTTTATTTGCATTTATACATTTATATTATTTTTTACTACATATTTGCGATGCGAAAAACTTCATTTGCTTTTTAAAATACGGTTAGTATCACTTTAATAGTTAATAAATTTTATACAGAGTAATGAATGAACAAACTTCTTCCATTCACTTCTGTTTCTAGCCAGTTATTTTGCTTCTATCTAACAGTTGTTCTTTTAACATTCTTGCTACTGCATTATCCCACGTTTGTTTGGGCCTTCGTTGTTTTCTCCTTTTCTGTACCCTTATCATTTTTATTAATTTCAACTAAGCCATTCTCATCAAATATCTCCACCATTGCAATCGTTTTTGTTCAATAAATTCTACTGTCGGCTGTATTTCCAAGTCTTTGCTCATGTTTTTGTTTTTCATTTTATCTCTTTTAATCATATTGTATTAAGTTAAGGAGATAAGGCGCGAAACCATAAGAAGAAAATTTGTCTAGTAGCATACGATGATCTGTTGTGTAGAATGTACGATAAAGGTCCATAAGTTCACAGATAAACTGTATGAAACGAACCAGATTAGTCATAATAGACAGCCAGAAACCATGCTGATGTGAGAAATATAGAAGCGGATATTTCAAAATATAGAATGGTGGGTAAAATTTCTTAGAAAGATTAAAAAGAATGCAAAATAATAACTGTGAAAACTAAATTTACCACCCTTCTTGGCAACTAAAACGATTCTAGCACGCTTCCAGGTAAAAGGAATGACAGAAGCGTAAATAGTCGATCTTTTGCAAAGGAACAGCCAGTGAATAATGAGCATCTTTAATAATGAAGCTAGGAAACATATCACAACCCGAAGTGAATTTATTCGTAGAAGAATGCATAATCAATAATTCATTCTACCATACGATGATGTAGGATTGTTTGAACAATATCAATAAACTTATTATTGTCAGTTATTGTGCTTTTGCTCATCCCTTGTGCTTTCTCTGAAATATTCTCGTTTCTGCCTTATCCAACGTTTGCCTAGGCCTTTCTTGTTTTCTAATTTTTTATATTTTCATTAAATATACCACCATTCCAATTACTTTTGTTCACCAAATTTCAAAGTTGACTGTGTTTTTTAGTCTCTGTTCATGTCTTTGCTTCTCATTTTATCTCTGTTAGTCATACCTCAAGTCTCTCTTTTTGACTTTTTGACTATAATTTGTTGTTGATTGCGTATTATAGATTCATTAGTTTTTAATTCCTTTGTTTACTTCTGTTTTTTGGGTATTTTCTTCATTTAGTTTTGCTACATTTTAAAAGAAATGAATATAAATGGCCAAATCATAAGAATAATTTAATATATGAAAATAATATGAATGCAGTATACTAATACACTATATTATAGTCGTTGACAATTCAATGCGTATACCGATAAGGAGGAAACTTGGGTCCACAATTATTTATAATAATATTATGAACAAAATTTTGAAATGATGAAGTAATGAAATATATAAAATTATGGCAAAATCTTTAAAAATAGATCTAAAAGAGATTGTGATCATTACCAGTAAGATTTCACACCTGGGAGGTCACTGGTGGATTATGTTATTTCATTAAAGTAAACCCCAAGAATGAGACAAAATTGTTACTGCTCACCATTGCAAGCAATTTTCATAGATTTCGAACGATCATAGTACTCAATTAATGCTATCAGTAACAGGATAGCAATGATGAAACTTAAAATTTCAAATCGAGAGTTGGTTAAACTGATATTGAAATATATGAAGAACGAAACTAAATTATATAAAACGCATCGAAAAATTTTAAAAGGAATATTGCGATCAACTACTTCGACAAGGAGTGAGATTAACCGAGAAGACAATTATACGAGTAGCACAAATCATTCGAAAACCTAGGAGTGGTTAAGGATTTACCTCTGATGAAAACAGCGATAAAGAGAAGCAAATGGTGACGAAGAATCGTCATCGAGGTTTAGGAGAGACGATTCAGGATGTGGATATGTTTTACAATCCCGTTCGCGTCGTATTTCTTTGGGCATGAAACGCGTAGCGATGTGTTCCGAAAAAAATATCTTCAAAAAAGTCCTCAAAAACAGGTTATTGAAAGGAGATTTGAAAGATTGGAGTTGAACAATATATTTAAGAAATGCATTTGTCTTTCTTGTCTTGATTTTTCAAATTGATAATCGATAATATGAATGTATCAAATTATTTTTGAAGGTTACGATAAGTGAAGGGATCAGTATACTTTCATGAGGCGTACCCATAAGCATATTGATGAGAAAGACGGAAATCTGGTATTCAATTAGAACCAACTATTTGCGACTTCTTAAATAAGATGCAATCCAATATAAAACATTATTACGAATTCCATATCGGTCTAATTTATGTAATAGTAGAAATTATATCATGCAGTCAAAGACTTTTGTTGAGACTGAAAACATACCAAAAACCATACGCTATCTATGATCTGCTTTTATTTCTTCTCTTTTGTTTACAATTTACTTCCTTAACTTACCTTTATCAGTATATTGTATTTTAGATTGTACTGTGATAGATGTATAATTTTAAAGTAAAATATAGTACAAAGTGTAAGTTTGTCATAATAGGAAAGTTATATTTCGATGTAGAGTCAAAACCCAAGATGAAAAAACAAATAAAATATTTCTTGACACCACACATAACGGGGAAAGCTTATGCATATTTTAAGAAACAATTTCTTTCAAATTTCAAAGCGATACAAATATTTTAAAGGAAGGTTTCCCAATATATCCGAAAATACGACTTAATCTATTTATATACATCGACCTATGTCAAATTTTAAATCGCACGAAATAAAACGCCCTTGCCAAGATCGGACGCCGTCACATTTTTAATTCTTCTACGTCCTTCTGCTTCTTCCGCCTCTTTTTTATCTCCCCCACTAAGTTTTTACTTGACATATCGCGCGATTCGTCGGTTCCTGAATTTTACATTGCGGTTCTGTGTTAAATACACTTTTGTACATGTAAAATGAAAAAAGCAATACATACGGAATGTTAATTTGAGACGGGACTATGAAAAATTCACCGAGAAAACGGTTTGAGGTTGTTTCCGTAAGGATACTTTATTATTTAGGAGGTACGATCGTGCGCTTGACGTTTTACAGAATATCAGCTTATCGGTTTTATTTTACATTTTTAAGTTGGCCGGATTCGTGTGACGTGGCATCTATAATATACTTTTGGATACTTGTAAATGTTCTCTAAAGCATCGTTTACTGCGACTTATTGTAAACATTTAAATCTTTCTATAGCAAAATTTCTTAGTTTCTAATTTGAAAAAATAAATTGTCTTTTCACCAGAGAACAGGATTGAGTTTATTACGATTCTGTCCGATGGGTTCCAAGACGCAAATATGCAGAACATATTATCCGAGTGTCTACTTTCGTTTTGCAGAATGACAACTCAAATTATTCATTTGAGCTTGAGCTCGAAGATTTTGACATTATTAGCATACCTGAAAGATTACGACGGATGAACTGAAAAAGGAAAGCTATGCGATTAAACTTTATGTTTGCTAGAGAATCCGCAATGCAATGTTTTTTCACGATAGGGACGATTTTGAGAAATCATCTATGGCAAACTTGGACAGTGGCGAGTTTGAAGAAGCTGCAAGTTGCAAGACGTTCTAAACAGGCTAGTTAGGAAGCTACTTGAGGAAACTATCAGCACAGAAGTAGTATCATAGTAATTATTTGCATAGATGTACGTTTGTCATAACCCTTTAACATTTTTTAAACATTTCTTAAGAACGCTTCTCTAGCTCAAACATTTAAGCATCTCTAAAGCTTATCCTCGCGCGTGGTTAGACTTTTGGAACAGTAAAAGTGTTGACTGATTTCCATTCTTCAAGTGGTTTAAGATTCACCATTTAAATTTTTCGTCGGGCAGCTCACAATTAATGTAGCTCGCCGAAAGTGGCATGAATTTATCAAAGAAAACGGGCAAAATATAATTAATTGATCTCCTCCTAACACTCTTTGTCTTTCATGCTTTTGGACCGTCATGATTCATTTTCGTCTTCTAAATTCATGTTTTCGTCATTTATTACCAATGATTTTCATGTTATATATTTCATACATTCCTTTTACATCCGAAATTCTAGAAGTTCTCTGTATTTTAGAATGTATTAGAATACACTGATGAAAAATAAAATAATTGAAAACATGTTAAACAGTAATGTGTTAAGTTATGCTATTTAGATCCTTAAATTGACTTTAGAAAATGCCTATTTGTTTCGCGAGACAATTTTCAGTACACTTGATCTCGAAATCAGAAATGCGTTGGAAACACGGAAAATCGTCATAAAGGAAGAAATACTTATCCCATATGCACATACATATGTCAATTTTGACAATTAAATTTACGTATACTAGCATATGAGAAGTTATATTTTACTTATTTTTACGTTCCTTTACATTACACAATAAAGTTTCCTTGAAATCGTGAACCTACGTTACGAAACGACAAATCATTTTCAAGCTTCGGGGTTGAGTGTAGAGCTAAGAATTTTAATAAAGACACTTTACGAAAGAATTTTACGAATGCTGGAATCACTTCATTGAAAGTTTTACTGCCAATCATAAAATGTAATGTACGAAATTTATGTTTTGCTCTTGGAATGCACTTACATGTATGCAGATCAAAGATAGTGAAAGCTTGTTTCCTTTTTATGACAAAATTATACAACGTTTTTCCTTCTTTTTTGCCAAGAAGCATAATTTATGTACTTGCACATTAGGTTTTATATTCTTAAATAGGAAAATTGGTCACGAATACGTTGAAAAATCTACTAGAAGTTACAAATTAAATGAGTAAAGGTTTTATGCATTTTTATTCTGTAATTAAACATTATATTTTGCTTGACATAAGAAAAAAGGATCAAATGTTCTACTAAGAAAGCACGCTAAGAAAATTCAAGTAATTTGATTCATTACATGGTTTGGTTTATAGACAAAGCCCATAGCAATAATTGTCGCTTTATATTATTAAAAATCAAATGACATCAAAGTTAAGCAAGTCGTTTAAACACAACCACTTAGAAAGGTGATGTAGCAAATAAAGTGCTTGACTTTTCATTTTCACAATCTTCCAAAATAATTTCCACGGCTTTCTATGCACTTATCTATTCCCTGAAACCAGTCATCAATCCAACTCTTACCCATTTATTATGAAATCTAGGCACGCTCGTCATCCCATGCCATAGGAAAATGAAAAAATAGAAAAAAGTCGTGTGTTGTGAATTAAATGAGATTTTCAGCTTGATTATGATAGAGGCATTAAAGTGATAAGCTTGAGCGTTGTTGTGACAAATAACCAG
Organism: Dermolepida albohirtum; assembly: GCA_031893035.1. Lineage (NCBI taxonomy): Eukaryota > Metazoa > Arthropoda > Insecta > Coleoptera > Scarabaeidae > Dermolepida > Dermolepida albohirtum. The sequence continues at coordinate 267,285 of JAVIWB010003802.1, read as the reverse complement.
GTAACTGATTTTGAATGGGAACGAATGCTTCAACAACCCTGACCTAAGACTTTTCGGTATACCGTTTCGAAACAATTATCTTTTCCAATACCGCACATGAAACCTTGTTTGTGAAAGGAGTTACAGACTTCTCGTAATCAAGATTTAATCTTGGTGTATTGAGATTATCGCAGAGACTTTACTTTTACAGACTTACTTCTGAGCTTTAGTGGATACGTCATACTAGTAAAGCTAAGTTTCGTCAGCTGAAGAAGAATCTATTTATATAAGAAATTGTTGCATTTTTAAACAACTTGAACATCTCGAAATATCATGAAATGCATCTTGCCATTAGATTGTCGGTTAAAGCATGAGTTACCCAAGGCAAACAAACCTCCCTCACTCGAAGTACATGTGCAGAATAGTTTGAACTGCCACTGTCTGAATATCTAGACATTCTTCTTTCTTATGGTAATGTTGACATCCATTGGGCTCGAGCATCTTCCTAACAGCATCAATATTCTCCTCAGCAAAATTAGGACGTCCAATTTAAAATTTTCGCTTTAGAACTCCTTGTAACACCTTAATACAGTCATATAATACTGATACTCTAACATAGGAACAATTTTGTCCAAACGCTTATTAATATTCAATCCATGGTGCTTCGATTTTGATCAGGGTGACATAATGAGCTGTATACATTATCAGAGTTTGGGAGCAACTAACACCAGTTTTAAACTGGTCTGACTTGCACATTGCAAAAATTTTATAGGGCCCTTCGAACACGATTGGTCACAACCTTTCAGAAATGAATACGAAAATTGTTAAACTATAGGAAATAATATCAACTAAAATGGCGAGATTAAAATGACATTTATTGTATGATCAAAATTGCCATAATTCACACTCAAAAAGTAAAGTAAAATGATTTCATATTTTTATATAAATTGCAGTAAGAACTAATATTCTTCTTAATTTCCACAAAACCGACCTAAATGATCTTGTTTAGTAGTTCGAGTGACAGGAAGGTATCCAACCACAATTTGTTTATTGTATCAAAAAAATTAGTGAAGTTGAAGCAAATATACCGGAAAAAAACAACTTCTTTAGCCAGAGAAAAACCATAACAAAGAATTTATTTCGATAAAAGGCTTTTAGTAATTTAATAAAATATATAGTAGTTTCTTTTGTGGAACGAAATCTTTCGACATTCTATGAGAATTATTCTGCAATATAATAGAATAAAGACTACTTTGATGAAAGATATAGATATATCTGATGTCAACTATAATCGGGTCTATTTATTTGTGTTAGTCTGTGTATACAAACGTGTATGTGTATATGTATGTGTACGGACAGGCTTTCGCTCAGAACGTATAAGTTCAGGAGGGGTTAATGTAATTGGAAAGTCGGAATCCATTACCAAATGATTTTGAGATAAGTTTTTTGACTATAAATGTTTTAAAATGTTTTCCCAAAATAGGTTTACTACGGGGGAAGTTCGAAAAATTATCTACTTAATCTTGCAAAAGACACGTACAAAATCCCAATTTGTAATGCTATTTTAGTTTTGAAAATTTTATGGTTTTGAACTTGTTATTTTGAATAGAAAGGAAGGAAGTGAAAGAATGGAAATTTCATGGATGTCAATAAAATATAAAAGAATAAAATATAAAAAATAAATAATTATGCATTTTTACGATGTTAAATTGAAAAAATGTTTGTTATAACCGCTTTTTTACATTGTATATATTTGTAATGCAACAAATTTTTGTTCTCTCTCTTCGGCGAGACCCGAACTCTCTCTCTTATGCTTAATCAGGCATGTGTCCCTACTCTTAGACCGCAGAGAATGGTGGTATTCGATATTAAATAAAAACCAAGATTGGTTTTAATTATGCGCTTTTGCTGTGTCAAACTGAAACCACTTTTATCAGTTTCATATCATGAAAGCACATAATTATATGCAATTAAATCCTACCGCTGACTTCATTTAATAACTATTTCCATAGCACAATTAATGGCATGTTAGGAGACTCGATAATTGGACTGGGTTAGAATGAGATCGCGAGTTGAAATCTCACAGGAAAATTTTCGCATTTTATGTGACGTAAAAAGCGGTTAGGATTTAGATATGATAGTTATTTATTAATATTTGATAGATACAAAGTTATTCTAACTAATAAAAGAAATAGGAACGCGATATGTGTATATCTAATATTAACAAAAAGTAAAAGATGAACAACGAACCGGATTAAAAGTGTTGAATTACATCACCTTTCCAACTTAGGAGCTTGATTCGGAATTTTCTCCATCTAACACAGAAGAGACACAAATATAACCGAATGACTATGATATTTGCCAAATTACCATTCTTAGATGGCATGTTGTGACATTTCAGAAGCGTGTATTTAGTAGCTTAGCTGCTATTTTGTGAAAAATGAACAAAATTGTAGTATGAGCTACTATAGATTATCATGTTTTAAAGGGTTAAACCCATACGGATATAAAAACAGTGGGATACTATTTTTAACAATTACTCCTCTTTGTTTTCGATAGTAAAAGAATGGGTTGTTAAATTTAAGCGTGCAGGGATCACTATTATCGACTAAAGGCAAAGCAGCAGTCTAAATACTAGACGGGAGCAAATGAAAGGACGTCGAGGAAAACGAATATGGTACCATCTGCAAGAAAAGTAATGACTACGATTTCCTGGGAGTCTCGAAGTGTGGCACAGGTTAATTGTTATTTCATAATCAATAATTGAATGGTGTTATTCAGCTTAGTAACCCACATGTGGCCACAAAAGTTCCTTCACCACGGCAGTGCATTTAGAGATAGGTCTGTTGCTGCAAATTTCCATGGTCTACACTTTGAAGTACTTCTACATACGCTATATTCGATTTAGCTCCCAGCATTTGCTACTTCTTCCCGAATCTGAAGAAATAGTTTGATAAACGCATATCCATTCATCAATGATGAAGTCAAAGCTAAGCAGTCGCTAATTTCACGGTTGTATCTTGTTATATTGTATACATACTGTATTGAAGGTAGTAATGTTAACAAGTGAAACTATCAAAAAATAATTGTTATAATAAGTTTTTAATTTAAAATTTCAAAAATATACACAAAACATATTTATCGCCATTTTTCATAGTATTTACTGTGTTACATTAAGAGTCCACCGAGGATAAAAGAAATATTTACTAAAATTCAGAACGGAAGTGAACGGTATTTCGGTGCATTCGCTCTATTGTGCAAAAAATAATTCAGAAGGCATTTCTTCTTTTTCATAGAGCCTATGGAAATGTATAGACATATATGCTCCAATGTACGCGAGATGAAAAAGTGTATAGCTCTGGATCAGTTACCAGTTCAGTGAGTGAATGTAAATTTTTACAACAATGTAACTGCGGAGTGTACTAGCATAGAACACGAAAACAATTCTATTCGGATCAAAGCACATGATATGCACATATATACAGCATTGGAAGTAGATTCTCTGTTTTTATATATTATATATTTTATGTATTATATTTATATACCAAATTATTTATAAATCGTTAAATTAATGTAATAAGAAAGTAAATAATGATGCAAAGAAGATCTGAAGCAGCTCGTTGTACTTGAAATAAGCAATGCAGTAGTCTCCATAAAATGAAACACAGCATCCATCATATTCATGTTACTTTTAAAACCGTACTCAGACTTTGTATAAAGAGTAATTCGAAACTTTCTTCCTTAATGTGTTCTTACAAACCTTGGAAAATACATGTGGAAACAATGTGGGTTGGTAATTTTTAAGATATCGGTGAAAACACCTTGCCCCTAAATTGAAATGATGAAGGTAACCTTAGAAAATCAGGGCAAGGGGATATATAATATACAATATAATGCTGAAAGCAGAATAAAGGTAAAATTCGTGATTACGAAGGTGGGTCGAAAAGTCGGTGGAATAGAAATTAAGCAAAGGACTTGAACGTGGTTTGTAGTTGCAGTTATTTCTTAATAGTATTCTCTGCCATCTCGATACATTTGATAATTCAGAACCCTTAATTTCGATTAAATAAGCATTGACAATAGCTTTAATATCATTGTCTGCTAAAATTAAGTATATAAGGACGTGATAACCCGGCGATAAAGCCTGTAAATAAGCCCAATGCGGTAACGAATCGAAGTCTTGTTCATTACTTTTTGTAATGGGAACAACTTTTTCATTAACTTGCTTAAAAGGATCGCATAGTATACGAATACTGTGATGGCTCAGACTATATAAAGATAATCAACAAGAAGACTGCCTTTTGCATCCCCAAAAAAATGGAAGCCATTAATTTTCCTGTAGATGGAACAGATTTGCTTACTTTGGTTGAGGAGAACCACTGTTTAAATTGTAGTTCTGTGTCCCACATATAATGATGAACCCAAATCTCTGCTGTGGAGATAAGTTGGCATAAATCCATCAGTTTAACTTGTTTTTCCGAGTACACTCAGAACCCTTACGAGAAATTTGTATTTGCACCAATTTTTGATCAACACGGAGTAGTCTCGCGATTCCCATCACGTCAAGAGTCTCTTCACAACCAATTCTTTATTTAAAATATATAACATGTTATGTGTTCTTCAGAAATATTTACAGTTTCAAATGTCTCAAACGTTTTCAAACGACGATCTTTTAACACCATAGTTCGTACCTTTTCAATAACTGACGTCCATTACATGATGCATCTAACTGTTGTACGACTACATTTGAACTCACGAACTCACTTGCTAGCAATGCAAAATGAAAGGAACGAGTTTTATTAGATCACCCTTTACCTCATGATTAATATTTGTTGCCAGACATTCTTAATTAATAGCCGTCAAAGTTAGTTAATAAGCGTAGCAATATAAAATTTGACAACAATAATTTGACAAGTTCGTTGCTAGGGAGACAATTTATAGGCGCACTGCAAAAACAGCCTAAAACTGCATCATTTATCCGTCATTACACAAACTTTTCAGTATATCCTTTTCTGAAAACATAAAAATATAGAAATACCTAATAAAATGAAATTTATAAGAATTTTGCTTACATAATTGCACATCTAAAGTACCACTTCCATTAGTAATAGAGGAGATAGATAATTTTCATTCCTAGTAATTGTTAATTTTACCACTGAAATGAAATTTTCTTAGTATGTACTCCAATCTTTCAATTCCGTCCTTCACCGAATATTTCCATGTAATTTGTTACGCTTTTCATTTTTGCACTTTAAAATGCTTATTTGCTACTGAAAATAATAGCAGCATCGGATTTCATAGAAATATAAAAAAAGGAAGCAATTTGTAATTCCGCACGAAACATCAATTTAATTCTTGTTCGTACACAAGCAAGCATTCGCAATATTGTTAATAGATACGACTAGCTAGTGTAGCACCGCTGGTACTAATGCGGGAACATATTTAACTGGAATAAACGCTGTCGCGTACAATATTTTACGTTTAATAATTCGGAATTTACTGAATATTATATTCCCCGGGTGTTCGATACGAGCGCATTTGTTTTCTTTGAGAGATATGAATTATAAATCTGCCGAAGTATTGCCATATTCTGTAATAACAGGAACCACGTAATTAATTTCCGATGTACACGTTGTTGGGGGGTACGCCAAATGTGTCTGTTCGACGCGGGGATGACGCTGGTACAGCGTGTTATTGTCGTTTTATTGGGGGGTTGGCCATCGTTCGTTGCCCGACGTGTGGTCGAAATTTGTACATTTTACTCTGGAATCACATTATGTTCGCAGTAATTGCATCAAAACAGGGCGCAAAATAATGCCCACAGCGATGTCCCATTGACACACATACATACATACATAGCCTATGATATGGTAGTTCCAGCGGTGCTACTGTAGCTAGTTGTATCTATTAACAATATACCATAGGCATGCGATAGACAAATTGACGGCTACTAATTATATTATCTAGTTTATATTCGGCCACATTAGACTTCCACTGAAGCGTTTCTAGGTTGTGCGCTTTTCATTAATTATTACGCGAGGCGTTTGCATAACGGAATGCTTCATTAATCCTAGAACATCCTGCCCGAAGTCAGAAATGGGATATATCTTGCCCGTGCACCTTGTGTATTAGGTACATTGAATTGATCGACTTTTCTATATTAAGATCGCATATTCTCTAATATTACCATATAACACAGATATTGGTAGGTCTTGCTTTCTATGATACACTCACTGTCCTAAAAGTAACCGAAATAACAAAAAAAACACAAAAGTAAAATACAAAAATAGTTAAGTAGTCTTCACAATATTGTTTCATTTGTTCAAAATTGTTTTCCTAAAGTGCAATATAACGTATATACCTTCCATGTATTTGATTATAATGGTGTCCATTCAGCTTTCTTTCATCTCCTAATGCAGCTTATGGTATAAAAAATAACAACTCTGCCAAATTGCCTTAACAAATTCGACAAGTGAAAAAGTTTTTTAACAATATTGGCCATCAAAATTTTTAAGTTAAGTCAATACATGACCAAATTAAACAGCACATACAAAGTACAAATTATTCAAAAAGCACTTCTATTGGTTTAGATCTGGTTAGGAAGAAAATATAAGTTAAAATGTGATGTGACTAGTTCACCCAAGGGTTGACAATCTTTTCATTGTTATTCAAATCTGTTATTCCACGCTTTGGACTCGGGATAAGCAGGCACATGTTATATAAAAACTGCAATTTTAACTGCAATAGAATAGCACCATAATCATGAGTTTTATTAGATAATACTCTTTCAATGATGGAGACTTCCGAAAACCTGATAATTTTGATGAAGAAGATAAAGTAGAGGACTACTTCTGGAATATTTGTGGGAATTTTAAGTCTGTCATTATTTTGGGTATGCAATTAGATTACACAAATACTGTTCTTTTTTATGTCTTTGGGATAGTCGTGATAGAGAAAGCCGCTCCATTAATCTGAAGTGGCCACTAAGGCAGAAGTTTAGATCAGAAAAACACAATGTACGACATCAGCCATTAGTGGAAAAAGTATCATGAAGCTCCTGAAAAACTATTATGATACACCGGATCAAGAAGGTGACGGTTTTAAGTACCTTCGAGAAAAGTTCCCTAAAATAACAGTGGGAAAACTAAAAGAAGGTATAATAATACTCGTATATATAAAAAATAATAGTGGGAAAACTAAAAGAAGGTATTCTTGTTAGCCCTCAGATATGAGAAATAGTCAGTGATAGAAAATTTGAGAACAAATTAACAGCGTGGGAAAAAACTTCGTGGCCATTCATAGAACAAATTTTTAACAGTTCCTTTTTTTTTGAGGATCAAAAACTGAAAAATTACAAAACTTTGTTAATAAACATGATAAAAGGATTTCACGGTGTCAGCTGCAATATGTCTAAAGTGCCTATTCTACATTCTTACTTGGACTTTTGTCCGGCAAATGTGGGCGATGATAGTGATGGCCACGGTGAGCACTTCCATCAAGACATGGGAGTAAAAAAACCATACCAAGGTCAATAGAATCTTGTAATGTTACCAGATTATTGTTGGGCGCTAATAAGGGAGGCTCTGGATGTTGGTTATAAAAGACAATGCAGTATTTCGTCTAATTGTAAGAATTCGATATATATATTTTAATACATTATAAACATTCATTAAAATTCAAATGAAATTAGAGTTAACTGGAATATACCGTTTATTAAAATAATGTTTTTCATAAAAATTAGTATACGTCACTTGATGGTAAAATCAAAAGTTGAAATTTGTTGTCCACTGTAATAGTCGACAAATAATAAGGCGTATTATTGTGCATGGTCTTCAATATTCAAATAAACGTGACAAATAAAACCTACACAACGCTTCAATATACCAAGACAGTATTCAGTACTAACCATTATATTATAATATTTGAAACAAAACTTAGATAATCTTCATGAAATTGTAAAAGACAATACTTCGATTATTAACTTCTCCAAGAGAATTTTTTTTGGATTTTATTCATCTTGAATTTTGGACATTTCGCTTGATTTCTGAATGGAATTAAAAACACTACCACTCATCATCGGTTACATTCATTTTTAATATGTGTTATACCGGAACACACATATGCAAGGGGGCCGCTAGCTGCGCTTGATGAAACTTGCTCTGCGTTCGGTACAGTTGATTCCTTCGCCGAACAAGGTTGTGTATTGTTGCAGTGCTTTTTCTTGTAAAAGCATTCTTATTTGCTCGTCGTTTTTTATAATGTCAAACTTAAGTGAACAGCGGGCGGCTGTTCTATTTGGAGATTCTGAAAAGATTGCACAACAGTGTGCGATGAAAGAGGCCCGGTTTGTGGCAGACGGTGAAATGGTTTTCCCAGCATGACAATGCACCATCACGCTGCCTTATCACCGACCCAGTTCTTGACTAAAAATAGCATGACTTCTTTGACCCACGCCCCCTACTCACCTGATCTCGCTCACGTTCGACTTTTCTTTATTTGTTTCCGCTAATGAAGAAGGGCATCAAAGGACATTGTTTTAACGACGTGTAAGAAGTGAAGAAGAAACGACATAGTAACTCGCAGCCATACAGAAAAACGAGTCCGAACTGTTTCCTACAACGGAATCATCGATTACAAATTTATACACTTAAATGGAGAGTATATTTAAGGTGATAAGGTTGTTTTGTAAGAAAATAAAATATAAGTTTTTATAGAGAAATTCTGGTTACTTTTAGGTACCCCTTCATATTTACATTATTGAAAACGTATTTACACCTGCGAGAATTTCAATGTAAATGAAGGAGGGTATCATTTTGAGAAAACATGTATCTCTTCGAAAACTATTTATTATTATTCATTTCTATTATGAAATTTACTTTGTGTAACAGTAAATTATATCTTTCTTTAGAACGGACGCAAAAGATATCTTCTTTTTAACTGCGCTATAGAAATAGAGAGAACAACTGAATAAAATATATTGACTAAAATCGTATAAGATACTTAAATGCCCACTTAAGCACGAGTAACTCAAAGTATAATATTACGATACTTCCATATCATAGATAACGGCTTTAGAGTAAATTAATAGATCTAGCATGTAAGCTCGGCATTCGAGTATGAGAATGTTAATGCAATCTGTTATTAATGATGCACTCAAACTGCATGCTAACTTGCAAAATAATAATTATGCTATACTACGATTAGTCGTTGATAATATATGAGATTGAAATAGTTTTAATTCAGTCTTATGAACGTTAAATTTAGATTATAATATCTTTTAATTAAAGCCAGATTTTGTACAATTCATCAAAGCTTCAATTATCAAGCTTTTTAATTATCGATTATTAATTTGGGATGGAAACCGAAAAAAAGCTAGCCATAATCGAAATAGTTAAATGTGCATTGACAGAAATGCTCAATAGTGATAACATATTTAAGCTTAGGCTTCGATTTTGACTTCAATTTGTCCATTATTTTATGCTTTATTAAGTGTCTCACAGCAAACAATGTCATAGAATTTTTATCAGAGGAACAGAATTCTTCTAAAGTTACGAATTAATAATTGCAAAGTACGGGAACAAGATTTTATGATATTTTAAAATGAAATATTGGCTAAAACCGTTTCGATGAGACCCTGCAACTATTAAAAATGAGCTATCACCTTTGGTATCAAGCAGAAGTTATTCTAGTTCAATACCAAAAATAACAAAGAATATTACAATGGAAATAATGGAGGCAATTGATCAATATTCAGGTTTATTTTAGAATGAAGTTTTCATTTTTCGGTACAATATGCGAGTTCGCACGGCAGTTACAGTCCAAAGCCATCCTCCGCGAACATAGTTTTTTAGTTTCACCATAGTACGGATTTGACATAGTATTTAAAAATTCGAAAAAGCAACTTACACCATATTTTGAAGCCAATAACCAATTCAAAGTGGTAATTGATGCTTGTTTTGAAGACCAACTGAAATAATATTGGAAATAAATATACAGTACATAAATTTAATTTTCCGAATATCTAATTCTCCGAATGTTTTAAAAATGAATATGAATTTTGAAGTAAAACCTAAATGAATTCAATTTGCATAGTTACAAAATAACATAGAACCTAGAGTGAATACCTGCGGCATCCCAAAAATGGGTAGAAAGTGCTTAGATGGAGTTGGATTAGAGAAATCTAAAGTATTCTATGTATAATACTGGTTTACAAGTACTAAATTATCAACGCTATTAAAAGCCTTTGCAAAATATATATACAGAAATCACATTGGCTTTCAAACAATTGTCTAAAATTAACAGCGACGCTAATAAAGAGATAGTATATTTATTTATAGACGTGAGTATTAAATGTTGGCTAATGACAGGTCCGAGCTATTTGGAAAAACTACTTGTATTTATTATTAGTACGGTGGTGGTTCCATAAGTATCCAGGCTGACTTAGGCGGTAGTTGAAAAGTATCACTGTATTAGAAAGTACACAATTTATAAAGCGTATGTTTCAAGTTTGAAGATGCCACGTTGTTTAGTAGTTTAAACGAGGCCGTACGAGCTGCCGAAACGAGCATCGCAGTGGTTGACCAAATGAGGTGACGACTCCAGAAATGGCGAAATAAATCCACAAAGCGGTACTGACTAATCCTCGACAGACATATCAGACATTTAAAAAAGGGCTGTACATCGCATATTATCTGAAAATTTTGACATGAGAAAGCTATGTGCAAGATAGGTGCCGCGTTTGCTCACACTCGAGCAAAAATAGTGTCGCGAAGATGTTTCGATTGAGTGTTTAGCCAAGTTTCACAGCAACAAAGCGAAATTTTTGCCCCATTTCATAACCATGGATGGAACATGGATCCATCACTTCAAACCTGAGACAAAAGAACAATCAAAACAATGGACTCAAAAGGGAGAGCCGGCTCCAAAGCAGGTAAAGACCGTTTCGTCTGCAGGCAAGGGCATGGTATCGGTTTTTTGGGATGCGCGTGGAATAATTTCCATTGACTATCTTGAAGAAAGAAAAGCTATCAACGGCGAGTATTATGCGAACCTATTGTAACGTTTGAACGAAGAAGTCAAGCAAAAACGGTCGCATTTGGCTAAGAAGAAAGTGTTGTTTCATCAAGGTAATGCACCAGCTCACAAATCCGTTATTGCAATGGCCAAAATAAATGAATTAAAGTTTAAATTGCTACCTCATGCACCCTATTCGCCAGATTTCGCGCCCTCGCATTATTTTCTGTTCCCAAACTTAAAAAAATAGCTCAGCGGTCAAAGATTTTCCTACGATGAAGAAGTGATATTGACTATTTTGAGCAGTAAGACAGTTCTTATTATAAAAAGGATATCGAACTTAATGAACATCGCTGGGAAAAGTGTATAGACCTGAAAGGAGATTATGTTGAAAAATAAATATATTTCTTTCCAAAATTTTTGTGTTTTCTTTGTTGGGTCGGGTACTTCTGGAACCACCCTCGTATGCTCTAGAAATTTGAACTTTTCTGTTTAGGTTAATTTAAGTTAATCGAGTGCTGGGTACTTTTTCCCCTTAGAAATTTGTTTTTCTGTTAGATATATAGAAAGTGCCAATTCCAATTGGTTCTTTGACTTTATTATCGTAATAAAGAGAAAAAAATACTGAACTTCTACCAACTTCACTAAATTCGTAACTGAAATAGTAGCAAAGTAAACAATTGGAAGCAGATATTTTTCGCTACCCTGAATATATGTTAATGTATAAACTATAGATTATATTTAATACTGCCTATGCTTTCAAAATATTTAAAAATATCAAAACCACATGTGTTTCTCTTTTTTCCTTTTTTTTACATTCACTTCCGTGCTACAAAATCGCATTTGATTTTTATGCCGCCGTATGATTGTAAGCCTCGAAATTTCAGATTAATATTCAGCGATGTCTCTCATTTCCATAGGGACTATGTCTCATTACATTGGGCCAATATGTGATCCAGATTTCAGGCGCCGGCTGTCACGAGTCGCCAGAAAACATGACCTGCCCCGCGCCAGCGACAAGATCCACCGCCTGTATTTAATTTATTGCGAACAGCAGCGCCACCTATAACCCTACGGGAAAATTATAGCCATTTCTATCGGGTGCTACGCGAACCTACCGGTTGAATAATGATTTTTGGCTTTTATCATTCCTACTAGTCGAATGAATATTCATTTACTGTGAGGGAACTAATTTGTGTTTATGGTGTGATGATTTTAGATTTTGTGTGTGTGGGTGTATGCGTGTGAGTCTATTCGAAAATCGTCAGTCTGGTTATTAATATTTAGCTTGGCAAAAGAGGATGCACTGAATATAATCGCTTAGACGTGCTTGTGATGTCAGGAGGAAATGTAGAATGAATATATGTATAAATCATAGATAGAGTTGTGTCAATGTAAATGCTCTTATTTTAAGATATATGTAGCTATAACTGTACACGGAATCTATTTCAATTAAGCATATATAGAGAACCTGTTTTGATTAGACATAAAACCGAGGTTATAGCACACAATAATCGCTTCACTTTATTATATTCACTACTAATTGTACATTAGAGTAAATTTTATTTGCGTGTAGTTTAATTATGCAGCAATTACCAGTAATTTTCGTACAGATTTAACAATAATAATAAACAGAATTTTGTATTCTTTATTACAAGACTGATCTAATTTACCGATATATTCTAAAATGAATCATGCAATAAGAACATTTTATGCAGTATATTGTATCGGTGAATCTATAGACAAAACTCTTGGTAAAATGGATTCCTCGAAAATTAACGCTCGCTCGACTGAACACTTTGCAAGCATCTCCTTGATATTTACCAGTAGGATATACCTATATTTCTCGATCGATATATAACCATGTGTGAAACGTGTGCATACCACTATAACACTGAAACCAAAGCCCAAAGCAATCAGTTTTATTAGCTTTAGCGCCCTGCAAAATTTAAAATCTAAGCGTCATCTGGTCTCACAGTTTCGATTTTCTGGGATATTGAAAGCTGTTTGCTAGTAGATTGTTAGTGATAGCTCCGAAAGGGAGCTACAGTAACGGACTTCTATGACGTTAATCTGATATGAAAATTGAGAAAAGTTTAATCTTCAGAAACATATGCTGCTCCATCAACACAGTGCCACAACATACAGGGCTTTAGTCTCCACAGCTGCTATTAATGAGCTGGTTGGGTTGAACACTCCCGAATATTCACTTGATCTCGTCAAAAATGACTACCGGCTATTCCTTAAACTTTGGGAACTTTTATCCACTGAGTATATGAGGGGCTTGCCAAGATCAAGACCAAAATTCTACCAGGAAGCTATCGAAGGTTTGGAAAATCTACAAACCAAGTGCAACAAGTACAGGGGACCTTTGTCAAAAAAGAATGTACCTAAAATTTCTCTCTGCTATCTCGAAATAGGATAGAATTGGAGCATGTCAATCAACTCTCGTATGTTCGAAGTATATTCAGAGAAGCGTTAACAATATATGTGCAATCTAATAAATACATGCGTTATAATCCTGAAAAGGAAGTACAAATAGTTTGAATATGAACCGAGGTATGCAAAATACTGTAATCTATCTATTTTCGCTAGAATTCTTTCATATCAGTACTAAAATCCAGTTCGAATTAAAAAAAGTTTATCAACAACACATGACATTTACTTACTTAGTAAGTCAAAATTATTGGGGCTACATGAAATTGATACATCAATTCGTCATTGTTTAAAAATTTTGGGGAAACTAATGCGGTATTTTAAATATTTGTACATATTTTGACGGAACCATATATAATTTTAAATGTCAAGTAGAAATGATAATTTCGTTTACGTAAGTTATCAAAGGGTAAAACGAGTTCCATTTGGTAATACCACTATAACAACGAAAGTTTTAGTCCCACAGAGCACAGTGAACCAAACGTCAAAGGCACATACATACATGTATATATTGCACTTTGTAAGGATCTCCGGCTTAATTAATTACTTCCCCGATAAGAGGTAGTTATGGCTTCAAACTAGTTGTGCCGCAGCAGCGTATTTATTAGAAATTGCAATTCAATTAGTTATAAACGTAATTAGAAGCAACTTTACCTTTTAGATATGTTTAGAATTTTGTATATATGTATATGAACAAACTAAGCACTACACAGGTAATCCTGCAACTTATGTAACGTGATTTCCAAATTTATTTTCTTAAAAAATAATTATCTATCATGTGCTCATATGTCCAAAGCTTGTTTATTCAGTAAATTTCTACAATTTAAATTGTAATATCGATTTGTATGAATGCAAATATCATTGCCATGTTTATTTGTTACCTTTTGTGAGAGTGACAGAAATGGTAGATCCAAAAAATACTGAAGCGTTTTGAAGTTAAAGTCGTCTATACTGAATGATTGTAATTTTTGAAATTGCCTCCAATTTCTATCATGGACTAAAGTAATAAGGAAATTACACCAACATGATAAGGGAAGTTTGATAAGGCTGGGCAAAATTTAAGAATTAAGTTAAGACCCGATTTTTACCAAAATTTTTTGTATAATAGACATAATTTCATCTTCTCCTGTTCAATACAATTTATTCAACTACGTTAGTTTTTTAATCCTATAAATATGCCATAATTTATCCAGGTATTCAGAATAAGCTATTAACCTCATCATATGTTGCAAAGCTTTTTGCGGAGGCCACTTCTCCAAATTCTGAAACAGATAATAATTCCAATATGCTAAATCTGATGAATGAGAAGAATACCGTAGGACTTCGTACAGTAATTTTGTTCATTTTTCTGTAATAATTGCGGAAGAACAGGTTGGTGCTTTATCTAGTCGAAATCAAATCCTCGATGTTCCAGGAATATTATGTATTGGCCGATTTAGCTTTCTCATAAATTAAATTAATTTTATATCGCGAGTATTCCAGAAAAGTGTGGCCATAACTCTCGCCATCTGATGAAACGGTTTCTGCATTCTTTTACACAGGTCCTTCAAGTAAAACTCATTGCTATAACTGTTTTTTATTTTCAAGTTGATAATAATATGTATGTATATTATGTATTTATTCTTAAGTTCAAAGCGGGTAAACGTGTAATAATTTAAAAAATCAAACGAGAATACCCAAGCTAAAAAAAGTATGAAGAATGGGAGAAACACATTATATATATATATATATATATATATATATATATATATATATATATATATATATATATATATATATATATATGATAAATAACCTCACGAGTCACTGCGTAATCATGAAACCAATACTTCTAAATAATGGTGGGGTTGCATGGGTGCATTTACAAATGGATCTCCCTTAAGACTGAATATTTCAGATATTAAGAAAGAGGTCCAGAACCAGGTCATCTTTATTTACAGAATTGATAATATACATATGTAACACATAGTACGGAAAAACTGTACCAGATTTTCAGAGAACTTTTCGAAAGATGTCTAAATAAGTCAAAAGCTTCAGAAAGATAGGAAATTAAACATATAAAAACAATACACGAAAAGGTGGACAAAAGCGAGCTTCTGTATGAATTCTATTAGTAGGATAAATGGAAAGATATTGGAAATTCTAACCTAATTCTGTTTAATGGAGGAAGAGGAACAACCTGGCTTTGAAACAGGCATATCCATCGATATATTGAAAATCGATCTTCTATTTATAGTCAAACAAGTCCTGGAAAAGGAGACAGCAATGGGTTAAGACTTTCACTGTTTCTATGCAGATTTATAGAAACATATGTTGGTGTTCTTCTAGTAGAAATCTGAGATTCCTCGCATCATACAAACGATAATGCAGAAATAATTAAGGTAGTAAAATCGTTATATGCTAATAACATATCTAAAAAAAATAAGGAATAATTTGATATCGTGGTTTGGATTAAACAGGGCTGTTGCATGTCTCAAACATTGTATGAAAGCATCAGTATATTCTTTGTCTTACTTTCGGTCAATGATTGACAGATGAAGTCCAGAGATCGTAGTTATAATGAAAATTTGTTGGTAAATTTTAAAGGTTAACAGGATCGAAGGAATTTTACACATTTATGTGCCGATTACAAATAATTCTATGACTTTTTGGCTGCCAGTGTATAATTATTAAACAACAAACTACATCCTCGGCTTGTCTAAATAAATTGTAATTAACGAAATAGTTCGTAATTGATTGATTTCTCATTCATACTGTCAATTATTGTTAAGAAATATCCGTTAATTGATTTCATAATTAAAGCAGAAGTTATGTTTAACAGCAATGTACTCGGTAATTGGAGATCGCTAATCACCGGCCGAATAGTAAGGTAGTAATCAATACATAGTGATATATCAAACAGGGCAAACAATTTGTTAGTCCAGGGTACATCAAAGGATCTTGACAAACATCGGGGCGTTACCTTCACGTGATGAATAGGACGCTTTCCAACAGTACCCATATTAGATATTGCTAGAACCAGCTTTCGGTTCACTGTTTTTCGAATCACTCGCGTCCACCAACATGGAATTTCACCAAAAGATATTCGCGAAATTTCTGTAAATAGGAGTTTAGTTGAATATAGACAAAATGCTAACGTCGGCTTTCATGATTTTCAAAGCTCTGTGACTGGCTAAATATGTAATATTCGTCGGAATGTGAAAGATAATCAGCAAGTTCAAATAATATCGACAAATTTTATATTGATAATCTCATATTTTAGAAATTGGTTACAATTTTAAAATAATTTACTTTTAATAAATATCCTTTCTTTATACTATTGTTAAATACTTATAAAAAACTTCTTAATAAAGGTGTATCATGAATTAAATTAAATTTATAATTCGCCTAAAATACTTTTGAAGAAAGTACTTGCATCAGCGACAAATCTATATCAGTTAAAAACGAGGTATCTTTTTGCTTTTTCTGATATTACATCGCTTCACTAATTATACAAGATCGAATGAAAAATTTTTCTACACCGGACAAGATGTAAACCTGCATCTACCGTTACCCGGGCGATTTCTCTACCAATTGAGATACGGAGCAGTGTAACTTCAAATCTTTTTAATTCGCCATAAATCACATTATATTATCGAGATTTAATTAATTATATTCCGCAGTCAGTTCTTTAAACCTTACTGCAGGTAAAGCGTAATGCTGTATTATATGTTTATAGAAAATTATACGTTCACTTCTGTAGATGTGGGTTTCAAATTAGGATTTCATTCGACAACTATTTTAGATCACATTAGAAGACTTGTTTTTGTGTTTAAATTTTCTCTTTCTAATTATGTGAAAAAATGACAATATTCACTTTATTAATTTCGTCGCTGCTGTTATTAAAAATTCTCCTTTTTGTTTTATACAATCAAAAAAAAATTATAGTTAATGTAGTATGGGCATTCTGTTTGATGACTTTTATCCATCTCTGCAGTAGCTGCATAATCTTACACTTTTAGAAACTTCGATGTGTATCGACTAAAATAATATTACAGGTGATTTTTGCAGACTTCCAAGGAAGTCAAGTCTTTCTATTTAAGCATTTTCTTGGAACGATCGGAATAAATGGTAGTCAGAGTGCGTAAGATCAGGGAAGGACGATGAATGGCCCAAACCATTCCACCAAAATGCTAAAGTTTTTGTTGGGAGTCTAATGGTACTGCAATCTAGCATTATCGCCGTTAATTCAAGCCGAGTTCGTCGCGAACAGTAAGTCTCCGAATTAATGATGGGATTCTTAGCTAATAGCTCATAATAATCGATTCCCTTCCACTTTCACCAAATGCATAGCATAACATTCTTCGAATGTAACAGTTTTATCTTTTGTGTTGGTTTAAAAGGTATCGTAATCCTTAGACCATATCCTCTTATATTTAACGTGATCATACACTATCAATTTTTCATCGCCTTTTTTGGATAGGTTTCGTTGCATTATAGAGAATCTTTTCGCTCGAGATTCTCTACGGGACGCACGGAGTTGACACTTCACCAATTTCCTAAATTGTACTATACCAATCACTTTCAATTATCTTCAATATTTCTTAGTCAGTAAATCCAAGCGCGTGGCTCATCACTAAGCCTAATTCTGTTTTGCGTGGAATCATTGACGGTACCATCACCCTATACAACTTTAGTACTTTTACTTCTAAGAGCATTTTTGCCTTTTTGGACATAAAAAAGTATAATTTGTTGAAAAAGTTTCTTACGAAATCTACTGACAAAATTTTTCTTTCACGCCTTATTGATGAACAAAAAAACACTATTCAGTGGTAACTTTCGTTAGATAGTCTAAGCATTTCACTATCAAAATCAATATTAGAATACAGATGATAAAATAAAATGCATTGTTGCTTACGGTATCGCTTTATAGTATCAGGAAAATATTCGTAGGCACTTACTAAAGTGAACAAGTCTTTTATAGTTGAAAACAAAATAATTTAAATAAACGCTTCGAAATCCAGAGATATACTAACCCATATAGTGCACAACTCCTTAAGCAGGTAACGAAATAACTACCGATAAAACTTCCCTTTGTCATGAGTAAGGTCGATGGAAGTATCCTGGATAATATACACTCACACTTGAATATTAATATAATATAATAAATAATAATAAGTGATATGAGAGATCATTCTATTATATAAAATTCAATACTGTTTTAAATAAAGACCCTGACTTTATCGGATTAAGAAATATAGTTACGATGTTAGTGCTTCTAAAGATCTCTTGCATTACTTCAAAAATTATTTTAACTAATGTTCTATCACTAGATGTAGAACGGTCGTTTTCGTTTTTTCATTTGAAAACATATCAAATGCTGCAGATATGAAGTCCAGTGCATTCTGTTTGATAATGTTTCCTAGAACGGCAAGTGTTTCACAATGTTTAATATGTTACTACGTATACACTGTTACTTATTATTTACTCCGATGCGAGCGGCTACAAGAGTAGTTTAACAAGTAGTCAGAATGGAAAAGAAAAACGAATTTTTTAAATGGAAAATAATTTTTATTTTTCAATATATTCTCCTAAAAGAGCAAAACATTTATTCTAACGGTGCTCCAATGCCCTTATGCCATCTCTAAAATGCGATTCCGGAAGACTTGCAAAATACTCATTTACGAAGATGATAAGCTCGTCGTTAGACGAAAATTTCTTTCCACCTAGTGCCGTTTTCAATTTTGGAAAAAGATGGAAGTCGGAAGGGGCTAGATCCGGCGAATAAGGCGCATGCGGTACTAATTGGAAATGCAACTCGTGAATTTTGGACATCGCAACTGTGCTGGTATGCGAGGGAGCGTTGTCTCGTATAATACCCCGACGGACTTGGCAGCTCTATTCAGAAAAAATTAAATTTTTCTAATAATCTTTCAAATTGTCGATTTTAAGTAACATACAATCAGCTTATTTTACCCAAGTAAGCTTAACTAAAAATATTTTCGCAGACACTACTTCCTCTTTCATTTAACAATACATTTTAATTCCTTGAAATTTATTCTGAGGTTAAAAGTAGATTAATATGTATGGAAACAATATTGTTAAAGAATTGAATTTCATTGTTTCAAGTGGTCACTTACTTATGCACAATACTGTAAATACATATACTATAGCTCTAGCTCGTTACAATACAACTCTTAATTTACTTCATAAAATTATACATAGCGTACACTATTATGTACATAAGTTATCGATAAATACAAGAAATTAATCCATTTTTTTTATAATTATATATCTCAAAACAGTTAGTACCTCCACCAAGCATTAAAGAGACAAAAAAATCACCTCTCCCAATATTCGATTATGCATAAACATGAAGAAATTGCATTGCTACTGTTGAAAATCAATTTAATACAATGTCAATGAAAGGATAAGCTAGCTCAGTTATTTACAAACATACATTATTAATTGCCACAGTGACTTCAGTACCCTATTTTCATTATGAAATACCAGGAAGTTATACTTTACGGTGAAAAGTCCTCGTGGCCATAATCTCGGTGCCCGTGAAAGTAAATTTGTCACACTACCCATAATTAATTTTTTGTGAAATAATACTAAGTAACATAAACAATCACGAAATATTGTTAATAATATTTTCGCAATGTTTAAATAATTTTAACACAGATAATAAATATACAGTGGGTATATTAAATAATTTGTCTTCTTTCGTCTTCAGCGTTCGAAATAATTTTATTTACTAATACTAAATAAGACAGGTATCTTTGATGTTAGGAAATTAAAGAAATTTCAGTGTAATTATTATCATTCGTTGTTCTGCCTACCGTGCACCGATTGGTTTTATTAGTTGGCTAACGTTTAATAATATTGCAACAGATGTAATGTTATTTCGTGTAATCAGGTTTCTCTTCTATAGTGGTTTCTCAAAGAAAAATAATTAGTACTTCTGATATAATACGATCCGAATTAATGCGAAAACTGATTCACTTAATTAACTGTTTGGAATATCCAGTTTTTATAAAAAACAAAAGAATAAATCAATAATAGTATTAGTACATTACAAGACAATACAATCACATTCTCAATCTATTCGCCGAAATGCTTTCTGTGAAACGATATTAAAACTTTACAGCCTTGGGGTTAGTAATAAATACAGTGCGATGCAATGATTACATCAACCCAAACGGATATACTGAAATTAACACATTTTATGGATTCTATTATCTCCAAAAGTAAATCAATTATTCTGTGCTATTAATGCCTTCGATGACTTAACTTTACCTCTTATACAATATATTATTTTAATCTTTTCGTCTTATTTTCCAGAAAATGTAGTTGTTTATTCAAGGAAGCAAATTATTGGATTTGGCAATTGATGTATTTGAATATTCTCTTCAAAATCTACGAAAAGTAGATATACGAGGGTTGACTCCTTTGGTCCACCCCTGACTCATTTATAAACCGAAATAATTATTTATCTTCACGTCGTATTGTAACCCGTTATTTATAAATTAACTCTACAAACTTACATGCCCGAACCTGTTAAAATGTGCCTACAGTGGACGGCCGAGGTTGAGAGAGTCACATATAAGTATCAAAATGGATCGTGTCGAGCAACGAGCGGTGATTAAATACTTGCGTTTAAAAAGATGACCCAAATTCAAATTCATTAATACATTAGGGGAATCAGCAGTATCATATCACATGGTTAAAAGGTGGTGTCGTAAGTTTAAATGTAGTAGGTAGTCATGTACAAACGAACATGCAGATGGAGCGCCCATAACCTTCACTACCCAAGAAAATGTTAAAATGGTCCATGATTTCGTACTGTAAGATTGACGTGTGATTATTAAACAAATAGTTGAAGATACTGGTCTTTAATACCATGCGTTATATAATATAATTACCGTCAAATTAAACATGAAGAAATTATCTGCAAGATGGTTACCACGAATGTTAACAGATGCACATAAGGAAACGCGAAAAGACATGTGCAGTCGCCTTTTATCGCGGTATAGACACGACAAAGAAAATTTTCTTGCAAGATTTGTGACAATAAGTGAGTCCTTGATTCATTATTATGATATAGAGTAGACAGTGGTTCACCACCGCCAAGAAAATTCAATTTCCTTCAACAAGGAAGGTCATGCTATTCGTATTTTGAGATGCTGAAGACGTAATTTTAGTAGATTTCCTACAGAAGGGGGCCCTAACTGTAGGTGCTTATTATGCCAACTTAATTCCAAAATTACGTGACGCGATAAAAAAAAAACATTGGAAGAAGTTGCGAAAGGCTAATCTCTTGCATCAGGATAACGCACCCTGTCACAGGTCCATAATTGCAACGGCTGCATATTTCAGGCAGGCCTCGAATTAGTTGAACATCCGCCATATCCGCCAGATTTGGTCCTCTGCGGTTACTAACTGTTTCCAAAACTTAAAAAACACTTGTGTGATAAACGATTTGATGTGCGGATGTGATATGTGCGGTAAATCAGTGGTTTGTAGAGGTTGAACATTTTTTTTTTGTAAAACATTAGAAATTCTAGAACATCGACGGGAAAAATGTTTTAACCTCAACGGAGACTATGTAGAAAAACAAAATAAAATATTTGCAATTTTTTTTATTGTGAGAGATTCAGGATTGGAGCAAAGGAATCCACACTCGTACTAGATAAAGCACTGTTTATTTGTTTCCTCATAAATAAGTCTAAAAACAATAAGCATATAGTAAAAGGGCTATGAAATGCAGTCTGACATAAATAAATTCCATTATTGTAATCATAAATACGTAAATGCGTTTCTAATAGCTTATTTCCACTGCAAATTACATTGTTAGTCATTTGTACCGTACAAACCAATAAATCTGCGTTTTATTTAAGCAGAAGTGAATTTAATATTGCCTTGAATCTGCCGCCTTGTCATATTAACCGCTATCGATGTATGTACATAAACAGACCTAACCTTGTAACTGTTATTAGAAGTATATATTACAGGAGAATGACCGTTGTTACTGTAAAGCATTCTTATTGATCCACTCAGAGAATACATGTGAATTTTCCTACTGCTAGCGAATTCATAAAATAGCAATTATATATCATATATACATATGTACATACAAGCAATACATGTGGAATATACGGGGATATCCATTTACGGTAAAAGTTGGTTTTAGAATTCCAACAAATGATTTGTTATATTATTTATAATTCTCTCGATTAAATTGTAAACCTTTGTTGATGACACACGCAAACGGATGTATAAAGTAACGTTTTAATTTTGGATACATTACGTGAAAAATAATGTCTCACAGAGAGTTTTTGATGATGACTTAACAACATAATAGCATGTCTGCATTCTGTAACCTGTTAAATTTTTATTGACTTATGACGTCCTATTAATAATAAAACGTTCAGAGGGCATTATGGGTTGAATCAATAAAGGAAAATAATGAATCTAATAATCGAATACATTTGTTGGAAGGAAACTTTTACTTACTTTTCTTATATGGAGAAAATGGGTTACGCCTGTGACATTCAATCACCTGTTAGGAAATTCGTTTATTATTAATATCTTTAACTAAATTAAACATTAATAAATGTTCGGTAGTTTTGTTTCGTTAATTTAACCAATTATACTTTATGCAAGTAGACTGTTGCGAAAGTTTTACGAAACCCATACTAGGTGGCGCTACTGAAAGTTCCAAAAAAATTTCCGAAAAAAAAATATTTTATAGGTTAAAGCCATTGACAAATCAAAAAAATGTCTACTAGTTTCATTTGTGTATCGCCTTAAAGCAGGTATGGGCAACCTTTGACATGTTGTGGGACAAACTTTAATGTGCAAATCCGTTCGCGGGTCACGTTCAAAAGTAGTGCATTTTAAAGTAGTGTTCATAATTTTTGACGATAAATATCAGACATGAAATAATACGACAATGTCTCGCAGGCCGGATCAAATCTTACAGCGGGCCGGTTGTTGCCCACATATGCCTTAAAGAGTCAGCTTTAACGACGTGTCCGCAAGATATCCTCTATGTGTTAAACTCTACAACAATGTATCGACTGATTTCACTTGATTATTGAAAAAAAGGCGCCATTAAAT
This sequence comes from Dermolepida albohirtum, assembly GCA_031893035.1. Classification (NCBI taxonomy): domain Eukaryota; kingdom Metazoa; phylum Arthropoda; class Insecta; order Coleoptera; family Scarabaeidae; genus Dermolepida; species Dermolepida albohirtum. Next base: position 243,756 of record JAVIWB010003802.1, on the reverse strand, counting down.
GCGTGTTTCATGGTTGTGAAAATCTTATTGATAAATTTTCTAAAGGTCGTCTATCAACTTCTAGTGTGTTGTAATAGACATCAATACTATACGAGAAATAATGCATGACTCAGTATAATACGGCCATAAAATGCGATCATTCATTGACAGGAAGCAAATACATGATTTTTGACACAAATGTTCAATTGTAAAAAAGCTTTACTCTTTTTGGATTCCTCAGAATTCAATTTAAAGACACATGACTAAGTTACTAAGTTATTTCAAATTATGCTTACATTACAACTGATGACGACACTTCGTTTTACCCATACAAGCCCAAAACTAAATGTAAATCAGCTGTTTGGGTATTTCGTGATAAATCTAAACCAACAAAAGTTTTTCGTTTTCAGAGTAATTCGAAACAAAAAATACATGTTTTTCAATTTTTGGTCATGTCGTTACTGAAGCATTAGATGGTCGAAGGACTGATTGATATGCCAGAGCTCGCTCCCCAGAAGACATTGTCGAATTGCCCAGAGCAGACACTCACACAACCACTCAAATAATTTAATATTCGTTGGCCAAAAATGTTGAATTAGTGATTTCCCGTATAGTTCTGATTTACAGTTTTATGTTTTTTTGCTCTTTTTCAATTTATGACGGGTTAGTTATAGTGTTTACACAGCAAATTTTCTGACATACTCACTTCTGGGCAAATAGTTTCCCGAATTGGTTCGATCGCTGGAAAAAATTTATTGACTTTAACGTGGTAATTTGGAAAACAGTCCAATTTACATTTTATACCTTATTCTTATATGAAACGCACGTTGTCAATTCTTGAACACAAAAAATATGAGACAGTTAATAATTGCTTCTTGTTTTAATTTGGCGCGTCAGATCAATGCAGAGTATGTCTCTACATATTGCAGGCTATTTGGTCATGCGCATTTTGATATATAGGAATAACTAATTTCCTAAAGGCTTATATTATGTGCAAACACGAATACGCGAGCGTAGAGATTTTCAGAACTTTTTAGAATGAATTGTTGATAAAACAGGATTTGGCTTCTATAACATTTTGATAGAATATACATGCAACCAAACTATTGTTTAAATTGGCACATAGTGCAAGTGATTGTGCAAATCTGTTTCGAAATTTTACTCAATATTCCTAAAGTGAAATATTTTTATAGTTTCATTAAGAACATTGCTATATCTACGTATACGTGTACTAGTTATCATTTATTAAAGACAAAACTTTGTGACCAAACTTAATCATAATATACGTACGCATAATCCTTGGAGGGGTATAATTTAAAAATGACACATATTAAGCCATAAACCAAAGTCAGTCAATTTGAAAAAACTAATTTATAAGTAATCTAATAGGATGATTATTTATAAATCATCCTATCAAATATTGAAGGAAACATAGACTTTATTTTAAACAATTACATTTTGTACAAATTTCAATCTACGAAGCTGTTCTAGTGTGCACCGTTTACGGATACTCTTTCGAATTCGAATCCGATGACTAGGGTGGTCGTTTAAACAGTCTAATGTTTTTCTTCTAGAAAGAAAAGGTCTTCGTTGCTTTCAGTAATGTGCTTGTTGTAATTGTGTTGCCGAAACACGTAGCCATTATCTATTCTCATTATCAATACAGATTCCTTTAGCAATTAAGTTAAGATACAAAATGGGCTGGTGGCGCGTTAAATTACTTGATTCTTTATTAATTCTATGGCAAAGCTTTCAAACAAAGTAATAATATTTTGAAAAATATCCCTAAATCAGTTTTAAACTAAATTTTAAGTTGAATAAAAAGCGAAAACATAAGCATTCTTGTAGATTTCTTATTTATTTAAATTATTTATTTTGAAAACTTACTACTTTAATTTTTAGAGGAGTCTTGATAGTGTTTGGTTTATATCATTATGAATCCATATGCAATACATATCAACATTATAATCTTCCTCATTAACATTTTGACAACCGCAATTTTCGCCTGCATATATTGATAAAAACTACTGACTATCTCTGATACTTTTTTGTAAACTATACCAAAAGTAATTAGCGAGGAAGACATTATTATTATTTAATAAGTAAAGCAGTGCAATTATTTCAGCTATAACATCTTACTTGATTCCTATATAGTGTCTGTATATTTTATTATACAATATATACAAATGATCTCAATTATAATATGGATAATTATTTTGTCACTAATTATGTAGATGATGTCACTTTACGTTTTAAAGCTGAAATTTATCCTAATTTAATAAAAAAGACAATCTCATCATAAAGAAACTGGAAAAGTGGGAAAATGATAATAGCCTCATATCAAATGTAACAAAAACTAAACGTATACTCTTTAAAAGCTACCGTAGACGTATTCCACAAAGTATAATACTACATATTAAATAATAGTTTTGTAACTAAAAATAAACAATCAATGAACCTTACTGAACATGTTTGCAAACTAACCAAGAAACTTAGTAATACTAATTATGGTTTAAGATTACTGACTAAGAATACAAATAAGGATGTAGCTAAACTATTCTATTGTTCAAATTTTTTATAGCATATCTTCGATATGGGATCATATTTTGACAAGTATTATTTGTAATTTAAAATCTGTCTTTTTAGTTCAAAAGCAAGAGTAAGAATACTTAATAACATAAGACAGGGAGATGTTTTTAGGCAGAGAAATATGCCAAGTTCAGCAGTCAAATATACGATTTTTGATTGGGCGCATCCCGAAATTTTTGAATGTAGATGTGAAACATTATCTTTCAATACTAGGCATGGCCTAAAATATTCATATTCACGTCATAAGCTACCGTTATATCAGCGTGGAGCATAGTACTCCTGTATGAAATTGTATAACGAATTGCCCAGGGAAATAGGATCTATGGAAAATTATAGTGCAATGAATCGAAAATTGTATAAATTACTTTGCAACATAGAGCCATGCACATTAGAATATTAGAACTATTTAGTAGTATAATAGATTTATTAATATTTTATAACTTCGTTCTTAACCTATTTTCATGTATTGGTCTTACAATGTAGAAGTTTATATTGTTAATTTACAGAAAATAAATAAATGACTATGATTACTTAATCCAATTTTTAATACTGTAAGGTGCAGGACTATTGAGTTGAGTTTACTGCCTTTCGTGACTTCTTTCACCTCTTTCTAATGCACTATTCTTTCTTTTTTTATTCAATTTACCCCTTCTGTTCTTTCCCGATACTCTCACTTGATACGTCATTCTGTTTACGTGACTTTGCTATCCTAGTTGTCTTTCTTAGATTTTTGTTGCCGGCTTTAATCTTTAACCGTTCCCTGAAAACTTCATTTCTAATTCTGTTACTCTTTGTTTTCCCTGTCTTTTTCTCCAAACACTCATTTCCATTCTTTAATTAATGCATAATAATGTCAGTGTCACCAAGTGTTGTACCACCGTTTTTTCTTGCTTTTAGGCACTTCACCTTCCCCGAAAAATGTCTCAAAACATTGAATATCTTACTTACTTTCCCTATCTTGTTATTCGCTGCACTATCTTGTTTGCTTTGCTTCAGTTATAGCTCCAAACTACTTAAAGTCTTTTATTATAGTGATATTGTGACAGATTTCTGCGACGATTGTATATCATCTGCAAATAATATTGTAGTTTTTCAAGCTTAACTTGATGTTTCATTATTCAACCAGGTTCTAGCAAAATTAATATTTCGCTTTAGTATGATGACACTATATTATGAGAAGCACCCGCTGTTGAGCTTCTTTAGTTAGAAATGGAGCATCCCCCACATGCTCTGCGGTCAATTTATGTTTATCCCATTCCGACAAGTTAAACAATTTTGTATTCTCACATTTTTTTAACAATATTAATTTGGTGGCCTTAAAGTAAGTCTAAATTTTTAAGAAATCTAGTAAAGGTCGCGAAATCGTAGTATTAGATACAACCAATGACATTGTGAAACTACCAGTATTCAAAACGTATCATGACTAACTGCGAATCGATATTTATAACTAATAGCTGATAATTAAACGAAGTGATGGCGGCTGACAATTGTTGGCTTAGAAAAGTCACATAAACGATAGAGCGGCTGAACACTGTTGTTTAACTAAAATCACATAGGTATGACTCCGGCCGTCAAAATTAGATGGCCATTCTTCGTAAGTCATCAATGTATATGTACAAGATGCGCACTGAGTGCTTCCCGGAGGCATTTTCAGTATTCTTCCTGCTGCCGTTGGCATTGCTGCTTAGAAATTCAATGCGCCTTAATACAAGAACAAGAAAAATGTATATGTTAAAGCCCTCGCAATTTCGAAGTTTTAAAACTTTAAGTAATCCGATTATTACAGCAAATAAAATTTGAAATTTAAAACATTTTATTTTTCAATATAATCTCCACCTTTCTTAATACATTTAATACAACAAACTTGCAACAATTATGTAGCTTATTCTAAAAAGAATTCATTCCTTCATTGGTAGAATATTAGTGACCCTTCAAATACAATTGAAAAAAGAGGTAATGATCAGAAGGAGACAGGTCAGGTGAATAAGGAAATGTTCAAGTAATTTGAGGTATAAATCACAAATTTTTCCATTGTGATTGTCAATTTGTGCGCATGTCATCATGGAAAAAGTAAGTTAGCAGTATCCTCAGCATTACTGATGTCAATGAAGAAATTTATATCACCGGTAGAAGACAATACAGGGCAAATTGGAAATTTAAGTAGTCAGACACTGATACTATGATTCAAAAATATCGAATACAGGGTAAAGATTACGGCATCTATTTGAAATTTCACAAGCATACTGTGAAAAATAAGCAAGATTAGAAACAGTAGATCTACCTGGCACAAAACCATGCTGTTGATGAGATAAGAAGAACATACATTTTTACAAACAGCAGAATATGTAACTAATTCGAAAACTTCAACAAAATTAGATCAAATAGAAGTATACTGCATTATCTTTTTCGTGAACATTTCCATTGCAATGTACTGTAGTAGTAAAATAGTTATTTGTATACACGTTTCAAAAAACTTTGTTTTAATCATTCCACAAAAACTAACCTAGTAATGAGTGCACAGAAGCCTGTAATTCTCAAGTCGAAAGATGTAATCGTTTCATGTCGTATGCGGATGACATACAAACTCCACGGGCACAAAAGAAAAATACTCTTGCGGACTTCGTTAAATGTTTTTATTTGCAGGCTCATTCAAAAGAAAAACAACTGTCGAGAGCTTACATGATACGGTTCTCTGCAGCTAGCTTACAAAAGGGCAATTTAAAGTTGCTGATAAAATGAAACTGACACATCTGCTGGAGACGGATATATCTGTTTAATCCGCAGTGTTTGTTGATAAGTCGGTTGAAAGGGCAAAAGGGTCAGCATCTCTTCATACATGGATACAACTTGGTGTACGTATATATGTGTGTACTTGAATTTCTCTTATTACTCTTCGTTTTTCATGTTCCCGGGAAACGACTGACGCTAAAATATCTCGATCAATTACTTTTTGATAGAACGATTAAAACTAATCTAGAGCAAAGTCACTCTGCTGGTCCTAGCGCACATCTTGCGCTGCCAACCTATGTCAGAGCAGATCGTTTTTATTGCACGGCGGATTAAATTTGAAAGTTTCTTAATGAGGCATAATCAAAGCAGAGACGCGCAACTTTGTAATTAAAAGTGGCTTAATATTGAAGTTTGATGAAAATTTTCATACATTGCATATAATATTATCTAGTACAACCATGTTTTTATAGATTTTCCGCAAAATTTTAAACTTTGTTTATTAATTGCATAATTTGATATACACGTAACATTATAAAAAAGAAAGTAAACTTGCGCCAATATTAAACGAACTTTGCAGAAGTTTAGGTATAAGAAGTTCAGCTAGCAGGCACATATTTAATAAAAATAACGTAAAACTGAATGTGTACAGTTATTTCAGTGCGTTAATAATATTATATTTATTACACCGTGAAAGATAATTTCTAACCATGTCATTCAGAAAAACATTTATCCCTCAAAACGAAAGAGGCTCGCATTATTACCGTTCATAAGAAAGGTGACAAAGTCTGTTTATGTTATACCGATTTTACGCGGTTTTACGCATTGGTCATGGAATTCTGGTGGACAAGATGCATCTTTCTGGATTCAGTAATAATTTAGTTGCATTTTCACCGCCATATTAAAAAGAAAGAATATGTTATGTTCACCAAAATGGATTTAAGTTGGATGAATATGTGGGGACATCTGGAGTTCCCCAAGAATCCAACCTCTGCCATTTGCTACTATTTGTCAATAATATTCTTTAAGGGCGAACTTGTCATGGACTTGTCTATGGCGATTTGAAAATCTATTCATGAATGAATTCCGGAAATGGTGCCGTTCACTTGAATCAGAATTTGGCCCTCATACACTCTTGGTGTAATAAGGACAAATTAAATCTGAATATCAGCAACGTCTGTGTTATACGCTACTCTCTACGCAAAGGGACTCACAACCTTAATCTGTAAATTCTAAGCAGTATTAAGGACCAATTTTAAGTAGTATTAATGACTCAAGCATTCGTCGAACACATAAACAATACATATCCAGCTGTAACCAGAACTTTGAGCCTTGTTTTAAGAAACTCTAAATATTTTACGTACTTTAATGATATTATATAGGAATATCTTGCGCAGAATTAATATTTAGCGCCGATTTTGATATCAACTGTTGGGCGTATTAATGAACCATTATTATTTATCTATAATTCACGACCAATTCTTATAGAAAAATACTACCACTAAATATAATAATGTTCAATTCACTTGTAATGATACAATTTGTTGAGAACAAATTAAAAATAATCTCCAAAGAAGCGTGTAACATGAAACATTTGTTATGTTACTGGGGCAGACGGGTTGACGGGCATATAAATGTTTTATTTCCGGTTTATTCTCAACTATAAAATTTTACTACCGTAGAATTGGAACAAACTATTGTTCCCGGTTGATAGTATAATAAAATTGTATGCAAATTAACATAATACTTTCACGTCTTACTTACAGTAAATGATGGACAATGGTATATTCATTTAAACACCGAGATGCGAAACTAGGGGTACCAACGATTCATATTCGCGGACTATTTATTAAACGATGATTTCCTTTTTTGCTTCTAGACATATAAAATAAGATGAGCTTCATATTTTATATTTATATTATATATTTTATAAAAATAGTAATAAAATAGAAATTAATTTAATATTATTTTATATATCGGTATCGGTAAATTTGTGAACAAGTATCTGAACACATTATTCATTATTGTTTTTAACTTGTTCGGACAAGCTTTAATGTAGTCTTATTGGCAGAGTATAAAATTGATAAAACTACAAAAGTATTAAATTTTACAGAAGTTTTATAGGAATGACTATTTCCAAGAAATAAAGATTCATAATATGTATGTTTTCCACGAATATTTAAAAATGTTGAGTGTCTTAATGGCATAGATCAGATTAGAATGTCGAATATTTCTTTAGCAATCACGTTATTCCTTTCCGACAGTAATTCACAATACCTGAAGATATGGTATATTACGTGCACCAATACGTTTTTTCACCATCTAAGGAATTGGTCGGTCACTTCTATACCAAACTCTTCAAACATTATCATCCATAAGAATGAATTTGTCCACTATTGCTACTCAAGGGAGAATAACGGACCGCAGAATGTTATCCAGATATATTTGGGTAGCAGGAGAGTTATTTTCTATGAATTAAAGTTTCGTACGCTCTCCAGTACTTATCGCGGCTCACACATTACACTATCGCCCTCGTACCGAGACCATTGCCCAATAAACTGTTCGTGTGTGTATTTTCTGGTTGCAACGTAAATCTGAATTAGTCACGTATCCTGGTACCTCTTTATTATAACCCCCATTTGTATGCTTATTTTATCACATTCTACGGACTCTTTAATGCTATGCAGTAAGAGGAATACAATCTAACCGTCTTCAGGAATGTAAGCCAGACGTGTGTAAACGATTTCTTGTTGTTTGCATTGACAGAAACTTTCCAATGACAGTAGTAAAGTCATCTAGGTTGCATGCGAAACGCGTTTTCAAAATGCAAATTGCGATCATCTATCACTTCTTGGTGTTGTTGATGTTGGTCGATCTTGCACTTGACTTCGAAGTCTAGAAATTCCACTTTGTCTCATACCAAGCACTTCAGCAATAATAAGCTATTCTTTCACGTTCCAACTAAGCTAGGGCTCTTAAAACCTCAATCACTAATAAATCACGTGGTTCCACTTCCGACAACATTCAAACTTTCACTACTTTTCATTTTCCAGTTTAAAAAACTTGACGCTAGTTTATAGAAATATTTCTAGGTTTTACATCAATAGGACCTACTTTTTATTATCAACTACACAGAATAATGTCAATCTTCTTGAGCAGAGTATAAAAGAAATATTTACAAACTAAAATTGAAATGTAATTAATTCATTTATCAAACTATCAATATCATACGTACAGTGCGCAACATATAAAAGGCGTACAACTCTTATGAGTATGCAAGCTGATCTTTTTGAGAATGATAGTTAAAATTGTCATTTATACACTGACAAAATTTTTTATATGTCAAACACTATACAATATAAAGTATAAATTTTAATGAAAACAATTATTGCCGAACTATTATCTACGATGATTCCTCAATCGCTCAATCCAGTACTTATTAGATAGTCTGATTTTGTTCGGCAGTTCTACACACCTGGTGGGTGTTAATATCGAGATAATAATACAACGTAATGAGAGAACCATATGTCCATATTTCGGATATTAGTAAAAGCACACATACATCTCAACTATAAATTTTCTCTTATGAAAAATGCTGCTTACTAAAAAAACTATACTGAAATATTTATTTTAGCATCAATTAGTTAAAGAATGTGAACTCATTTTTTAAATAGATTTTATATATATATATATATATATATATATATATATATATATATATATATATATTATATATATATATAATTATATATATATATATATATTAATATATATATATTAATATATATATACAGGGTGTCTATAAAAGAACTCCGGGGTTTTAAGACAAAATATTTTAATAAAGTAAAAAACGTACATACATGTTTTATACATGATTAGAAAGCTTACATTTTCAAGATATTTTAACAACTTAGTGAAGTTCAATGTGAGCTCCGTGAGTGGCACGGCACACGTCGAAACGGTATTCTACCTCTTCCCATGTCCTGGCGAGCATGTCTGGGGGAACGGACGCCACGCAATTCTCTATTCGTTCCCTGAGATGGCGAACATTTCGAATTTTCTCCGCATACACAAGATTCTTGATATGCCCCCAGAAGAAAAAGTCCAACGGAGTCATATCAGGGCTCCTTGGTGGCCATGGAATAGGTCCTTCCCTTCCAATCCACCTGTTGCCGAAACGAGCGTCCAGTGACTCACGCACACGCAAACTGAAGTGTGGCGGCGCCCCATCTTGTTGGAAGTAAACTAAACCTTTCTCCGCCTCAATGTCATCCAACTGAGGATAAACATACTCCTCTAACATGTCACAATAGTCATCACCATTGATATTCCTTTCGACAAAAATGAAGGGACCTATGACTCTGTCACGCATAAGAGCACACCAAACATTCACTTTGGGCGTGTCACGTTCGTACTCAATAAACTCATGGGGCGGCTCTGAACCCCAAATTCTGCAATTATGCCTGTTTACAGTTCCGTTCACATGAAAAGTAGCTTCATCACTAAAAACCACACTTTTTAAAAAATCATTATCTTCATCAATTTTATCCAGCATGGAAACAGAAAATTCGAATCTCTTAACCTTGTCTGCCGGTTTGATATGGTGTAAAAGTTGTATCTTGTAGGCAGTTAAACGAAGTCTTTTACGAATTACCTTATGGACTGTTGATCTTGGTAACCCCAAGTCCAGACTGCGTCTTGTTAACGATTTCTTGGGGCTTCGAGTGCATGAAGCTCGGATTCTGTCCACATTCTCTTGAGACACACGCGGCCTACCCGGCGACTTTTGCTTCAAAACACTTCCTGTTTCCTTGAACGCACATAACCACTGACGAATTGTTTTGTCTGTAGGCGGGTCAACACCATAGCTACGTCGAAAGTTTCTTTGTACAGTATCAACAGAATTAGTTTCTATGAGCCAAATAACACATTGAGCCTTTTGTTGAGGCGTCGCCATAGCGCGGCAGTCCAGGCGACACTGACTGCCTGCCGCAGCCGCTACGTCATTTCAAGGTCAACGCTCCGCAGCGCTGCCAACTGTTGAGAGAAACATTCCCAATTGGTATGAGTAAAACTCTTTGAGCTGCTTGTTTCAAAGGAATTGATCAAATTTTGCTATCTTTTATAGTTTAAAAAATATTAATTTTTTAAACCCCGGAGTTCTTTTATAGACACCCTGTATATATATATATATATATATATATGTATATGTATATATCAGGTTGGGTCATAAATATTTGAAAAAACGACAACAAAATAATGCTAATTTAAAAATTCAGCTGATTTTGATATAGAAAGTTTTTGACAAACAAAAATTTGGTTGTCATTAGAGTAGTTTTTTTTTCATATTGGATGCTGCATAATTTGACAAATATGAGCGTATTAGGGAATCTAGCGACAATCATTTCTTTTAGTTTTTTATTGCTTCGTTAATATTTCGCAACTGGTTATGCGTTTCCTTAGAGTTAAAGTATAAATTGTGAAGTGTGAAATGTTACTAGTACTATATGGATTTTAGAGATCAATCAGCATTTAATCTGATTCAAATGTACTGTGAATAATAAAAGTTATACCGACGATAACTGATTATATTTCTCTCATTTGGTACTAGTCTATTAAATTCACACAAAACTTACACAAACGTGTTAGTCATAAAAAAGTTTAATACTCTTTTTGTAACAGTGCGCATGTGTGATTGATCGCAAAATATAATATAATAGTTGTATTTGTATTCTTTAAAATATCTTTTTAACAAATACACAAATTATGAAAATATTAAGTTAAGACTTACTACAAAGAAAAGACTTAATAATGTAATTACTAATAAATAAAAGAATTAGTAATTATAGTTTTCGCCTTTATTAACTTTATTTTCATCAAATAATAATATCAAAATGCAGTTTCCTTGCAAATTAAATGAACACATACAGGTGTAGGTCTTATAAGTTTTCGTACACCACGTGCATATTGAATTTCATCAAATTTGAATATTCAGCTATGATAAAGCTTATATACTCCCATCTAACAACGTAAGAACATTCTGAAAACCTTTTACAATATGAAAACTATTATTATTTATAACTACAAAAGAATTTGCTCTATATATCATAAAAGATTTCGTACACTTCATTTTCATAGGATACTTTTTTATTGCAAGCCATAAATTTAGAAAAAATTCGGTAAATCCACTTCTTAGTAGTAGTAGTAGAGTTAACAATACTATACAAAAAATTCCTTGCGCGTTCTACAGTGCAGATTGAAAAAAAATATTCAAAATATCCTAAACTAGTGACATTGTAGCGAGAAATACGCGTTATTAGAGAGCTGTTACAAGTTCAATGTGATAAAATTCATAGGCAAGCACACCGAGGATGGCTGTACATTTGGAATTTTATACTGGAGAAGAAGTATATTAAGGAAACATTAAGTGAATTTGAAGAAAAGGCGAATATAACGGAAAAGTTCCACATAAAAGACTTTCATTAGCGACATATATACTTCATATATAGTATACCTTGTGCTTTACAATAGGTAACTCTTAAGGACGCTTAATGAAGGTCTTTTACGTAATACTCTACCGCTATAGTCAGTTTTTCTTCTTAATGTACGTCCTTGCTAATAACAAATTCCATCAGTGTAACTATTTTCTGGGTATTTGTCTATGAACTTTAACATTGCACTTGGAACAGTTTTTTAATCGCGCTACAATCTGAACATTTTGAATATTTTGTTCCGTCTGAGCTATAAAACACACTTTTTCGTTAAGTTTGGCTATTCGGCCTAAGGGTTTGTTTCATCTTTTTGTATTATTGTTAACTCGCCTGTATTATAAGATATTTTTTTACTTTTACAATTCATCTTTGTTAAAGCATGAATTGCTTATTTTCCACAAATATGTATTTCTATAAAAACTTTTTAACATTCGATTTAGCAAATTTTGTAATTGTAAATAATGTTAGAGATTTTTAGGGTTTGTTATCGTTGTTAATGGAAACAAACATGCTTTGTCAGGTATCCAACATTAACGTGGTGTACGAAAACTTTTACGACTGATTGTATGTTATCACTAAATGGACAATAGCAATTAATTCGTGATAGCAGTGTTTATATATACAAAGTGGGGAGTATTTACATTAATCCAAAAAGTTAAGGTCGTCAATTTTTTTTAATTCCTAAGATTAGATTGCAGATAACTTAATCTCTTCTTTGAGTAAATGTAAAATGTTAACATTGATAGAATATGCATGTTCGCTGCCTCTTTTTTTGTGCTATATTTGTGACTCGAATTTTATATAAAAAAGAAATGCCCAGATTCCGCTGAAGATAAGATTTAATTTATAGAATAGTTAAGTATATCTACGTTCCATGCCAATTAATCCGAAAGTGTATTTAAAGGTCATTAAATCTTATATTAAAAAAATGATAGATTTTCGTTGTAAACACAAGAGTATAATACATATGATGGTATGCCTCTTAAGGAACGACTGCCCGAATGCTACTGCCAAGGCTAACTATCGCAATCTTCATACATAAAAATATTTTCCGAACGATTGTAAGAAAAAAATAGGATAATTGCGATCATGAACTATCAAATACCGTAGCGAACCTTGAAAATATAAATTAATTTGCACTTGATATCGATTTAATTGCAAATGTCTACGTGTGCTGGGCTCGATCTTAATTACTGCAATCAATTTTAATGAAAAGCGCATTAAATTTCCAATCTGCTGTTACAATTAAAAGCTACAATGTCAATTGGTATCCTATTGTATTACATGGTCACGGAAAATTAATGTAATTTGTATGCGACACAAAATATTCTTACATTTTTCTCAATTTTAAGTAAGTGAATGTTCATTTCTAAAAAATTATTTATTTCGCAGTTGTCTTTGAGATAATTATGTGCAACGTTGCTCATACTAAACGCAGTAGATTCCAGATCCAACGATCCCGCCAGTATCAAAATAATGGGATAAATGAACACTACAAATGTAAATATTGAATAGCGTTTCACGATTTTTTGCGAAAGTCATGTTCAATACTGTGTTCATTTTCTGAAAGATAATATATTTGTCGAAAGACTTATCTAGGACGTTTATATTAATATGATAAAGGTTTCCTTGACTTTTTGATTAATATTATCTTCTATTTTTTCCCAATTTATTACTTGAAACCCTCATGTTTTCATTAACATAACATCACTGGCAAATAAATTATTTAATTTTGCCTGGAATAGATAGATTCAAGATTTTTTCCTCCTCAATGATTTGTTCTTTTATAATGAATTTTCTGTTCGCGCTCCTCCATTATTCTTCAGTCCATATCTGTCCATACTCCGTTTTCTAGAATGCTCCCGCTTAAAACGGCCGATTTAAAGTTGTTTTAAAGAGTAATAATTATTTATAGCTGCTCAATATTAAATAAGCCAATATTATGAATAAAACTTTTCCTTTAAGCCAAGGTCACTCATAATTTTTTAGCCTGAAACTATCTTTTTCTATGCAAATAAACCGTCGAAAAATTCAAAAATTTTTTCTTCTTTCCAAAGACTTCTTTTGTAATCGTTATCGCACTATTATTCTTCACTATTCATAACTTTCTGGTATAGTGACAACTGCTTAAAATTGTTACATATAATATACAGCAATGTTAGGAAAATAATCCGACTTATCGCAATTTTTTTATTTAATTCGTTGAACAGTAATTCCTAGTCTTCCCTATAACTTTTAAATGTTAACAAAGGTATTTTGTCGAAAACAGATGCCAGCAAATAGGCCATGTCTTTTTGGTACTATTGAATCAAATACCTTAAATTACTTCTTAGGTTTATTGAATATATAAAATATTTAATTTTAAATGATAAAAATGTAAGTCATTTCATCAAAAGATAGATGGCAGAGATATAAAGTACGGGAAAAAACTTTAAAGATAAATAGTCAAATAAATGTTTATTAAAATAAATTTAATTATAAACCCAACCTGATTTGTTTCCAACAGAATATTTACCAGCAATGATATTGGTTTTGTTCTTATTGATTTTGAAGGCAAAATTTTCATTCCGACCCATCCAGATGGTCCTCATATCTTTCTGGAGTCTTGTGGTTTCTTTATATATATCCGCTGACATTTTCGATATATTCCTATAGTAGAATATATCGGATATATATTTGTCAGTAAACAAAACGATCTTTGCACAAATTCGAAAACTATTGAATTAAACAATAATAGGACATTAAGATAACTTCAACAAAAGCGTAACAATTTTTTTTCTAAGGCACTCTCATCCTGCTTCTAGGAAAATTTGAGTAACATGGTTTCCGTGGGAATGTTCTGAAACGCTAGCAGTCTTACATTTGTACATATGTTTTGAGGATAGGTTCAATAATGGCTTGGTAAATGTTAGTTTCTTGATTACTCTTTTGGACCCTGAATTGGGCAAGCTGTCTTCAAAATGATTTCGTAATATTTATATCTTGAGCAAACCTACATATATAGCCGGGCAGCAATTATGGTTTACTATTCACTTTTTCATGCGCACATAATTTGGGAAAATTCTATAAGTTAATAAGATCCCTTTGCTCTAGAAAGGAGCCACATACATAATTTTTAAATTGCATTATAAAGCATTTTATAAGTAGCAAAATTATGTCATTTTATTCCCCCATTTACTTACCATACTTTGCTTACATACACAAGCATATGAGGCCTTCAGGACTCGCAGTGGTGTTCATCAACTAATATGGTCACTTCTGTAGGCTTTCGAAAAACGTATCCAACTGGACTATGCAAAAAATTACTGCTATCTTTAAGAAATATTGGCATTTAATATCTCTATCAATCACTGCAGCTCTATCGTGCTGTATTTTCATTGTGAATACTACGTCGTGGATTTCTCCCCAGAAATTATTAGTGTAGAGCTTTTTTTGTGCACTTAATATTATTTATCATTGTACTGTTGTTTGTAACATACTGATATAGCACGTTGCTTGTGCTACACTAAGGATAGGTAACATCTATCTAACTATTTAGAAATCAAAAACATTTCATTTTCTTCTGGGCAATTCATTGTAATACAGTATTTGTTTCCATTTTTGGGCGTAATTTTATGTAAGTATAGGAAATTTGGGACAGATTACAAGCTTCGGCAAGCTTGTAACCTGTACCAAATTTCCGAAACTTATATAAAATTACTTACAATACTTAACAGTATACTTGGTGGTTATGCTATTTTCACTTCATTTCTGTTCTCGTACATAAAATCCTTTCCAGGTAACTAGTCGCGTAGATTTACTGAACGCTTCAGCTTATTCCATATAAAAAGTAATATTTTTAATAGTTTTTATAATTGTAATATGCTTTTTTAAGAAAGTAAAGGTTTTATGAAATTCTTGTTAGTTCTTTATTTTCCAATACCAATAATATATTCAAAGAAATTTTAGAACTATGAAATATTCTCAGTTTACCTATACTCTGCAAGGCGTTACGTGCTTTAAAAGACTCCACATAAATATTTGCAAGCAATGTCTGCTTGCTTCTTGCTTTGACCTAATTTCCCATATATTGTCTGCTTTAATATATCATAGAAACCCAAACAATTTTGTAAGGAAAGTTGACGATAGCGAATAATAAATATGTATGAAATTATAGCCTTAATTTAGCAGCTAAATGTTGCCAAGATGTACACACTTTTCGATTATTAGATTATGCCTCGTATAATAATTTAGTATACGCATTTTACATTTCGACCACAGAAAATCGTGAAAATAGCATCCCTTTTATTATGACCAATTCGTGATAAATTCTAATGTTTGGTTGTTTGTGAAAAACAGAGTAAATATTTGTTTAACAAATTATATGATGTAAAATATGAGAAATTCCTACATTAATTCAAATATAAAATTGTTGTAGGAATTACTCGGGCAAACAAACACGCATCAATTACATGAGCACGTACTCATATATATTTTTACCAATTTTGTAAACACTGAAACTGAAAAAGGCGAAAGGATTAATTATGAATTTGAACAAATATAAATTAAATTGTTTTAAAATATTGATTGGGCATATGTTCCATATTAACTAATAAATCAATTTGTGGGCATTTGTAAAGTGATCAGTATTCATTTCAATTTAATAGTAATTTTCTATTATTACTAAATGTGTAATCCTTTCAGATTTTTGCTGTATGCTCCGAATTTAATAATAATTAATATTCATTTTGAAAGAGATCCATCGATCCTATCTATATATTTGTTGTAATTTTAAATGACTTGTTACGTAAGCTCTACTTTTATGTAGTTCGGTAATGACCATGGCGTAAATTTCTCGCACTTTCTCAACCTAACGCGGAGAAGATTTTCACAAAACGATGATTACGAACATTATAATGTTTTGTACGCCTATTTAAAATGGTTACCATAGCTATGAAAGAGTTGATCAAATGACGTATATTAGTCAGACTATGAGATGTTTGATTGTTGATTGAAAAATTTTGACTATTTCTGTTGTTAAAATGACTATTCTTTGAAAGTCTGTGTGTGTGTGTAAGTACCTGTTTCAAAGGTTTGTATGTGATAGAGAAAGTTATGTTAAGTGTTATGTTCCGTGGCTTTTTATTGGCAGCAATTATCATTTTCTAATGATTATTCAGTTATGTATTTTCTGTAGTTTTTTTTTTGTGGCCACTATATTGTCTTTTATTGCTTTTTTGCAAATTTTTCTCTGTCTGAAAACAATTTTCCCATTTCTAGACACTTTTTTACCTATTTTATATATTGCATGATATAGTAATAAGTAATAAGTACCATGTAGTATTTTTCTGGACCAGTTCTCTTTATTTTGTTGTATGGTTATTATTTGAATTTATTTTTCTACGTTTTCTTGTTTTAAATTTAAAAATGTGTATTTATTGTCTGTTAATATGATTGCTTGTACATAGTGGTTCTTCTTTTGAAAGTATTTTCTTAGATTTAATATTTGTGTATTGTGTAATGTTTATATATCTATCATACCTCTGTCTCCTTCTTTCTGGGTTGTAGCAATACGTTCTATGCTAAAGAAAGTAGTAGTATACGATATTTTGTTAATCTTGTTTTATTAAGACGATTCAAAGCTTTTAGTCCTGTGTTAGGTCAATTAATTATGGCGAAAGAGTGTGTAATAACTGGTACTGCGTATGTATTAATCGCTTGTTTCTGGAGTTAAGTTTTAAATATTTGTAGTTTGCTCAAACCCAAAGTACTTACAATCTTCCAACTGCATATTTAAGAGCATCTCCTTCAGGAGTCTTCAATTTTCTTCTGTGGGTATATAACATTTTGCATTTTATTATTGCAAATTACATACCACAGTCTTTGGTAAATATTCTGTTATTTTTAAAATTTCTTGCATTTGTGTTTTATTTGAGGCAAATAGTTCTACTTCGTCTATGTGGGGTAGATAGTTTATTATGTGTAATGGCGTGTTTCAATGTTTAATTTTGAATCCGTATTTAAGGCAAAAACAAAACTATAGATCACTAAGGAAATCTCCCTGACATATTTCCCTATTATTATTATTATTGTTGTTATTATTATAATTATTACAATCTTTTTCAACTGGTCACCCAATGGGTTTTAGAAACTAAGTTAAGTGCTCCCTCACTCCATTTCACTTTACATTCTTACTCTTTTCTTTACAGTGTGTTGTATGTCACTAACTATTATTCTCGTTTCCTTTTTATTCCTCATCTTCTCCCTCCATTTCGTCATTTTCATATTTCGCGTATATTTAATCACTTACTCATCTTATCTCAATTTTAGTTTTCCTCGTGGTTTTATTTGCGGTTTTCAGTTCACTATGTAATTAACTACAGATTCAGGTCTCATTCGACGTTGTGGCCAAACCAACTTATAGCTGTTGCCTTTATCGTTCTAACTATATTCTCTCTATTAAATATATTTTCTTCTTTAAATATATCTTCCTATTCATTCACTTTCTTAGCTAAACAAACTTCCCTCATTATTTCCTTTTCAAAATTTTCAGGCACGTTTCTGCTTGACAAACATACATTTTCTGCAGCATACACTACTCCCGCCCTTATCGCAATTTTATATAACCTTAATTTTAGTTGCCTACCTATTTGTTTGTTTATTTATTATTGATGTATGTAGCACGCTTTACATCCAAATTTTATCTACTGATGTATTTCCTTTTCATTCACTTCTTTTATTTATTGCTGCGCCTAGATATTTAAAACTTGCTCCTTCTTCTACTTTATATCTCTCTACTTCCATGATTCATTGTATTTCTTCTTTCTCTTCTGCTTATCAAATATGCTTGGATTTTTTCTGATATGTTTCTAACTCTCCTTTTTGTGCTTCCTTACTGATGATCATTATTAGATCTTCCAAGCATTTAATATCTGTAAATATTACTTTAATGTTGTCCGCGTAAGCTAACACTTGAATAAGTTTCTTGATTTCCTATTGTCGTTTCCTTTATATTACAAACACTTATTATTCCTCCCGCTGTTATGTCAAATAGTGCCTCCGATAATACGTCTGTTTGCAATATTAATGTGTTATCTATTGTAGTTCGCAAGTATGCAATAAACTTCCAATATTTATCCACACAGTCTATTAGTTTGCTGAAGCATAAATTACATTATTACATTATTTCTTAGTTAATCTTGAACCATATCCTTCAAATGACTATTTAAACTTGTAATATTCTGTATAAACAATTCGTTATTATTAATTCGTTTTATTTTACTTTTAATTTACTTGTAAATTAATGTAGATTAACGCCTGTCTTTTGTTTTTGTAAAAATTTACAAATACAATAAATATTATATTATCATTATGTTATTATTGATTTTTGTTTCTTGATCCCTCGTCTGTAGGTATTGCTCCTTTCGAATCTTCCACAGTCATTCCTCATTATTCTAAACAACTTCTTCCACCTATTACAATTGAATTGTTTATACTAAAAGCAGGTGTTTAAAATATAGAAATAGAGGATCTGCTTCTATATCTTCTATATCCCACCCTTCCGTAATTATTATTAATTGCTTGTTTCTTGAGTTATGTTCTTTTCAGAATTTTTTTTATTAATGTGTGGTATCCATTGTCGAGCTGCTTTATCTTTTATCTGAAGCCATTTTGATAACAACTTAGTGTTTTTGTTAAATACTTTCTTAAATCTTTGTATGATTGGTGCTTCTAGATGTTCTCGTTGTTAAGAGCACTTTCAAATAACTTTGAATCACTACAGGAACACACAAGGGTATTTTTGCGATTAGAAACTCAATATTGGAGTTGTTATCGTTTCCTAGAACTGAATACCATATAGGTTTAGCTATTCCCTGGTACTCTAACACTTTGTCTTGTACGATAATTTGAGTAATATATTCATTATTAGAGAAGTTCTCAAGAGAGGCAATATGTAATGTTACACATACACACACACACACACACACACACACACAAATATATATATATATACAGGGTATCTGCAAAATGTTTGGACATGGCTTAACCACAAACTCCTTGCATCAAAATAAGATGATTTAACCAAACTTACCTATATCCAAAATCGCATCGTTACGTCGGTATTCAGCTTTAAAGTTTTTCGAAAAAAAACAAAAAAATTCTTATTAAAACATAACACTTTGATCGATTTTAATTATTTTTGGTACAACATTTCAGGTAAGTGTAAGTCGTGTTTTGAGATGATTTGGGTCTTTATAAGTAGACCGCAAGTGTATGAAACATCGATGACGTGGCACATTTCTGCCTGTAACTTTTTGATATGAAGGTTAAGAGCCTTAATTTTTTTTTACCCGAGAAGATACATTTGTTAGTGACATTTTTTGTATCTCTGTAATTTTTGATATCTGTTACAGTTTAGTCACAAAAAATAATATCCGACTCGAACGTAATCTGCTTTCCTGGCAACACGCATAATCTGGTTGGCTTATTATTTAGTAAAAACGATTGCCTTTAGTTTTCTACAGCTGTCATAAAAGAAATGATAGTGTGCGTTTTGTGATCTTTGATTACGGTTTCTTTATTGAGTGTTTTTGACTATTGTCATTTTGATTGTGTAATTGTGGTTGTATTTTCGATTGATAATAATGGCTTTCTCTTTCGCTGAACAAACTGATATGTTGCTGGTTCTCGGGTTTTGCGAAGGAAATTGTCGGAGGAGTGTGACAGTATACCAGCAAAAATATCCTAATCGCCGTATACCAAATCGACAAACATTTGCAAACATTGAGAGGCGTCTTCGGGAAACTGGGAGATTTCAACCAATGACTGCTGATCGTGGACGCCCTCGTGTAGTTCAAAACCCTGACTTGGAAGAAGAAGTTCTAGACAGAATAGGAGCTCATCCACAAAAAAGTACTCGTGGCTTGTCTCGTGAATTAGGAGTCTCAAAAGATGTTCATGAAATTTTTAAAGAGCAACTCCTGTATCCATATCATTTGCAAGTAGTACAAGAACTTTTACCAGCAGACCCCGATGCGCGTCTCACATTTTGCCGATTTATTCACAGAAAAAGGGCTAGAGATATTTATTTTCACAACAAAATTCTCTTCACCGACGAAGCATGCTTCACAAGGAGAGGTGTTACAAATTTACACAACGAACACGTGTATGCAGATCAAAATCCACATGCTTTTAAACAAGGCCGCTTTCAGCAGGAGTTCCGAATTAATGTATGGGCAGGTATAATCGGCAATAACATCATAGGTCCTGTCGTTTTACCTAATCGACTAAATGGAGTGAATTACTTAGATTTCTTACAAAATACATTGCCAGGCTTATTGGAGGACTTACCACTAGATCTAAGACGTGACATGTGGTTTCTACATGATGGAGCACCACCTCATTTTACGTTGAATGTTAGGAATCATCTTCATGCACAGTTTCCTAATAAATGGATCGGCCGAGGAAACGACGCACCTGTAAAATGGCCTCCTCGCTCGCCAGATTTGAATACCTGTGATTCGTTTTTATGGGGAACACTCAAGAGCATCGTGTATTCTACTGCTATAAACACGGAGAATGAGCTTTGGGCTAGGATACAAAACGCCACTCAATCAATTAGAAATAATGAAGAAAGTTTGCAAAGAGTGCAATTCAATTACTTGCGCAGAATCGCTCTCTGTATTCAACAAAATGGCGGACATATCGAACATTTGTAGTAATTTAGTTTTTGTTTATTTGCCGTTAATAAATTTTTGCAAAAAAATTTTTATGCGCCACTTATTTTACTAAATAATAAGCCAACCAAAGCAGATTACGTTCGAGTCGGATATTATTTTTTGTGACTAAACTGTAACAGATATCAAAAATTATAAAGATACAAAAAATGTCACTAAGAAATGTATCTTCTCAGGTAAAAAAATTAAAGCTCTTAACCTTCATATTAAAAAGTTACAGGCAGAAATGTGCCACGTCATCGATGTTTCATACACTTGCGGTCTACTTATAAAGACCCAAATCATCTCAAAACATGACTTACACTTACTTGAAATGTTGTACCAAAAATAATTAAAATCGATCAAAGTGTTATGTTTTAATAAGAATTTTTTTGTTTTTTTCGAAAAACTTTAAAGCTGAATACCGGCGTAACGATGCGATTTTGAATATAGGTAAGTTTGGTTAAATCATCTTATTTTGATGCAAGGAGTTTGTGGTTAAGCCATGTCCAAGCATTTTGCAGATACCCTGTATATATATATATATATATATATATATATATATATATATATATATGTATTATCAAATCCTTTGTACCCGCAGGTATAGGGTGTATTACACTTCAGTTTAAACATGTACAAATTTTCTCCATTCTTTTTTGTCTTTGGCAATTTTTCTTGCTTCGCCCCATGTCACGTGTTCCACGTTTCCTTTGGCCGTCCTCTTCCTCTTCTATTTTGTACTTTTGCCTCCCATACCTGCTTCACTTGCCTACCATCGCCCATTCTGCACAAATGTCCGAACCATTTCAACCGGTTTCTTTTCATTACGATGTTTATTGGATCGACCTGCAGTTCTTCTCTGGTCTTATCATTTCTTTTGCTCTTCATGGTGATGTAATGTTACATACATTTTATTATAGTAATGATTTACGTCAATCTCTGTTATTAAATTAAACATTGTATGGTTCACATTTTATTTGAAACAGTATGAATTATAATTGTATTGCTTACCCGATAATTGTTTTACTAAGTCAAGAAATTTTCCGTGCGTGAATTTAAAATATACATCGTTTTGCACTGCTTAAATAACACCAAAACATTTCTCATATCGCAAACGACATCTCGAAAGAATTTTATCTCATGGTTTAATTACAGAATTTTTCGCTCTTGTTAGATTTTACGTAAAATGACTCCATCTAAATATTTTATGTAAAGCGGAAAAGTATTTCAAAAAGAAGAAATTTCAGTGTCGTGTCAGCATTTATTAAAATGATGTTTAAGGCGCGATATTTTTTATTGCAAGTAATGAAATACTCGTTTGTGGCGTTCCATCGCAGTATAAAGAATAATGCTGTGCGAGTGGGTTAATTAATGCCGGGAAACGTAAATTCGTCTAATTTAAAAGTTTGTACTTCCAGAAGCGTTTGCTTTGGAATCGCGAAATCGGTCTCATTAGTTTGTGGTGAAAAGAATTCAATTAAGATCTGAATGAAAATCCTTTTGGATCGATTTCTGTTTTTCATTTTAATTAGTCAAAGTTCATATTCTTATATTGGTTGCGTATAAACCTGAATTGCAAAAAACAGTGCTGATGTAATGCGTTAAGTTTTTAAGAAAAAAATTGGGCATAGGTACATGAACTTCACAAATTTTAAAAGCAGATGGTAGGGATATGTAAAATGTATCTAATCCCTAAACAATACCGCACGAACTTTGGAAGAATACGGATTAAAATTATTTTATTTCTTGTGGTAGGTAATTAATTAAAATTATGGACTGCCATTGTAGTCATTATTGGTGAATATTATAAAAAAGGACTCTTGCTAAATATTTTATTTATTTTATTTTTACTTTGCCAAAGATTAAGATGGAGTTAAAAGCAATCTTTGACGAGCGCGATAACCAATTTTTGTTAGAATCCGAAAATTTTAAATATTACAAGTTGCAACATGTTGAAAATGTGCAAAAAGAACTGATAATACTAAAACATTCACTGTAAGTAGAGACATTGTAAGTAGAGGCATTTTCTAAAACACTACAATCATGACGTCGTAACTGGAAACGTAGTAATTAGACAAAAATTTAACAACTTCGTCAAGAGAGAAGCAGAAGAGTGGCTAGCAGAAACTCTCACAAAACTAAGTGATATTAACTACAAAGTGTGCTATATGTGGTCGCAACAATCTTGGTCGTGTAAACCTTACATGTCTACCAGAATTATCAAAATCCATTGAGGAGGTTCATCAGTGTGTTCGAGAACTTGATACAAGTTTTGATATAAATTTCTTTCAAAGATTAAGGACTTCGCTTTATTAAATGATGGTATGGAATTTTTGTGTAGAAATGAAGGACGTTTGTTGATGGATGGATCATTCGGTTATTGAACTAAATTTTTCATTCAACTTTTCACTATTCATGTGTATGATATATGAATGACAATTGTGTACCGGTTGCATTCTGTTTGTTAAAAATAGAAGCAGGTCAACTTACGAAGCACATTTTAAATTGCAGTGAGTTAGGCCTTGAACTGAATCCAAGAAAAGTGTACGAAAACCTCGAGCAAGCAATATGTTGGAGTGTTAAAGTACTTCTTTGTTCCGTTATCTTAAGCCATCGATTTCACCTAACACAATCTTGGTGAATAGTATCACAATCTCATTTTGTTTGACAATAGTGTTGTGTATTAGGAAAGTAAAAAAGAAAAGGCTATATAATGTTCTTTATTTCGTATGCGGAGAAAAATCCAGCCAATGGACCTCATTGCAGTATACAACAATGTGGAATTGATAACAATAAAATGACTATGATATTATCTGCTTCTAGACTTCCGGGCTGGAACCGCGTCACTGGTATAACTACCGACGTTTCGTATCCACTCGTATGGGACATCTTCAAAGGCTCAACTACTGCTACTGTCTGTCGCACTGAAACTGTGCGCAACAACAACTAACAGTTTCAGTGCGACAGACAGTAGCAGTAGTTGAGCCCTGAAGATGTCCCATACGAATGCGTACGAAATGCCGGCAGTTATATCAGTGACGCGGTTCCAGCCCGGAAGACCAGAATCAGATCGTATGGACCACGACCGCGGAAGTCTAGGTATTAGATTGACTATGATATTTTTTGGGTTTCCACTTGAACATTTTAAAGACACAGAACAGACCCTATAGATTATCTACACAACTACAACTGAGCACAGCTGTTCTCAAGGAGTGCCGGGACACGATGCAGGTACTCGTTGTTGCGCAGGCACCACTTGTTAGTGTATACAAAAAACGACCCTTACTTAAAAAACAAATCTCGTATATGTCTTTGTCAGCACTTTAGAAGATATGCAAACCCAAATATTCATATGTATATACAGATTATGGGGGCAGATGAGATGTGTAAAAAAATTAATTTTATGGAAAATTTTATAAAAAACTACACAGTTGAAAACTAACAGCATCTCTACATACAATTTTCTGAAATATGTAATTTGTGTAATTTATGTTTTAGTTTCGTTTTACTTTTTTGTCATATTTTCGTATTGTATTATTTTATGAATCAATACTGTAGATTTTAACCATTTTTGCATTTTCCTTTCTTTTCTAATATTTATATGTTCAGTAAAATTTGCTCCATAGAATTATATTCTCTTCTTTTATTTTGACTTTGTGTACCTGGCTGCCTGAATTCGAAAGTTGTGAAGTTCGTGTTAGAGATTAAAAACTGAGGCATTACTCAAATATTTTGTTGTCGTTCATGCGAAGGATTACAGCCGGATTAAATTTGTTGTGCAGTTCGTGCGCACCGAAAAAAAGTCAGTATATGCTATTGTACATTTATTTATAAGCCGTACTTGATCTTACTTATTCGTCTATAAGTATATAGCGACTCAATCCTTAAAAGCAGGCTTTACTTAATATATTATTACGGTTTCATTTTAGTTATTATTCTACGAAGGACTGTTTTTTTTAAATTTAAGTATTTACTTAATTTTCAATCTTTCAACTGTTTAGTATTTGGTTTCCCAGTTATTCTGGTCCATTTTTTAAATTAGTTGTCCTTTAAAAGGCAAAAGTAACAAATTATGCCCGTAATTTATCTCCTCTTACATCATAGGATGAAGCTTAAATACTGTTAGATAAACTTCTTCCAGCGACAAAGTTTTCAATAATAATACAATAACGAGTAAGCAGTAATGAAATAGATGCCCCTATTCTACTATCGCAGGTTTGTTGTCCACTAAATTTATAATTCCCAAGGCCAACACTTTAAATATGGCGCCGTTGGTGTATATGTTGACTAATGCGAATAAACACTACGATCACTCCTTTGGGGATGATAAAAAAAATTTCGTGTTTGAGATTATACATTTAATGTTCAATAATTTTCCCTTTTTATTTGTTTTTATTATTGTTACAATTTTATTGCCTCTTATTTTGTTCAGTAAGCAAAAATCTTTTTCTGTTGGACAATAAAAACTACGAGGATTATTATGAGGTAAAATCCTCACATTTTTTGGTCTAACGTCGGGAAACATTGCGGTCATTCTTGATTATGCTTTTAGAAATCTTCTAACGACTAAACACGTGTTATTATTATTATTAGTATTATTATAACACCATCAATAACCTTTATTTCCATGTAACTAAATTAAATTTGTTTCGTAGATATATCACGATCCATTTCCCGTTGAAATGTCGATTTAAGAAACATATTACAGACTGCTTTCTGAATAGATTTATCGAAAAGAAATCAGTAATCGTTTGACGTAAAATGGCAGGGATATAGGAGTCATCAATTTTATATGAACTAAGCGGTCATACATTACTTGAAATGTACTTCATTGCATAACTATTTATGTATTGCCACGTCCTAATTTACTTTTCCATGTCACGTCATTATATCGGGAAATAATTCTGGAATACTATCACAAATTCTAGCTATCTAATCTTAATGTGAAAAATGCAAATGTTAATGTTATATGTGCTTTTGAAAATGTAGTCCGTAAAATAACGACGTATTTGCAGTACGACAAAAATATGCTTGTTTTAGAAAAAGCATTTTAGTCGCGAACTAAAAAATATATTTAGAAGCTTATAGGAATAATTTAAAGAAAAATTCAATCTGATCATAGTACACTCCGCGCAACATGAATAGGACCAACTGCATATATGACATTTGTAGTTGGTATAAACATGGTAGCGCGCTGGAATTGTTATTTTCGAAAATAAGAGGGTTGATAAAAAGATGTATGTAGGTACCAAATATAATTTTTGTAAAAGTCAGTGCAAATGTACGTTACTAATGACAATAAGTAGAGTAATTAAACGCCACTTGAATACGACCAATCTACAAAATAGAAGATTCGTTTGCAATAACAAAATACTTTATTGTTCAATAATGAGTACTTTTGCCATTATTTCTTATAACCTCAAATAGTCGGGATGGAATGGAATTATACAGGGTTCTCAAGTAGTCAACGGGAAGTTCCGCCCAACTTCGTTTCAGCGCCTGCTCTAGTTCGTCAGCGCAACTGAATTGGGTAGCATTGGAGTACAATTTACGCGACAACCATCCCCAAACATTTTCTATGATGTTCAGGTCGGGGGAGAGCGATGGCCAATCGAGAACCTCCATGCCTTGTTCTTGAAACCAGCGTCGAACAATGCGCGTGGTGTGAATACTGGCACTATCCTGTTGGAAAATAAATGGCCCACCTGCCATAACGTTGGAAAATTTGTCTTTCACCTGTTGCAGCAGCTGGACGTACTTTTCCGAATTCTGTCTGCCCTTCACTAAATCAACAGGTCCGTTATAGGAAACAGCTCCCCATACCATGACTGAACCAACATCGGCTCGCCTTCGTGACTGAATCACTTCATCTTTACGTAAATCGTGGAAATAATAAGAAAACCCATCCGGGCCATCTAAATTAAACTTCTTCTCGTCACTGAAAATAACAGTTTGCCATTCTCTTGTCCACCCTATTTTTGCTTGAGCAAACTGAAGACGTGCAGTGCGCTGAAATTCCCTTAAAGCAGGCCGTCGTTTAATTTTCAAACGTTTTAAATGCGGACAGGTCTTCAGTAACTTCTGTACAGTTCTTACCGATGCATTCGTTCCAACGTTATTCGCGATTTGTCTTGCCGTTAATGCCGAATTCGATGCTTCGCGTAATATGGCTCGACGTTCTCTCTTAGTTGTAACGGATGTTGTTCGCCCTTTAAAACGTTTTCCATAATTCTCGGGATCCCTAATAAAATTCTTCACAGCCTGGTGTGATCGACTTATTTTCTTTGCAGTAGCCCTTGAGGAATACCCTTCTTGATGGAACGCTTTAATTTTTCCAATTTCTTCCATACTTAAGCACTTCTGTCGTCCCATCGTTGCACAATACCCTTAATGACAGATGTTTGTTTATCCGGATACACGTTGTAACTCGACACTCATCCGGTAGCTTACTATTAAATACTGGTCGTATCCAACCGGCGCGGTGCATTTTATATGTATGTGGTACTTACGTCACCCAATGCATAACGTTAGGCACTATTGCGCAATAATGCGTATTATTTGCCATATCATACCATTACAAACTTGCATTGTATTTTTAGTAAATGAATTGTTTTTCAAACCACCGAAAGCTTGCAACAAGTCGGGTGGTCCTATTCATGTTGCGCGGAGTGTATGAGAGGTCGAGGATCTTAAATATCATTACACCTAAGAATTTAATATAAGATGAGCTTGAGAACTGAAAGTGATAATACAAGACAGAAATACTGTAGAAATGGAATTTTTTTTATTATAATCTGGTGGATAATTTCATGGAATTTAGTTTTTATATATGATTTCCGGCATATGTCCGCCGCGGCTACGGGTTACATGGTCCACTCGATCAGTCCAATTTTTGATTACTTTTTCCAATAAATCTGGTCGTATGGCGTTAATGGTGGTTTAAATATTGGCTTCCAATGATTCAAGAGTTTCTTGTTTGTGGGCATAAACCAATAAAGGGAATTTTGATGGAGTCCGCGGTTAATTAACTTGATCACTGAAGGTTGATATATTATATAACGCTTTGCCACATTAATTTTCGTTTCTTTATACGTATTTCGACAGCTAAGTTGTCATCATCGGCAGATAATTAAATAGCGTCGCACCTGGAAAACTACGGCGAAAAATACCCATACGAAAACAAACTCCGTACGTGATCCGTACCGTTGAGAACCAAAATGTACACTGTGTACACTTTGGTTCTCAACGGTTGAAGATCGATGAGACGATTGATAACAATTAACGAAAAACTCACTTAATATTTTAAAATAACATTGCAGAATTTTCAACGCAATCCCGCTAAACTTTTGTCTCTTCAAAATTTGCTGACACACCGAAGACAGAACTAAAATCTAAATAATCGATCGAATTAGAAGCTGGTAGGAACGCCGCAAATAATGTAAAAACAGTTCCATCCATTGGGAAGGTGATACTTACTACCTTTTTATGACCCACCATTACGGGAAAGTATTGTGTAGTATTACTGAACAAATTGAAGGCTTTAAGGGCATGTGACCATATTTGCAAAGAAAAAATGCACCAACTCGTTTATCGTTAATTGAATAAGCAAGGTTTATCTACTCCCCGAACTTAAATCTCAACAACGCCTAGCTTGCGAAGACAGTTCACTGAAGTGTAATGCGAAACCTATAAAGAAGTTGAGTCGCTGCTAGATTAGGTGCACAGAGTTCTAACAGGGCTTATATAAAAATATATATTTGCTTTAGAAATAAAACTCTGCCTCATCATTTCATCCTCCTTTAATAGTGTTGATATGAGAAAAAGAAAGTTTATAATGATTCGAATCAGGAAAGCATAAAATAATTTTAACCATTGTAGAACAGCAGTAAGTGCTGTGGTGGGTCTCTTCATTTATAAAACTCGTATTTCACGATATTGATATAGTGAATGTTGCATCAAAGAAGTTTCGGCCCGGTTAAGGATTAGACAAGATCAAGTAATACCTATATCTAATTTATATAAAATTATTTTATAAAATATATGCATGTATGTATTTATATATATATATATTCATTACTAAAACACCACTTCTTATTCATTGGTGTTTGATTAAATCACTTGCTAACACTAAGAACTTAAAATCTCTGTAAGACGTTAACTTTTCTTATTCTCTTTTTTTTAGAGGACAGCGTGATTTGATGCATTGTCTCTTACCACAAAGGTTATTTATTTAGTTCTTTCAAGTGTCTTCTTTTTTATTTTTCTCATTTCGTGCAGTCGACGAAAATCATTAATTATAAGACTACAATAAATTGTTTTCTTGCCTGACGTCGCTTTCAATATCTCCACTTGACGATTTTAAAGCCAACCAGCAAAAACTCGTAAAAACAGAAATCTAAGATTCCGATCTTTATAAGAAACGTCAGAGGCATTCCTTAAAATAATATATAAAACACAGTTCAATGGTCACACAAACACTAATACGTGAGGGGAACGACGTTAAAAAAAATATATTTTTCAACGGTGACGAAATTGCCGACGTTTGCTTTATATACGGGGCACGCAAAGGAAAATATGGAGTGTATTATTTCAACGTCATAATTCCTGAAATTACTTAAAGATAAAAACAATTAACCTATATTCATTTCTTTTTTATTTTATTTTAGTATTATAATATTCTCAAAATTTGGTATTTATGCAAATTTTTTAACATTTATTTTTTCTTGAAACAACCATCGCCTGTTAAAGTCCTATTTATTTCAGATCTACGAGGGTAGTTTGACAAGTAATGAGAATGGAAAAGAAAAACGAATTTTTTAAATACGAAATAATTTTTATTTTTCAATATATTCTCCTAAAAGAGCAATACATTTATTCCAACGGTTCTCCAATGCCCTTATGCCATTTCTAAAATGCGATTCCGGAAGGCTTGCAAAATACTCATTTACGAAGATGATAAGCTCGTCGTTAGACGAAAATTTCTTTCCATCTGGTGCCGTTTTCTATTTTGGAAAAAGGTGGAAGTCGGAAGGGGCTAGATAATAAAAGTGCGAAAAAGGCGCATGCGGTACTAATTGGAAATGCAACTCGTGGATTTTGGACATTGCAACTGTGCTGGTATGCGAGGGAGAAACAGAATCTTTCCTTTGCCATTCCTGGTCGTTTAGCACGAATCTCAACATTTAATTTTTGTAGAAGTTCTGTATAATATTGTCCGTTTATTATGGCATCTTTCTGAAGGTAATCGATGAGCAAAATGCCCTTTGAATCCCAAAGAATTGATGCTATCACCTTGTTTGCCGATAAAGTGGTTTTGACTTTCTTTGGAGGAGCAGAACCACGTTCTAATCATTGTTTCGACTGTTGTTTAGTTTCGGGTGTACTGTAGTGTATTCAAGTTTCATCGCGAGTAACAAATCGCCTACAAAAATCAACCGGATTCCGCTTATAAAGGTGGAAACACACTGGAAATGCGCAAGCGAGTGAACTTTTGATCAGTCGCAAGCAATCGCGGCATCCATCTTGCCGAAAGCTTGGAAAGGCCCTATTCTTTCCTTAAAATGTGGTTTACGTGTTCTGTTGAAATGTTTACCATGTCTGCTATCTCTCTCACTTCGAGTCGTCGATCTTGCGTAATAATATTATGTATTTTTATAATCATTTCCTTAGAAGTCACATTTTGGGTGCTCCAGAGCGCGCTTCATCAACACAGCTTGTTCTACCACGTTTAAATTCATTTACCCATCTACTTATTGTGGCGGATGATGGAGCAGATTCACATAATGTTTCCCGTAACTCATCTTTTATTTCGGTAGCTTTCATACCCTTAATTACGAAGTATTTAATCACCGCACGATACTCTGCTTTTTCCATTTTAACAAAACGACGTGTTGCTTCTTTTTCAATCAGCTGTCAAAAATAAACTAATCAACCTATTTATCTAAATATCGGAATGTAAACATATAAATAGACAGCCTAAATTACAGTGCATTTGTTTTACCAATTAGAGCGCCACCTATGTGTCATTCTCACTACTTGTCAAACAATCCTCGTATATGATAAATTACTTTAATACAAACATATTACCACACAGCGTATAATTCTCAAGTTGGTATTTTTTTTTATTTTGAATTCATTCTACTTTTTTCTTCTGGTATTTAAAGGTGATCAACGTAAATTTCGAAAAATCAATTGCTTAGGATTTAACCTTATTCTCTTTCACTAAAATTGTTCAGAAACTAATTTCTCTATTCTATAATTTCCTGAAGATCTTTGACTTTCCATAATTTGAAATTTTTCCTGATAGAATGCCATTCACTGTACGAGGGTGGATTTATATATAAGGTCTCCAATAGTGCCATTTTGTAAACAGTGCAGATAGAAACAAGTTTTAGCCTGCATATAGTAATTTCGAGCCTTAGCATGCAAAGTACTATTTTCCTCTGTACTGTTGTTCAGTAAAAGTGGTATTTATCTTAAATTCGATTTCTTAGAATTTAGGCATGTGAAGAATGTTCGTCAGTGTCTTTGACGTGCAAAATTTTATAACAGAAGCGAAAAGAAGGTGCTTGATGAAAAGCGATCTAGTCGACTAGTACCAGTGTCACATGAGAATAACCCGAGCCAAGTGTATGCTTTTATTCAACGAAATTGCCGGATTACGAAAAAAGAAATTGCTTCATAATTAAGCATTACTTGACAAAGGGTTCAATACAATGTTCAGACTATGAATTACATAAAAGTTTGTACCAGATGAGTCGCGTGGCAATTAACAGACATCACGAAAATCTTAGCTTCATTATCGTGCGGTCAAAAACAAGCGGCAGTCAATGGAATATCGTCGTCTTTATTCTTCAAGAAGGTACTTGATGAAAAGTAATCTGGTCGACTAGTGTCAGTATCACATGAGAATAACCCAAGGCAAGTGTATGCTCTTATTTAGGGAAATCGCCGTACTATGCCGGATTACGATTAAGCATTACTTGACAAAGAATGAAACGATGAATTAGATAAAAATTTGCACCGGATGAGTCCCGTGGCTATTAATAGATGTCATGAAAATTTTGGCTTCATTATTGTGCGGTCAAAAACAAGCGGCAGTCAATGGAATATCGTCGTCTTGATTCTCCACGTATACGAAAATTCAAAGCAGCTTCATCAGCGCAGAAAATCATGTTCACCAATTTCCGTAATATAAAAGCAGTCGTTCATACTGAATCTCTGCCGAAGCGATCAACGATTAGCTCAATAAGACATCACGAAACTTTACGATCAGTAAAGAATCGTCTCCGTAGAGCAAAGCTGAAAGGAATGAATTTTTTGTTGCACCACGACAACGTCAAACTGCATTGTCGCGGCGAAACGAAAAAGGTAATGGCGAGTATGGCGGTTATTTGGTTCCATCCGTACAGTCCTGATTTGGCACCCTCAGACGTTTGGTTGTTCCCAAAGTTAAAGGAGGTATTGAAAATTTATCAGACACTGAAGCCCAGGCTGCTGTTCGTAATTGAACAAGGGTAAATAAAACGTAACAGTACCAGCAAGATTTTCAACATTATCCATGTCGTTAAACCTTTGAGACGCTTTTAATTTAACAGTTTTCACAACTAAACTAATAAGGGTAGGGATCTGAAATTTGGGAATTGCGACAACTTGCCAGCGCACCATAAAAGCAGTCTGAAGACTGCTCCATCTAACCGTCATTCCATCGACTTTTCAGTCTATCCTCGTATAATCAATTAAGGGTAATTGGTATTTTCCTCAATAAACAAATATATATATATATATATATATATATATATATATATATATATATGTATTTATGTATATTAACGTGCATTAATCCTATACGTAAATCTACATACAAATACACACTTTTGAACTATGGATAGAAGGGTTTATCACTTGGATAAACTAACTTCAATCTTTTTGCTAATTAATAATTAAACATAGCTGCATTTTTACAATGGAAAGAAATGTTTCTGAAAGGAGAAGGCACTGATTACGGAACACCTCTTGAACTTTATAAAATATTGGTACTTTAAACTTTGATCGTTATAGTAGTCTACAATCGTTTAAAGGAGTTTACCTTTTATATAGAGTTCGGGTAATAACAATAAAAGTTAGTCAAGTAAGTAACGGTAGGGCAATAAATCATTACCGTTTACAAAAGTTTCTCAGTTATTTTTATTGACTACCATACAATTATCATACGTTATATGATGTACGTAACGAAGAATGTGAACCTTACAAACTTTGGACTAACTTACGGAAGTACTAAACTTGTTTACTATCTTTCGAAATTTCAGTAATTTAAAAATATCATGCAAAATGTAAAAAGTTGAAATTCGTGATTTTAAATCAGTAATAAACTATGAAGAAAGAACAATTCTAAATAAAATAGTTTCAAGAAATACAGGTTGGTAAAAAAGTTTTGAAAAAAAAATGAAACAATGTGAATTTTTAAATGAAATTAGTTCTTTTATTCAATGTAGTCTCCCTCAACTTCAATACATTTACTCCAATGATCCTCCAATAATTTTATACCATCTCTGTAATGATTTCTGGAAGCTCTGCAAAATACTGGTCCACGGCTGAAATAGCTTCTTCATTCGATGAAAAACGCTTTCCACGAACGAATTGTTTCAAGTTTCTGAAGAGGTAGTAATCACTCGGAGCCAAATCTGGTGAATACGGTGGTTGTTCAAGCAATTCGTATTTCAATTCATTCAATTTAGCCATCGTCAAAACACTTTTGTGTGATGGCGCATTGTCTTGATGAAAAATTATTCTTTTTTTTTGCTAAACCAGGTCTTTTTTCACGAATTTTTGCATCCAGTTGATCTAAAAGGTTACAATAATACTCTGAGTTAATTGTTTTACCTTTTTCAAGATAATCAATCAATAAAATTCCTTTTGCATCCCAAAACAAGGATGCCATAACCTTTTTTGCCGATCGTCCTGACTTCACCTCTTTTGGAGTTGAACATTCAACCGTAGTCCACTGTAATCGTTCTTGTTTCAATTTAGGATCATGGTGGTAGATCCAAGTTTCATCCATAGTTATAAAACGACGCAAGAAATCGGTTTTATTCCGCTTGAAACGCACCAAGTTACGCTGAGAAATTTGTTTTCGATCCAGTTTTTATTAAATTGTTTAATTGTAAAATATGGAGTACTCGTTCGTCTGAGATGCCTATGGCATTAGCAATTTCAGGCTTCGTCAAATTCGGATCTTCACTAACCATATTATGTACTCGCTCAATGATTTCTGCTGTTGTTGCAGTGTTTGGTCGTCCACTACGTGGTTCATCTTCAACGCTTGTACGACCACGTTTAAACTCTAAAACTCATCGATGTACTGTTGGAAATGAAGGAACACATTCCTTTAACACGTTCACCATTTTTGTATGAATCTCTGTTACTGATAAACCTTCCAAAACAAAGAATTTTTTCACAGCGCGATATTCAGTTTTTTTCCTTGTTAAAAAATACACCAACACATGTAATTCAAATGGATTGCTAACAATGAATTAATTGACAAATCGAGATATGTTCATATGACACATGAAATATTAAAATGGCGTACGAATTTTGATTCCTCTAATTAATAGGTCTCGCTTTCAAAACTTTTCTACCAACCTGTACATTAAAAAATACATATTCCGTCATTTAAAATATTAAGACTGGGATCTTAATCTATCGTTGCCTCGATATTTGTCTTATTTGTTAGACTACCCTAGCTCAGTTGTAAGTACATATCATTTCATATCTATGTAAATATATATAAAAGTGAAACGGCTATTGGTAATCAACGATGCACAACATAAAAGAAATAACCAATTTTAAATTTCTGAATCTCTTACCGTTCATAGCAGTTATTCCGTAGCGCATAGTGGATAACTTTGGTGAAAAGTTTACACTGTTAAGTATGTTTCCACACTTGTTTCGGTCAACAGTGTTCGCTATGCTGAACAAATGTTTTTCGAGAAAGACCGTTCGACATCTACTGAGGCAAGACACACATAATTAAAATAATCTTTATAAATAGATAAGGGATCTATTAAAGAACCGTCACAAATGTGTCTTAGTCTGGTCAAATCAAAATCTTTGTTTAAAATACTCTCAATGTTTTTTAACATTAATATTTTTACAAGCACATCGTTCCCAATCTGCACTGACTCCACTAACGCCAACATAGTATTTTGCAATTCTTCTATTGCATCAAATAGTCCTTTATAATTGTCATAGATAGCTTTTAAGGATTGAATTGTGGAATTACATATTTAATTTTTTGGAAATACTCAGAATAAGAAAAGGCATTTTTCAACTATTTATAGTCCCCTAACATAATTCTAACACATTGAGGCTGTGTTAGTTC
Organism: Dermolepida albohirtum; assembly: GCA_031893035.1. Classification (NCBI taxonomy): domain Eukaryota; kingdom Metazoa; phylum Arthropoda; class Insecta; order Coleoptera; family Scarabaeidae; genus Dermolepida; species Dermolepida albohirtum. The sequence goes on along the minus strand of JAVIWB010003802.1, from coordinate 207,892 downwards.
GAAAATATAGAGGGGGGGGGCGACGTCTGTGAAATTCACTGTCACTCATAAACATCAACAATTGTTTGGTTCAAAATTCGAATCTTTATAGCGTGTTCGGCACTACTCGTAATCGTTCCACCTGTACGTTTTTGTAACCTTACGCTAGCCTATTGAATTTGAAACAGTTTCAAGGGTTCCAGTACACGTACAATTATATTTACAATATAATTTTTTTGCAATCTGTCACCTGGTCAACGCTAAACCACCACTTGCCCCTTAATAGTTTTCATTTTATTTTCGATTTCTTCAGAGAAACAATGTTTCTTTAGGTCTTGTTTTTTATTTTAGGCTTATATCTATAAGTATATACTGTTCCAGACCTTTCTATAACGTTTGGAATCTTATCAAAACAATTTCGACTAATTTTCTCTTTTTCAAATGATTCCTTCTTTTACACAGAGAAACAATATTTCTTTAGGTCTTTTAGTTTAGGCATTTATCCAAAAGTATATACTTCTTCCAAACCTTTTATAACGTCTGGAATCCTATCCAAACAATTTCGACTAATTTTCTCTTTTTCAAATGTTTCTCCTTGCAATAAAACTTCATTCTAACTTCTTAAATACCGAAGGATGGCATTAATGGTATTACTGTTAGATTGTATACTAGTATGTTCCCCTATTCGTTGTCTGAAGACAATCGATTGCCTTATTGTATACAACAAATTTTGTATTGTGTACTATGGAGTAGCTTCTTTGCAAAATCCTGTGTATTATGTTATCCTACTACTATTTTGAAAAGACTTTTTTTCCCTTTAATACAATCTACCACGCAATTATAAATTAAATCATGAAAATATATTCTTGAAAAATGAAAAGTATAGGTAATTTAGATGGAACCTTGATTAACCTAATCACTGAAGGTTCATAATTCTTTTCACATTAATTTTCGTATTCTGTATAAGCATTTCCATAGCTAAGTTGTTATCATCAGCAGATAGTTAAACAGCGTTGTACCTGGAAAACAGTGTGCGTCTTGGGTTTCAACGGTGCAGATCGTGTGCGGAATTTGTTTTCGTACGGATATTTTGCCGTAGTTTTCCAGGTGCGACACTGTTTAATAATCTGCTGCTGACGACAACTTAGTTGGCGAAATACGTATACAGAATACGAAAATTAATGTGGCAAGGGGTTATATATCAACCTTGTACAGTGATTAAACGACAATATAGACATGTAAATCAGCAAAAATGAAGTGAGTTTCTTGGAAGTCGTAGTTGCGTTGTACCTGTCAGTCAAGCATAATAATTAATGGTTTATAGGGGATAAGATATTTACAGTAAAATAACAAATAATCACAAACTAATAAATCCACATTTTAGACAAAGTATGCTATGTGCTTTTGGACGGCTTCGCGTTTTTTAAAATCACTGAGTTTTCGCCAGTGTTGCTTATACCACGCTTTATAGTTTTTGTCTAGTAAGAGACTCCCCTCAAAGGTTAAGCCCTATGATCAAAAAGGAGCAAGATTTAGAAATTGCTTCATAAGGATCTCAACGCTTAAGTTGTATGATTCGTAGATTCCAAATTAAACGTACATACTCAAGTCTAAAACCCACATAAAGGTCACATAAAAAGGTACAAAACAGCTTTATTATTTCTTTACGTAAGTACGAAGTTTTTATACTCCGTGAAAGCACAATTCTGATGAATATTTTGAATGGACTAAACGCATTACATTAGCGAAATTTACTCCTTCATTTCGATACATTGAGGTATAAATTGTTATAGTTGCAAAAAGTTACAAAGACTACACTTGGACTCTAAAGAAAAAAAAAGTAGGGGCTACAAGTTTAAACCTTGAAGCTCGTTTAGTTTAGCTTAATATGTGAATCACTTGGAGATAATATACGAATACCTATAATACCTTTCTAACTAGGTGCGAAGAGCAAAACGATTGATAATGGAGATGAAATACGAATACACCATCTTTTGAAAAAGAATCGCATAGCCTACGAGATTAAAAGTCTTCAGTACTAGTACAAATAGCACCCACTTATCTACTGGAAATAAATGTGTTTTGAAAATACTTCTCCCAAAAAGTATACTGGAAGGAAGATAATTGATCTTCACAGGAAAGTGTATTGACGAGATAAATATAAATTTCAAAAATCTTAACAAAACTGTTTAAAATTATTATAAATCGATAATTTTTCACATCGAAGGAGGGACTACTCTTCAAGACGGAACAAGCTTTCTTTATCTTCTACGAATCTCAAATCGTCTTGTAGATAATTCAAAGTTGAATGTGAGTGAAAATAAATTAGATAAATTAAATATACTAATGAGAGCAGAAGAAAAATTTTTAAAGTCTTTAATACTTCATGGATTTCAGTATGTTATGTGAGTAGAATTAGTAACTTGGCAATTAAAATAAACGATGCTAAAGCAATTAGCGAAGACATCAAAAATGTAGATTATGGAAAGTCTCATTATTGCTGCTCAACAACTCACTTATTCGGAAGTAGCCTTCTATACAAGGAGTAAAGGAATTTTTCATGTTCACCTACGATAGATGCTTCAATATTAGTTAATAATATCAATAACCTTCCGCTTTAAGTAGTTTCAATAAAACAGCGTCAGCAGTAGCAGCAGTTAAGGCTTGAGGATGTCTCATGCAAGTGAAGACGAACTTTGACAGCAGAACGAGATTTAAATCTTAAATCCAAGATTAAGTAATCAAAGACACGCCTTCTTAATTTCCTTCTTAGTGTGAGATCTTAGTTACTTACAGCTATACAATGTATTAATATCACTTTTGCAATTCCTAAAATAGTATACTTTTAGCCTAGTTCTTCCACAATTATTTCTGAAAACTAATCTGGATGGTTCATTGTATCAAATATATTTGAGTTGCAAACTATTTCTATAGTATTTTAACAATATATCTATTCGGTCTTGCGTCTAGGTGTTGATACGTGTTACGAAAAATATATCTGGTGATTAGTAGCGTGTCATCAGTATCCAAACAATAAAAATTAGAAAATCGACAATTACTGTTTCACAACTTAAACTATTTTGGAAGCGATTACTCTCAATGAAATAATAAACCACATTTTCGTAAGCTATGTCCATTAACGTTTTGATATCGTTATAAATTAATTAACTTTTTACAGTACGTTTCTACGTATATGCTTGTTCAGTTTAGTTGTGAATTCCCATAGTACGCGTAGACAAGCATAAAATAGAATTATCTAGCATATAAACAATAGCCTCGTGATTGGAATCGCTGCGCAAATAGAACGTTAGATCGACGCATTTGCGGTTTTATTGTTAAACAAATGTTTTCCATTTTAACACAACATGAGGATCGATAACAATGGCATTGCCCTTTTTCCCTTTTGTTTCCCCTTTTCATTAGATTTTCCCATTTTTATGCAAACGCGTTGTAGCTTTAGGATTCGCCGCTGCTAAAATACCAACACGACTTGAATAACAATTTAACTAAAAATTGATATTAAACGACTTTGTGCTGGTTTTCGTTCTTTCTTTTGTTAAGGAAAATAGTTTTGAAATCTCGAATGTTTTGTATTTCGATATCGGTATAAAGTGGTCATTAAAAATAAAAGGGTACCATTTAGAGTTGAAAACGAAATACCTTTAGAAACACAATACGTCAACAAAGTATTCTAATACATATATTCGTTTGTTTATAGTGGGACTAAGCAGAGGCTCAGGAGGATCCGTATTTGCTGCGGCCGAAACGATACCCAGTGCATCTCAAGGGTCTTATGTTACACAAACAGTTTATGGGTTTCTGGATTTTACCACGACCATCGGTAATACGGTTATGATATTCTCGCCTCAAAGTGCGGCCCCAGGTAAGAAATAAAAAAGCGAAGTATTGAATGTGGTTTCATATTTCCCCTGTTAGTGTGTTTTGTTTATGTCTTAGTTTTCCTCCTTTTCCATTTTTATAAAGCTTATAAAGTAAACTAACCAACAGTTTCTTATTTAAACTAAACATAATTCGTTATTTTGCAATTACTTTTTTTTATATAAGTATATAACACATAAATTGAGTAAATGTCACAATTTCTGACATTCTAGGGGTTCATATTTTATTAAATTATTGAAAAATCTACCTAGTCATGATTGAAACCACTACTTGTTCTCTAGTAATATTCAATAGTGACAACATTTTTCTATTTATGTGTCAAATTTGACTTCAATTCGTTCATTACTTTGTGCTTCATGAAGTGCGTCGTAACAAAAATGAGTTTTTAAGATTAGAACATTCGAGTGTCTTCAAATTCAAACGAACATAATTCATCCAAAACTATGCATGAGCGAATGAAGCAGTATATGGGGAAGAGACTTCGGCATATTTTAAAGTGACGTATTCGTGTTATTCTTGATGGATACATGTCAAAGGTGACTACAGTAATAGCAGTTACCTATGGCAAAACGTTATCAAAACTACGTACAGCTATTGGCCAAAAATATTCAGGTTGCTTTACGAAGAAATCCTGCCTTTCCACCATAACAGTGCCAGAGTTCGCAAGTAGCCAAAGACCAATCCATCCTTCGCGGGTATAATTTCTCTATGCTAGGCCGCCCAACATATAATACATATTTTATTTCGTCTGATCTCGTTTTATTTAGAAATTTGAAAAGGCACCTCATAATTTTGCAGACGGTAACAATTTGAAAGAGAAGATTGGTGACAATTTTGAAAACTAATGGAAAGTTGTTGCAAAATAGGTGGCGCAAATACTTCTTATGTTTTATCGTATTTCCTTGAAAACTTTGAAGTTTCAGAATTATAGTTTTGCGTTGCTCTTATGAATATTTTCGATGATATTTGAAGCCAATCCTTAGATCTGGTGCAAGACCGTTTCCACGCCACATTGTTGTAATCAATTCACTTCACATCGCCAGTTATCTATCGTTTCAGAAAGGCTTACTTTTAATGAGAATATCACAAATGTTTATAAGCGCGGTTAAATAACCATAAATATTTGTATCGAGCTTGCTAACATATCGAGGCTATTCCATTCCGTCGTGAGGGTGGATATTTAACGTTTCTGCAATATCTCGAGTCCTATAGGTTTAATAAGGACAGCGCCATCATTTGTCGTCACCAACGTCAGTTGAGGAGCATAATTAAAACCTAAATCACCGGTAAGAAGTTTTGTGAACAATTGTTGCATTGACATCCTTGCAGAGAAGGCCATACCATGACAAATGTTTCTCTCTTTGCAGAAGTAAATATGAATGTATGACAGAAATTCATGCTGAAGTACTGATTTTCTTCTCAATTTATTGTGCAATCTTAAATTAACTTTTTAAAATACTAAACATACCTGCAATTTTGGCTCATATGCATGTTGAAGTTAGAGGAGAACGCTATCATCAAAAACTGCTGAAATTCCACAATAACACTATTTTGAACGACCGAAGATTTAATATCAATAATACTTACTCTATCGTGGGTACATATATCGACTCAACACGAACCATAAGATGGACGTCGCAAATCTTGAATTAAAATTAAAAACGCACAAGAGTGATTAGAACCAAACTCTTAATACACCATATTATGGCGCTTTATATTGGAGAAAGCATTTTAAAGAAATGCTTGAAATGACCATAATAATTCTGTTTCGTAGCGACAACGCGAATGAATTCATTTTCCAATGGAGATGGAATGATTAAGAACTGGAATTAGGAGATTCTTTTCTAAATGATGTGCATAATGAGTCACATCCAGGCCGGTTTTCTTTGATTTCTGAATACTTAGTTCGCAATGTGGACAGCAAAATTCGTGGGTACCAACAATTCACGATTTCAAAATTATCAATAGATGTGCCACAGGTTTCAAAGTCAGTTTTGTACACTCTTGCTTTACAGAAACTGAAGTATCAAAAATACTGTTGTACATGGGTTTCAAGACTGATTTCTAATGGTTACAAAAAAAATTGGGTTGTGCTTTATCTTTTTGACTCGATGCATCAGCAAGGAAATAAATTTTCTGCCCATATCGCTACAGGAGATGAGAATCAGGTGTCTCACGAACCTCCTGAATCCAAGCGATAGTCAACGGAATGACGACATACATCATCGCTAACCAGAGTGCATACCAAATAGGCAATTTTTGTACGAAAGCTTATGGCAACTGTTTTTTCTTAGACGATTTTATGGAAAGAGGCAAAATAGGCGGTTTAGCGTACTGTCTTCCGATGCGATGTTGCTCTATAACGATGCAAGGCCACATGTTTCTGCACACAGCATCTAATCAGGTCTTTTGGACAGGAACAACTAGATTATCCGCCTTACAGCCCAGACCTTGCACCCAGTGTTACATGTTTCGGTATTTCAAGGAGTTTCTTGGTCGTCGGCGGTTCAATGGCGACGAAGATGTTAAAGAAAACTGTTGTGGATTGGGCTTCTTCACAGGTGGCAAATTTCTTTGACGAAATTCATTAGCTTGTTGAACGGTATGACACATGTTTAAGCAAAAGTAGGGATTATGTAGAAAATTGGATGAAATTGTAGTAAATGAATATAAATATATTTTAATGATATTTACAGTATTCTTTTCTTTCTTATTAAAAAGCAGACCTTATTTAAAAAATAATCCCGTCGTAAAAAATGTTATAAATTCATTTCGAAAGTGGAATTATATTTTCGTACTCAAATTTTACAAATAAACAGTGAGGAAAAAGAATTAAAAACAACATTGTGAAACGGTATTTTATTTTTACACTGAATTTGCATGAATACAAGTTAAACAAAGAGGAAACAAGAAAGAAAAAGATAGAACCGTTAGCCACGTATATATTTGTTTAAGCATTTGTACTGAGAATACGTAAAACTCTTGTCGAGATTACTTTTTATATTAAAATATACGTGACGAAACGGTTCAATTGCCTGTTTCCAGTATTTTCATTCTTGTAGTAACGTATGACTTTTTCTTTCTAAGAAGAAACTTGCTCGGAATAGTTATACGAAGAATTCGCGAAGATGTAATCTAAAATAAAGGTTTTATAATAAACTTACGTAGTATAAATAAAGATTAATTTTGTATGCTATCCGAAAGAGATTATCGAGAGGTAATAGCTCAGAAATTAGATCCTAGCTGCATAGCTTCATAAAATTTTATCGTATCTAATAATAACACAGGCCTCAAAAAAGTACTTTTAAAAAATTGTCTTAACTTTCATCACTTTTTTTGAGTGTTTCCAGTGCTGTATTCAAAAACGAAAATCGTTTTTCTCTTTCACGTAGGGCCTTCTCATCACAAACAGATGTATTTTAGAAATAGTAAGCCATATAGAAAAAATTATTGAATGTATATTTAATAATATACATTTTATTAAAATCGTAGGTAACCAAACATTTTTCATAAAAACAACACAAAATTAGTAAAACTAATGATCTTCTTGTTTAATAGTCTTTATAGTATCGTGTTGCTTCCCATCAAAACTTCGTTTTGTGTTTCTGCTGTAGGATCGTCAGCGATCGTCCCTATTGAACATCCAGCAGCAATCCGCTATCACATTAACATTCCACCTTCTTTAATATCATTTTTGAATTTCCTTTACATCTTGGTGAAGTTTTTAACCCTGTTCCTCGCCGACAGCACCAAGATTATTTGGAAGGTAGTTTAGATCCGAGTTATCTAAAATAACTGGTAGAGAAGGTGTCGATATGGCCATGTAAAACAGGGCCGATCGCTGATGGTATGTTAGGATATCTTTTTATTTTTTAAGTTGAAACCCGCCCTGTATAATCCTCTTGGGTTAATTGTATTTGTTTTTTGACATTTATTTCTATCTAATTCTATTATGTTGTTGTCCTTCGCCTTTTTTAATCGCCTATATATTTTTCATTTAATTCAGTTTTATTGGCATTATATATACGAGGTGTGGCTATTAAATAGCAAGACCGACGCTGGTACAGAAGAAGTGCATATGCGCCAAACACCAGCGACTGACAGCTATTTATCGTGAAGCCTTCTCTTTCGAATGCAGTGCCTCATGCCTCTGTAAACAAATTAGTGTAGCCGTAGCCTTCGTTCGTATTAGAGTTGTTTTTTTTATTTTACCGGAAAAATGTAAAGTGTAACAATAGAGCAACGAATTGTTGTGAAATTTCACATAAAACTTGGAAAAACCGCTACCGAAACTTTAATTTATTAAATGAGGTGTATGGCAATAAATGTAAAGAAGAAGTGTACGGCAATCTTCACCGAGGGCCAAAAATTGCTCGAACGAGCAAATCCAAATTCGAAGCAAGATGATTGTTTTGTTCGATATTCATGGGATCGTGTACCTTCACGGGGTTCTTGAAGGTCAAACTATTAATTAACATTACTACCTTCACATTCTTGGTCAACTCCCTGAAAGAATAAGGAAAAAACCACCCGCATTGTGGACGGACAAGTCATGGGTCCTCCATCAAGACAATGCACGGGCTCATTCCACATTGTCAGTCAAGAGGTTTCAATACAGCAACCCAATGTTACACCATCCGGCTTATTCGCTGGATCTTGCGCCATGCGCCTTGTGTCTGTTTTCTAAGGTGAAATCTGAACTAAAGGAAACAAAATTTGAGTCCGTTGAAGCTGTGAAAGCGAAAACGGCGCGCGTTCTGAAGGAGCTGGCAGACGAAGACTTCCAGCACTGTTTCGAACAATGAAAGATTCGCATGGAGCGTTGTAGGGATAGACGAGAGGTGTATATTGAAGGTGATAATAAGTAAATATATATGAAATCAAAATAAAATGTTTTACAGGGTCAGTCTCGTTATTTAATAGCCACACCTCGTACTTCGCGTTTTCCTATTCTTTTACGCACAAATTTAATAACTCTCACGATTTTTGTTAATGTCTACTACTACCACCAAGTCATCTGCAATTGAAAAATTGTTTATGACTTAGATTATTGTATCTAGTTACAAAATTTAGTTTATTGTTTTTTATTCAATGCACTTAAAAATTCAGGTCTCCTACTACCCCTGCTTTATTACCATATTTTCTCTAAATTCTAAAATCTAAAAAATCTAAATCTTTGTCTTACTATCTGTATTTTGCATCTAAGTATGATAACTGTATACTTCATTATTTTAACAATGTTTCCATATATGTATTTCGTCGACTACAAAAGAAGTCCTGGAATCTCTTCTTTATTTTTAATTTTATTTACAACAGCTCTTCCTTAAACTATTATAGTTTATGTGAGCCCTTGTAAATTACATTACTAATATAATTAAAAATCTTTCTAAGAATGTGTAATACCTTTACACAATACCCTTAAGTTTGTAATAGAGGAAAATGTTGAAGTAATTTATTATCTTATTATAAACTACATATGTTCATTAATAATAGACAAATTGTTAAGCTCGCATTTATATTAAAATATAATAAATTTGTTTTCAGTTCCCAAAGAAACATCTACATCAGTCGCAACTGTGATAAACACGAATCCAATAACTGATACCGTGAAAGAGGTAGTAATTAAACCTAGTAAAACAACTCTTAAAGAGCAAAACAGTAAAGAAACTAAGATCGTCACGCCGATTGTTAAAAGTCATCAGATCAAAGCAACTCTTCAGTCTAGTAAAGTCGAAATCAAACCAGTAGTTGGTACTCAAGTGAATGTTGTTGAAGGTGTCAATAGTATAGTTCATGTGGCACCTGCAATATCTAGTGCAGTACAAGTTGTCGTAGCACCGGATACAAAACAACCCAAAAAAAGTGTTAAAACAAAAGTAGAAGTGGTAAGTAATCCAACGACACAAGTCCAACCTATAGTGTCTAGTCATGTGGAGGTACGGAAAGAAACGAAGCCTGTCGTTGCGGCTTCACCATCGATTATAACAAGTGTAGTTGAAATTCAAGCTGACGAAGAACCAGCAGTTATTGTGGGAAACAATATTGGCGAACCAGAATACGACTTTCTTTCCAGACAGCCGTCAGAAGTCGTCGAAGAAACGTACAAAGTGATTAATTTAAAGCCGAGTTCGAAATTTCGCTTGAAACCGAGACCAACCGCAGTGGATGCAAAAACAAAACCTACCTCGAAACGCACAGAGTCGCTTCATCCAACGGGTCTAGTCACTAAATTAGGAGGAACAGTTGTAAAAGACGGAACAACGACGGTTCATGAAACTAGCGTTATTGGAACTTACATTTCTGGAAAATACGCTCAAGTGTTACAAAGTACCTCGCAAGTTTACAGCAACAATAATAACAACCACCACCATCAGCACCACCAGAAGGCGAAAATAAACCCCTCTGGCACGTTGAGAATTTTAAAAACCGCCGCACCCTCATTAGGAAAAGCCAATAAGCACAACAGACACTTGGATCCGACGCCGGCAGGTTCCATAAACGATGAGACCGCGTTGCCGGTTGAGGCATTGTTTAATTCGCAGAACAGTATTAAGTCTGGTACGCGGAAACAAGGAAATGGAGCGTCATTTAAGAGATTTAAAAACAGACAACGAGAACAGGAAATCGAAGACAACGAGGCTCAAGAACACGACAGTCATCCGAATAATAAGAGAAATTCCAAGAATAGACCTACGCAATCATCGAGAAAGTACGTATTAATTTCAGTCCGCTTCAAAGCAACTCATTGCTCAGTTAATTTTAGAATTTCAGAAAGAAGTACAGCTAGTATCGATTTACGTGTAGTCTGACATATGTAACTATAGTAACAGTACTACATAAACCTTAAACGTTTAAATGTCAGTCACAATTACGAGGGTTTGTTTCGAGTAATGGAAAATTGATTGTAAGACATTATTAAAGAGGTTTAATTTCGTATCTTTGTTCTCTAATTTATCCATCTAAACTAGGCAATATTTTCATCACAAACAAAATTGCTATTCTGAATAGTATAAAGTGAGAAGAAGCATTTTTAATAAGTAAATATAATCAATTAGTATACAAGAAAGTACATAAAACATAGAAAATAACATACATTATCGTCGAGTTTATTATTCATTTATATTTGTGAATTGGCAAAAGGGATGCACTTGTTGCTATTTTTTTAAATCGGCAATCGACAATCGACATTTTGTAAGCATTCCTTAATTATGTATTTTCTACAGTTTCTTGTAGTTATTACATCATATTATATTGTTAATATTTATAAATCCTCCTGTTTCCGAGAATAATATTCCCATTTACCATAGTATGGTAATTTTTTATCAATTTTCATGTTTTGCATAATAGTTTAATGAGTCCTATGTATTGCTTTTCGGGATCATTTCTCTTTCTTTTGTTGTGGTTTCTTGAACGTCTTCATGTTTTAAATTCAATGTTATATAGTTGTTGTCTGTGAATACGCTTGCTTTGTAGATGTGTGTTTATGTGGTACGTAGACTTCTGCGGTCGTGGTCCATACTATCTGCTTCTGGGCAAGATATCCCATACGAGTGGGTACGAAACGTCGGCAGTTATACCAGTGACGCGGTTCTAGCCCGGAAGCCCAGAAGCTGATGTGTGTTTATGTTCCGAAAGTATTTTATTCGACACTTGAGTGTTGTACATCCATCAAACCCCCGTCTTCTTCTTTCATGGATACAGCAATTCGTTTTATAAAGGGATTTTACTGTAGTTCTGTTAAAACGTTAACTCTTCTAGTTTTGTGACGTACTACATAGTTATAACGAAAGAGAATATGGACATTTATTATTATTATTAAGCTTCGTTATGTGCCTTTAGAAGGTCAAAATTTGATTATGTATCTATGATTTGGTATCCCACTTACACTACCATGCGAATCATATTGAATACCTGCCGAGACATTTTTAAATATCTAAGTTCTCTTGAAGAAGCTCGATTAAAACCGGACGCACCTTCACAAATTTGTCCTAATAAGGCAAAATCTGAATCTTTGTTTAATACACACAAGAATTTTTTGCATCTTCTATCGCACATAACGGTATGTGAACGTCGTTCACTATCTTGACAGATGCCACTACGACAGGGAAGGCCTTTCTAATTTTTCTGTTGCCTCAACTAGTCTGAAGTAATTGTTCTAAATAGTTAGACTAGAATATTTCGCGTATTATTCTAAAATGAACAAAATTATTCATTGGATAATAAAATAAACGGTAGATAGCGCAAAATTATTGTTAGGCATAAATGAAATAAAAATTCCTTGTTCGATTTTAAACTCTTTTTGATGTGTTCTGCGTCGTTCGCAGTGACTTTTCACTCAGCACATTGGAAACTTATTGCAAACTGTACATTTAATTTTCGCGCCATTTTAAATTAAATCAGGATATCTTCTTATTAATTTATTTTCTTGGTTGGACAACAGTTGTCTTCTTGATACACCTAATTGTGACATTATTGTTATATATAACAGTCTGTTGCAAAACAAATACGCGTCGTTGTTATTATATATATATACTAATATGTAATATCGCAGACGAAATTTAGGAAACTGCCGATCGGGAGCGCGTTGACCTGATATCTTAGTAGAGCTCACCTCGAAATTGGCATCTCTAATAATAAGGTTATGTTTACATCATGTTTGCAGACGGTAGTCTGCATGTTGTAAACATAACCTATTCCAATTCCAATCTCCTGCCTTTCATAATACATTATCTTTATAATCTCTAAAATCGCCTTCTTAGCAAGTGCCATTAGTTAATAAATTGTTCTCAACTAACTATATTAATTTATTGTCTCTAAAAACTCAGCACTGTATTTGTATAATCTTCCGAACAATAATGAAATCAGTTATATGGTATTCATAATGGAAAGTTTACAAAAAGTTCATAGTTATATCTACTTTAAGATTCAAAACTAAAAAGCTTTTCAAAGATCATTTCTATCATACTTAAAAAATAAAATCAGGTAAAAATTTTCCTAATAAATTGAAATAGAAACGTCAAAAATTTAAAGTTTGAAATAATGTAAGAATATTGCAGCTTCTATCGTCTTATATTTTCGCGTATAAAATTATCTATCGTGTTCTATAATACATATGTCAGAGGCTATAATATAATCGATAACATAGCAAAAAATCAATTACTAAAAATGTTGATAATAACCTGGTACTTCTTTCTAAATTTTCAAATTTATATATCTTTGTAAGTTGTATACAATTGATTGGTAGAATAACACTGCTGAAGTATCAGGATAGAATATGTATTTCTATATCGAGTATTTTGAGTATAAGCAAGGTAAAAGTATTATAAGCAGAAATCATACATGCTTTCATAGATATCTCAAGCTATTATTTATGTATGTATATGTATGTGTTAAGCAAGAAATGTATCTGTATGGTGTCAGATTGATAGGTCCAAAAAAGTTAATGCTTATTTCCCGTATTTTATACTATAAATGGGCTTGTTCTATGTATGTAGGTAATCTTTATATTTATTAATATCATAAGCATGTATCTATTTCTCTTTCTTATTAGTCATTCAGATCTTAATTTCGTTTTAATTAGTTTATTTTATTAAATATATTTAATAATTCAAAATATTTTGTTCTTGTATGGCGTTTATTTAGAAAACTAGAACAGAAGCACATTAGCATTAATTATTTTGGAAGGTAACGACTTCAATCAAGTGAACGAAAAATTTGTACTATAAATTTAGAGATATTCGTTCGTTTATAAATGCTTAAATACTATAAAACTTTCCTGAGAATACTTATTTTTTATGTAATTGTTAAAATTGCTTAGTAATAATTTGTAATGCATTTATTATAAATCCAATGCCACCACTTCAATATTGCCTTAAACTTGCTTTTCTTCAAATATCTTTATGTACTGGGTGACTGAGTTCTTCAAAGGTACATATTCAGTTGTGTACAAGCATATTATTGTGGAACAGATCATCTTTTAATTGATCGTTCAAATTTAGTTTTTCTTTTCTAAACTATTATGATCCTCATATTTCTCTGGGGCCTCATAACTTCTTCGTATATGCCGGTTGATTTTGGCTTTTATCACGGCTCTTTTAGCTTCTATGTTACCTTGGTCTTCTTTCTCTAGATTTTGCACTTTGGCCTTTAGAAATTCGAGATTGCCTACATAATCGGAACATCACTTTGAACATCAGATCTACTTCCTCTAAGGCATTTTTTTGCGGATTTATGTATCTTTATCTATGTAGGTGATCCCCCCCCTCGTCTTTATGGTTTTATCTTGAAGGGTTTTTGCTGAGCATCTTTCGAACTTCCGATATGTTTTCCTCTACTTTTTCTGGTTTTTTGAAGCTATTCTATTCTTAGTGGACACTATGGATCAAATAACACACAGCCGAATTAGTGCCCACTTGATCGAGCAAGGCTGAATAGAAGGAGGTTGAGCCTAGCCCCAACGAGAATGTCAACTACGGAGGCACCCAGCGACCACTCAAGTCTCGATACTTTACCTCCCACCTTAGTTTAGTTTCCTTGGAAGCTCTAGTTCTCTTACCCACATACTAGCTGTGAACCCCTGTGAAACTTCTTTTAACTAAACATATATGGAACTTGAGTACCGCCTTCTGACTTCTTATATTTTACATGACGATATATGATGTAATTGCCGAGAATTTCTCCGTGGATTGTATTCTACAAATGATTTTAGAGCTGTGACATCAATGTCTGATGAACGCCCTGGCTTTATCTTCCAACGATATATCCCCAAAATACAAATTAGGAATCCAAATATGTACTCACAGTTTCTTCTCTTGTTTAAACTACTACATTATGTATTGAATAGGCGTATTCAATTTCGCCATCTTGATGACCCATTATAACTATTAACTTGTAGACAAGCGCATCAATATAAATTGGAAGCGGAAATTATGTATGACTCAACCCAATATAAGTCATTAAATAGTATAGTTGATTGACTTTATAATAATTTCGTTTTATTTAAATTAGAATTGAAATTGTTTTAAATATTTATTTTATTATTATTGTCCTCAATTTAATTAATATCGTTTGTTTTGAGTAGCTCGATACCTTACGAAATGTCATTATTAATACTTAGATAACAAATATAAAACAATTACATTTTTCTAAATTTATGAATATTGTAAATTACAATTATTTTAATCTGAATGACTACTTCCTGAGCACCTTTAACTAACACTTGTAAATATAACAGACAGCACACATCACAAAGAAACCAAAAATATGGTCGCGGTAGTTCGAAATCTGCAACTGTCTCTGTGTATAGCGACCCAACGACAACTACGGCACAACCCGCATCTGGAAAGCGCTATAATTCAAGGAAAAACAAACACAGAACCACAACCAGCGCTCCAACAACACAGGAAAGCACCGGTAATAGCTACAGTCGAAGAAGTTTCAAACCAAAAGTTCAGGCAACACCGGCTGAAGCAGATGCAGCAACCACGAGTTTGTATAAATTCAAATTGAACAGATCCCCCGGGAGGTGGCAGTATAAAACAACACCAAAACCAAGGATCACCATCAAGAAGCAAACCGAGAATGAAAATGGCGGTGCACAACTCGATTCTTCATCTACAAGTGGTAACGATATTGTCACACCTCAAGCTAGAAACGATGACACCGAAGGATTAGTAGGTTCCGAGTCTATTGCGTCTATTGTAGATGACGAAAGTACAACAGATAATAAACTCGATAGTTCATTCCCGTTAGAGACTATCAAGGTAGAGATCTCTACGCCACCGGATTTTAAAGATATCTACTACGAGATTGCAACGATTAAATCACCATACACTTTCCAGGTGAGTATTTAAAGTATTATCGTTTTATTGAAGATAGTACCGGATTAAACTGTATTTACCTATAATTGATATAATAGTAATGAATGGTCATTGGTGTTAACGAAAAATTTACGATCATTAAAATATCATTCGATCATTGCTGTCAACGGAATGAAGTAAAAATTTTATATATTATAGATTTAAGTAATGTACTCGTGTATTTGGTGAGCACCCAAGTACAACTGATTGATTTAAGTTAACTGATTACTCCTTTCCAATTAATTTTTAAATACGAAGCATATGGTTCTTTTGATGCCCTGCTCTGTAACAATCATTTTTATTTCTGCTTAAATATAGCTACATGAGTAAAATATACTAAATTAATATAATTTTACAGTAGAAATTAAAGTATTTTCTTAGAGCTAAATTGAATTTGCATAAGCATGAAAAGAATATTTACTTAGAAATACCAAAATTTGTCCTTTGTTTTATGTCTCTAGGTAGTTTTTAAGAAAAATAGACTAGTATATCATATATTTTACCTTAAATGGATTTTATATGACAATATTTTGGAATTATTATTACCAAACAAATTTAAGATCAGCAGTAACTTTACATGTGAGACATGGGTTCTAAAACAATCTGAAAGAAACCTTCCGGACAGATGGGAGGGAAAGGCACTATGATTTATTTACGGTGGGAGAACAAAAGAAGGAAGTTAGAAAAGGAAATCAAACAAAGGAATAAAAAAAATATAGGAAGGTAGATTGTCCATGTACAATAAACCACAAAAAATTATGTAATAAATAAAGGACGCGTAGAAAGACTATAGAAAGACAGAATGTCAAAGATAGTTCCACATAGAAAATCAAGTAAGAGAAGAAAAGTAGGATCATGGAAAAAGTGGCTAGAGCAAATTACAAAAAATATGATAAATATTAGATTTAGAGATTGAAAAATCAATGCAACATATAGAGAAGAATTGAAAAAATTTTAATTAAAATTTATGAAATTTTATGCAATAGTTGTTTAATAAGAAGATTGTATAATACAATTTTCTCTTATATCTTAGGTTTACAAGGCCTGCTGAGCACATTAATAAAACTTCTAAATATTATAATCATTTTTAAAATGAGCATCATATAACGTCGCGTGATAGCTAGTACTTGCATATATATATATATATATATATATATATATATATATATATATATATATGTATATATATGTATGTATATACATATGTAGATCATGACTAGACCATTTGCTCTGAATATTGAAAAAAATAATACTGTCTATAGTTCAAGTCCAGCAATACTAATTACCGGAAGAACACACCACCATAAAGTGCTGTAGCGAATTAGTAACACTAGAAAGTATAATAGTATAGGTATACGTGTGTACATCGTTTGCGTTGTGAAATTAGTTATTCTACGCAAAATCAGTACACTTAAAAAGCAACAGTATTTCGTTGCATTTAGTTTTTGAACATTGAATTAAACGAGAATTTCTGTTTTTTTTTATTTTGAAGAAAATACAATTCGTTTCATTTTTACTCATTTGTAGTTAACTGCCTTGAAACCATTCTTCTACATATTGCGACATTTTCGAATCAGTTTCAATTAAAGTTATTCGTTAACGAATGACATGTAAATTATAAATGATAGATGTCCTAGGTGTCTATCTAATGGAGTATTAATATTTAATGTTACTGAAGCTGCTGAAATCCATACCGGATATTTCTCTTCGAGACAGCTAAAGAAATGAATCAATTTATAGAAGAGTCAAAGTACGAGACATAAGTAAATAGTTGAAAACGACGAAGAAAATGGAAAAGGAATATGGAGAAGATAAGCGAAGAGAAACTGTCTCCACCTCCAAGATGAGCTCAGAGTTGGTTCTCCTCTTCTGCTGAGGAGGGTATCTTACAAACACGGAATTTATTTATAGCGGCAAAAGAAGAAGAAAACAAATTTAAACGGATAATATTTACATTACGTCTTTCGATATCTCAACGCCACAAGATGGTAGACCGTCTGTACTTCTTTATATATATTATTTGATTCACGATCCACCCGATTACTATGATAGAACAATGGTCGGGTAAAAACATATTTTCCTGGTAATACAAGAACGAACAAGAATACTTGTTGTACGTGATATTGATACCCTAAATTGTACCAAATATCCAAGATTTGGTCATATGTATACGATATCTGATATGAAATTTTGCACGATGGAAAATCTAAAAAAGAATAGAGCGGCAGGCTAATAATGAAATAAGATGATAAATATTTGAAGGAAAAGGGACATAGTACTTTACTATAATCTAATTTTACAATAAGTATCTATCTATTGTTGGGTATATGCCAAAACTATTTTAATATCTTATTATTGTTTAAGTGAATAGTTTTTGAATTTGCGAATTAGTGCAAAGATTGTTTTGTTTACTGGCAAAAGAAAAGCGAAAGTCAAGTAGCCAAAATGAGCATTTCCATGTCGTTGCGTTCGAGTTCAACAGAAAAGTTAGTACGACAGATTCAACTAGAACAAATATAATGTTTTTAGAGAAAATATAATAGGGGAGAATACAGGCTGAAAATGGTTTTCTCACTTTGAGGACAGCCATTTTGACATAAACAATCTTCAACATGCGGGGATACGCATTGGTCTTTGAGGAAATCGTCCGAAAGATCTAATTCATAATGATCCATGCCTATGAACTCGGGAATAGGTATTATCACCCATGGAATGCAAATGTATCCACTGATTGTACCCATCGATCATAATACAATATTTGCATTCTATGGGTAAAGGTTAAAAATTGTGTGTTTGCTTGTCGTATAATTTGAGCCAAAGACGCAAGAATCGGCGGGTCAGCATTTGTGTCTTTTGGCTACTTCGTCATAAATTCGTTAAGACATCGACCGTTTTTATAATGTTTTATAACGATGTGGCGCTTCAAAATTGGTTTAATAACTTCTTCACTCCCTAACCGTAGTTTTTCTTCAGCCATGGAATTGAAAATTTGCCAGCAAGGCAATTGTAAATAATGGAAGAGAATATATTCTTGATTAGTACCTTAAAAAATTATTAAATCTAGAATTCAGTAGAAACGCAAAAACTTGTGCATCGACCTGATAGTTTTCTCGTGTCTTAAAATTTTAAAGTATTCGTCTAAAATTATGTGGAAATAGGATAGTTACATATAAAAATAGGCGAAAATATTTTTATGAAAAGATAGTATAAAAGTTGTTATTAATGTGTCAGGCGATGATTTATACATTAAATATCGAAGAAAAAAACATTATATAACAAACGTTCATACATACGATCTATAATAAATATACTTTTGCGTTTATATCCCTGTCTAAATAATTCAGTTTTTTTTCATTCTGGTCCGAAAGTTTCTTCCATATGTTATGATTAATTCGAAAGTTGCCCCATATAACCCAGAGTTTCCTCATTCACTTATGGATCGCAGGACGTCTCCTGAGATATCCCTAAGTTTCAGTTTGTCAATCATACTTACCGTCGTTTGTTTATATTTAAACTTCACCGGTGACTCACCATTTACTTAAATGACGTTGGCCTTTCAAAATGTCAGTTTAGAAAGTCTAAGTGATTAAATTTGTAACTTTTACAATTCAGTAAGGGTGTTTTACCGGTCGTTTTTGTGCTTTCCCCGTATTCATTCAAACTACGTGCATTGAAAGGAATTTAGAACGTAATTTTGTTAAAGTTGAGTGAATATAGAAAGTGTATAGAGCTTTAATGAACTATCATAGGATTTGTTTTGAAAAGTAAGAGTGACTATGTTGTTGTGTTCCTTGTACATTCTATTCAAACAACATTTAAATAAAAGCATACATCAAAATTGGGATTTTAATATTTATGTATTAAGTTTATAATGATTATATTGTAGTATGTTTACCTGTTATTCAGAAAGAACTAAACCTTCTCTTTATATTTTATAGCTTCATTTACGTAATACAACTCTTTAGAAGCGTCGTTTCTCAAGTGCAAGGAAAAATCTGCCATTTAAGGTACTCTTCATCTTGCTAGTTTTATCGGTCAGGAATTAAAAAATTTAAATAACCAAAATTCATTAAGTGAGTCATAGACTATTAGATAGATCAAGTCGCATATAATATGTTGGTGGGCTGAAAATTTCGCAGAAAAGCGGATAAATGGCGAATTTTAGACAATTTCTGGTGCACCAGCAAATTGTCTTCTCAACAACGTTAACTGTTAAGTCAGTTGAACTGTTTCAATAAGCACGTCTCGGAGTTCTCGACAAGATGGATAGTGTTCAAAGCCATACCATAGATATTCGTAATAATATAAAGAGTGCTCTAACGAACTCGATTCTTTCATTTTCTACTATAGATAGGTAGAAACGAGTGCTTAAATTTGGTTGCACAAACGTTAAAGATACACCACAACGTAGTGGACAACCGAAATCTACCACTATATTTGAAATTGTTGGAAAATTCATGCTATGATTTTAAAATACTATAGTTTGAAAACTTTTGCACTAGTGTAGACTGTAAATATCTCTCAATAATGTACAATATACAGTTTAAATGAAGAAGTAGTTGCGAACAAGTTTTCCAAAAGGTGGATTCCGCGACTGCTCGGTGACCAAAAATTGGTGTGTTTTCGAAAAAACAAAGTAGAGTTTATGCACCTATTTATTATGAGAATTGAGTTAATCATTTTATCCCTGAAAAAAAATAAAACCGAAGGAACATAGTGGTTCCCTTCTCTTAAAGAAGGCGATGTCTGTTTATCCACAGAAAAAGCAATGACTTTCATTGTTTCTGATGCAAATGCATTTCTTCAGGTTTATTACCCTACAAAAGGTTAAACCACTACAAGCACATATCATTCGGTCTTTAAGAAAATCGAAACAAAAAATTAATAGAACCCGTCCGAGTTCATACAAGTGTTCTTGCAATGACAAAATTTAATGAATTATGCTTCGATTTGTTGCCGCACCCAATTTATATCCCGGATATAGAATGATAAGGCATTTTTTCAGCATGGAGAAGAACGGTAATTTCATACTTAAAAGATACTCCGAAGATCAGAACTTCTCAACAGTAATGTTAAAGCTGCTGTGGGTGCTTATTTCAACGAATTTTGGGCTTTTGTATAATTTCTGGTCCAAATATATCGACATGGTAGGGGATTATATTGATAAATGAACGTAATTTTGTAGTTCTTGTTCTGATGCTTTTTCGTCGTCACTCATAATTTTAAAATTAGTTCATTTATTAATTTGTAAAGGCATTAAAGTATTGCATTGCTAGTGAAATGTGCGCCATTAGAATTTTTCAAAGTTTCGAAGTGAATGAATCAAAATTTAGACTATATTTTATTTATTTTAGACTGCTGAAATAAAAAATCAAAAAATAGTTGGGAAAAGAAACGTTTAAAACACGGCAAAAAATTATGCAAAAGACAATAACTACCTGGATTCACGAAAAATATACTCCGTATGGAAACCCCACCTTTAGATCCGCATCGTTGAAAACCACGTCTTGCCCGTTAGATGTGCACTGTGTCTGTTTCACAAGGTTTTTAAAAATACTTTTACTTAAACTAACATGCACTACGCCGAAAAAGGTTATTATGGTCAAAAATGTGTGTGATTTATGTGTGTTTTATGACATTGCTCCTCTTGTCTTTCAGTAGAGAAAAAAGGGGCGTTTGCAGGGGGCCGGCGTCATAAACATTTACCAGATGGCCTGAATTCTTTACTATGTGCATGCTTTCATACGCGTCCAGTTCGCGATAATTGTACACGTTCTTTATCAAATGTAAACAATCCATATTAACACTGTGGTTATTTTCTAATACATGTCTCGCTATACCCGATTTTTCCGGTCGGTTGAATTTTATGTGCGAAAGGTGTTCTTTATACCTGGTTTCGATCGATCTTTTGGTTTGGCCGATGTATTGTTTATTGCACTCTAAACATTCAATCCGGTAGATTCCCGATTTTTTATTCTCTTCAATTTTGTCTTTTGCATTTCCTAACAGCAATTTAAGGGTATTATTAGGGCGGGAACACACCTTAAACCCGTGATCTTTAAAAATACTATTCAGATTTTTTGTCACACGATGGAAAGGTAAACAAACAAAATACTTTTCCCGATTGCTCTGTGGTGAAAGACATGTGGTGTCACGGACTGTTTTTCTTATGTTGGCCTTTCTAATTAATCCATTGATTATTTCCGAATCGAAACCGTTGTATACCGCGATATTCTTAATGAGGTTCAATTCTCTTTCATATCTTACTTTTGTTAATGGGAAATTGATCAAACGATTAATCAGAAAATTGAATGAAGCCATCTTCTGTTGCATGCTGTGATTTGAGTCAGCCGTAATGAATCTATTGACATTGGTTTCTTTTCGGAAAATATCAATTTCTATTTTGAGATCTTTCTTAATAACTAAGGTGTCCAAAAAAGGCAACTTGTCATTGTTTTCTTTTTCTACTGTGAATTTAATTGTCGGGAATTTTGAATTTAACTGTTTAACGAAATCATTTTATATATTTTTCGTACAATTTTTTCGCCGTGTTTTACCAGGTGCGACACTTTGATTTTATCTGCTGATGATGACAACTTGGTTGTCGAAATACGTATACAGAATTTACAAATAGTTAATTGTGGAAAGGGGTTATATATTAACCTTATTGATCAAGTCAATAAACCACAGGCTCCATCAAATTCAACAACAAAACCGTTTTTAGGACCTTAGAAAATGTCAGCATGCAAGCATTCGCTAATATGCAATAACTTTTAAAAAATCCAGTTTTTGCGAGTACACCTCTTTGAAAAATCGAGATTTTTGTCAAAATTGGAAGTATCGAATTTAAACTTGAGAATACGTCAAACAGTAATTCTGAACTTACAGAATACAAACTTTCTATTGCTCATAGCAAAATCATTCAAACTTTAGAGATAATCCATTTTTCACATTGAAAAATTCACATTTTGACTTTGTTTTCCAAATTTGTTATTCTCTCAGATCAACTCTCAGAGTTAGAAGAATTTTGACAACAAAACCGTTTTTAGGACCTTAGAAAATGTCAGCATGCAAGCATTCGCTAATATGCAATAACTTTTTAAAAATCCAGTTTTTGCTCATAGCAAAATCATTCACTTTACCTTTTTGAAAAATCGAGATTTTTGTCTAAAATTGAAAGTATCGAATTTAAACTTGAGAATACGTCAAACAATAGTTCTGAAACTATAGAGTACAAACTTTTTATTGCTCATAGCAAAATCGTTCAAACTTTAGAGATAATCCATTTTTCACATTAAAAAATTCACATTTTGACTTTGTTTTCCAAATTTGTTATTCTCTCAGATCAACTCTCAGAGTTAGAAGAATTTTGACAACAAAACCGTTTTTAACACCTTAGAAAATGTCAGCATGCAAGCATTCGCTAATATGTGATAACTCTTTAAAAAATCCAGTTTTTGCGAGTACACTCTTTGAAAAATCGAGATTTTTGTCAAAATTGAAAGTATCGAATTTAAACTTGAGAATACGTCAAACAGTAGTTCTTAACTTATAGAATACAAACTTTTTATTGTTCATAGCAAAATCTTTCAAATTTTAGAGATAATCCATTTTTGACATTTTAAAATTCTCATTTTGAGTTTGTTTTCCAAATTTGTTATTCTCTCAGATCAACTCTCAGAGTTAGAATAATTTTGACAACAAAACCGTTTTTAGGACCTTAGAAAATGTCAGCATGCAAGCATTCGCTAATATGCAATAACTTTTAAAAAATCCAGTTTTTGCGAGTACACCTCTTTGAAAAATCGAGATTTTTGTTAAAATTGAAAGTATCGAATTTAAACTTGAGAATACGTCAAACAATAGTTCTGAAACTATAGAGTACAAACTTTTTATTGCTCATAGCAAAATCGTTCAAACTTTAGAGATAATCCATTTTTCACATTAAAAAATTCACATTTTGACTTTGTTTTACAATTTACTATTCTCTCAGGATCAAGCCAAAAGAGTTAGAAGAATTTTGACATCAAAACCGTTTTTAGGACCATCAAAAAGGTTAGCATACGAGCATTCGTTAATCTGCAATGACTTTAAAGAAATCCAGTTTTTGCCTTTTCCCCTTTAAAAGAAATCGAGATTTTTGTCAAAATTGGAAATATCGAATTTAAGAATACGTCAAACAATAGTTCTGAAATTATAGAATACAAACTTTCTGTTGTGCATAGCAAAATCATTCAAACTTTAGAGATAATCCATGTTTCACATTCAAAAAGTCACTTCTTAACTTTGCTTTCCAAGTCTTTTCTCCCAAAATCGAGCCAAAAGTTAGAGGAATTTTGACATCAAAATCGTTTTCAGATCCTTAGAAAATGTCAGCATGCAAGCAATTTCGAAATCTAATTCTTCAATTTTTGCCATAGTTACAACACTTGTGTAATATCCTTCAATTTTTCGCATTAATTTGTTTAAACAACAAATTTGGTCTTCTGGAAGATAATCAACAAGAAGAATACCTTTTGCATCTCATAAAATGGACACAATTGCCTTTCACAAGCTTCCATTTTAAAGAATGTTGAGGTGAAGGTGTTTATTAAGGTATTTATTGTATAAAAAGGCACTTATCCCAAGTTTCACAAAATCAATTCAGACTCTAATAAATACATAATTTTGTCCATGAGTGTATTGTAGGAGTCAAAACAAGATTGCCATTTTACACGTGCACGATCTTAAGGACTGTGCGGCTCGAGTGATTCAATAGGAGAATTTCCGGTTCCGCATTATAAACAGTTAAAGAGCGAAGGTCTTTGAAATGATGTCATTTGGATCGAACAAGCACATAAAACACACATTTACGGTTTCGTTTGTCTAGGTATCTCTTACTTTGTATTACATAATGGGTATGTATAGGAAGAATTCGTTAAAATGCTTTTCTTGTACACTATAACAGTTTCAAAATAGAGAACATAATTTTCTATGTTCGTACTTGATGCAATGTTTTTTATCTTGGCTAATTGTGCTTTATTTTACAAACGTTACTAAATAGAAAAGTGTTCTTTAAAATAGCATTTATTTCAAGTACACTGATAATAGATTTAAGTAATTTACTCACGATTAAAAACGAATTACAAGTAAAGTGAAAACCTATTTTCCATTTCTTTGTGATGACGTATCGCTTTTTATTGTAGACTGTAGAAACGATCATTCGTCACTAATAAGTCACAGATTAAAATGAGGCAGATGTAACTTGGGTCGATGGTCAGCCCATTAGAAAAGGTAAACATGTAAGTTGGGCTGAGTGATCACACCAGCCCGCCACGGCTATATGTAATTTGAGCGGTTTTTAATTTAAACAAAAATACTTTAATAATTTAATTTTATTTTCCTTATATATAAGATAAAAAACGTTTGTTCTTGATACAATGTAATGTAATTAGTGATTGCAAAAATGGGAAATTTGTTTTACAAACAGCTGTCTATTACAGATCCATTGTTTCCAAGCAAATATTTCTTTAGTGAGGAAGCTCAGTAAGCAAAATTCCATGAGAAATCTCTACATTCACAAAAAGCTACATTTTGGTGAGCATTTTGCGCAAATGGTGTCATTGGACCATTCTTCTTCGAAGATGATGCTGCAAATGTTACTGTGAATTCTGGGCTGTAGCAATCGATGTGGAGTGACTTTTTATGGCCACAATTAAATCATATCGATGTGTCTGATGTCTATTTCACCTACTGCAGGAGTCATTTCTTCGTAGCACTGCTCTATGTTTAAACCACGCACGAAACTATAACACAAAACTGTCTTATCTCATTTCGTGACCACGATGCCATCGCAAGCACTTGACACTCTCACTGCTGATGAATAACTGAGCCCATCGACATGGCGCGGCGGCTTCATTTTGGTGAGCATTTTGTGCAAATGGTGTCATTGGACCATTCTTCTTCGAAGATTATGCTGCAAATGTTGCTGTGAATGCTGACCGATAGCAATCAATGTGTAGTGACTTTTTATGGCTTCAATTGAATGATATCGATGTGTCTGATGTCTATATCGACAAAGACAATACTATATATCATACAACTCGAAATCACATTAAGTTTTTGCGAAATTTTAGTGTAGTTTCGCGAAATGCAAATTTAAATTGACCTCCATTTTATCTATCACAATTTGATTTTTTTAACACAAATGAAGTTATCTTTCTAACTCTCTTTGGTTTATTTAACGACTTTATATTGGTCTTAATATCCTCTCTTACCAGCTCCTAGATCAGTAACATCAAACACAGAGCATTGTCTTGCTACCAAAACGATTCGACCTTGAAGTCGATGGGCTTCGCCACGTTATAACCATAACATTTTGCGCTTAGGGTTTTCGAATTAAATTCATTTTCACCACCCGGCACTATTCTATGCAGAAATGACTTCCGATAATACCTTTGAAACAGCATTTCACAGACGATTTTTCGATTTTCCATTTGCCTGTCATTCAATTGGTGTGGCACCCATTTTTCCATCTTTTGGATTTTTCCAATGCTCGTAATCGGTCTCTAATCGTTTCTTGGGCCACATTCAACGCTTCTGCCAATTGTTTTTGAGTTTGGGTTGGGTCTCCATTCAATACAGTTTCACATCTTCAAACTTTTTGGGTCTACCAGAACGTTCTTTGTCTTGCACATCGAAATCACCACTTTTGAATTGCTCATCGTAACTTTCTACCAGCAAATCATGACTTTTGGCGACTTTTTTCTTTCGATTAAATAACAAAAGTAATTCTTGCTACAAATGCACTTTTTCAGGCACGAAATTCGACATTTTCAAAGAGGTATAAATCTATGACAGTGTTACTTTCGCATGATATAACATGCATGGCTTTGAAGCTTGATGTCAGTTGAATAAAATGACAATTGTTTCAAATCATAACATTGCATACTTAAGTATAGAGACATTTGTTGTCAAAACCGGTAATGACTTTCCGATATACCTGGTAGACTGATATAAGACAATGCGTTGAAACGACTTGCCGCCTCTTCAGACCTTGCCTCGTTCATCTTTTTGGATCAACGGGATACGCGCATGCATGAAAATGGTTCGATGAAGGGTTTTGCTCAAAGAACAAAAATTTTTTTTTAGTATGACATCCATAGATTGCCTGAAAGATGGACATGATGTGTAGAATCAGATGGCCAACACTTTAAATAAATAAATTTTTCCATTTTCTTGAAAATTATGTAGTATTTTTACAAAAAAACCGGTAATGATTTTCAGGTACACCTAGGGATTTTTTTGAAAGTTTTAATCTGGTAGTAGATTTCATAACGGCGTGTATGGTCTTAAGACTACTAGACATTATGTTGATTTGTGTTGTTTTTGTGAAAGATGTATTTGTGGTTTCCTCGGCAGCTCAGCTTGCTAAATCATTGTATAATTTTCGAGATTCAGTAACGTTCTATGTCTTCTATTTTGGATATAGACCACAAAAGCTAAATTGGATTGTGATGCTTGCGTAAGACAGACGACTGATTACTTGACTGGCTTTTCTCCCAGTCTTTTCAGTTACGTTTTTGGGATACCATAAAATTGTAATTCTTCTCTATACATAGACTTGATTTTGGCCCGTTTAATTATTAAGCTTTTCATATCGGATTTTTTTACGTAGTGTATATCCAACAGAGAGTCTATAAATAACAATAACAACAACAATATCGCCGACGACAAAAACAAAAACGATAGCACCATTACGTAACAAAAATTTAGTTAGCAGACGCATTAGTGAAATTTTGTAAATGTCAGCGTCCCAGACTGCCGCGTAAATAATTGAAGAGAAACCGTGGGTGGCGGCGTTCCCGTGTTTCGCATTTTACAAAACGCAGCTTCTAAAAAATCGAACGAACATTGGACAATCGACGATTCAGAAAGCCAAATGGCAAACGGTCAAACCTGTACGATTAAAATGAATTCGTAAATCTGTCGGGGGTGCTACCGGAAGCCACGGCAGAAGTTCAGACTAGAAACGCTTCGTTTTAAGCGGAGAGTTTAGGAAAAAAGACGATTATATAGTAGCGGTACGGCCTATACGCATTGTTAATGGCAATCGTGCAACTTTTATCGTGACCCATAACATGTACAAGACAGCCACAATTTGTTTAACACAAAATATCTATTAAGCGTGTACTCGATTGTGTTATGTGGACAGTCAGGCGCAAAACAGTAAGTCTGTAGTACGAGGGAGCGTTTTTATATTCGCGGAATGGGGGACAAGGAGTAGAAATAAAAAAACTAAATTATTTCTCTTTTTCAATATATTCACCTGCAAGACGGATACATTTTTCACATCTTTCAATTAATTTATTTATACCCTCATAAAAAAATGATTTCTCTTTATCTGCAAAATACGCCGAAACTGCCTCCTTGACTTCATCATCGGCAGTAAATTTTTTACCCCGCAGCTCTTTTTTCATTTTCGGAAACAGGTAATAATCACTCGGGGCCAGGTCTGGGCTGTAGGGTGGGTGATTCACAATTTCGAAGACCACCTTATGCAGGGCAACTAACGCAACGCGGCTCTTGTGGACGGGCGTGTTGTCGTGCAAAAGCAGAACACCTTTTGTTAATTTTCCCCGTCTTTTCTCTTTAATGGCTTCTTTTAGTCGCTCTAATATTGAAGCGTAATATTCTCCGGTTATAGAAACACCTTTATCTTTATAATCAATCAACAATATTCCTTCCGAGTCCCAAAATACCGTTGCCATGAGTTTCCCAGCTGATTGTGACACTTTAAATTTCTTGGGAGGTGCTGTGCCCTTTTTATGCCACTGCATGGAGTTTTGTTACACTCAGGTTCATAATGATGAACCCAAGTTTCGTCTCCAGTAACAATTCCACTCAATACACCATTCTTGTCTTCATTGCAGAGGTCCAAAAATGCACGCGAACACTCTACGCGCTGTTGTTTTTGCGGCGGCGTGAGCTTTCTCGGCATCCATCTTGCGCTGACCTTAGACATGCCGAGATGATCGTGTAGGATTTTAAAAATTGTTGTATCGGATACTCCAACCATTTCTGCGAGTTGTTTCTTCTTTAGTCGAGCATCTTCGAATACAATTTGTTCAACTTTTTGGATAAGTGCTGGCGTGGTCACCTCAATGCTCCTGCCCGGCCTCGGGTCGTCTTCAAGGGATTCCCTTCCTTGTTTAAATAAACTATGCCACTTGTACACCATGGTTTTTCCTGGACAAGAGTCGCCGTAAACCAATGACATCTCATTCGTTATGGTCGCGACTGATTTTCCTTGCCTGGTAAGGAACTTTATAACGGCACGATATTCGATTTTTTCCATATTTCACTTTTCACTCCTGATTATGTTACTTGGTTGACGATAGATCAAAGACTAACTGTCTAATAACAATGAAACTTCGTATTTATGCTAATCATGAGTCGCTGCACAGGCCACGCCCCTAATGCGCCTACTCACCCCTCTACAACCCGCTCATTCCTCAAATATAAAAACGCTCCCTCGTATATTTGTTTTCTTGTACATCCAAACTCTTTTATATTGGATTGTCTGAAAAATCATCAAGTATCGGGTGATTTTTTAAGAGCTTGAGAACTTAAAATGATAACACGAGACAGAAATATTGTTGGAATGAAATTGTTTTATTATAATCTGGTAGATAATTTCATGGCATTTATTTTTTAAATATGATTTTCGGTATATGTCCGCCGTGGCTACGAGTTACATAGTCCATTCGATCAGTCCAATTTTTGACTACTTTTTCCGATAAATCTGGTCGTTTGGCGTCCATGTTGGCTTCCAATGCTAACCCATAATCAGATTCAGCTAAACATCAACAAATATGCTGTTCTCTCTTTTAGCAGAAATGACACTCCGTTTCACTATGGCTATAATGTTCGCCAATCTACTATGTCTAGAGTATACAACTTCAAAGATCTTGGAGTTTTAGTCGACTCGCACCTCAACTTTTCTAAGCATATAAGTGATATAACTACAGCTTCAAGAAGTCTGGCGTTTTTTATTCGGTCCTGCAAGGGTTTCAGTAACCTGCACACTTTGAAGGTCCTCTACTGTTCTCTTGTCCGGTCCAAAATGGAATACGCTTCAATAGTGTGATACCCGCATTATCATTACCAGCAGTTACTTCTGGAACGTGTTCAGAAATGATTTATTTTATCTTATAGGATCAATAGACATTGTCCTGCTTTTGGTATGGCATACGAAGGTCTACTTGCTAGACATAATTTCGAATCCTTTTGCATACGCAGAGAGAAAGCTTGTCGTGGTTTTCCTTTTAAACCAATTAACAATTTTATTGATTCTACTGAACTATTGTCTCAAATTGATTTCCTCGTACCTAGGTTTGACACTAGATCGTCGGCAACTTTTTCAATACCAAGAACCAATGTTTTTACAGGGCTCTACTGGTACATATGTGCAGAAATGTCAATGGGTTGTACTTGGATCCCTTTCTGATACAGCATTAATCAACGTTTATTGTACATTTAGTTTTAAAATGATTTACAATACCTTGATATAAGTGTATAATTTTTCGATACGAGGGTAGTTTGACAAGTAGTGAGAATGACACATAGGTGGCGCTCTAATTGGTAAAACAAATGCACTGTATTTTAGGTTGCCTATTTATATGTTTACATTCCGATATTTAGATAAATCGGTTGATTAGTTGACTTTTGACAGCTGATTGAAAAAGAAGCAACCCGTCGTTTTGTTAAAATGGAAAAAGCAGAGTATCGTGCGGTGATTAAATACTTCGTAATTAAGGATATGAAAGCTACCGAAATAAAAAATGAGCTACGGGAAACATTAGGTGAATTTGCTCCATCATCCGCTACAATAAGTAGATGGGGAAATGAATTTAAACGTGGTAGAACAAGCTGTGTTGATGAAGCGCGCTCTGGAGCACCCAAAATCGTGACTTCTAAGGAAATGATTATAAAAATCCAAAATATTATTACGCAAGATCGACGACTCAAAGTGAGAGAGATAGCAGACATGGTAAACATTTCAACAGAACGCGTACACCACATTTTAATGAAAGAATTGGACCTTTCCAAGCTTTCGGCAAGATGGGTGCCGCGATTGCTTACGACTGATCAAAATTGCACTCGTTTGCGCATTTCCAATGAGTGATTGGACCTTTACAAGCGGAATCCGGTTGATTTTTGTAGGCGATTTGTTACTTGCGATGAAACTTGGATACACTACAGTACACTCGAAACTAAACAACAGTCGAAACAATGGTTAGAACGTGGTTCCGCACCTCCAAAGAAAGAGAAAACCACTTTATCGGCAAACAAGGTGATGGCATCAATTTTTTGGGATTCAAAGGGCATTTTGCTCATTGAATACCTACAGAAAGGTGCCACAATAAACGGACAATATTATGCAGAACTTCTACAAAAATAAAATGTTGAGATTCGTACTAAACGTCCAGTAATGGCAAAGAAAAAGATTCTGTTACACCAAGACAACGCTCCCTCGCATACCAGCAGAGTTGCGATGTCCAAAATCCACGATTGCATTTCCAATTAGTACCGCATGCGCCTTATTCGCCGGATCTAGCCCCTTCCGACTTCCACCTTTTTCCAAAATTGAAAACGGCACTAGGTGGAAAGAAATTTTCGTCTAACGACGAGCTTATCATCTTCGTAAATGAGTATTTTGCAAGCCTTCCGGAATCGCATTTTAGAGATGGCTTAAGGGCATTGGAGCACCGTTGGAATAAATGTATTGCTCTTTTAGGAGAATATATTGAAAAATAAAAATTATTTTGTATTTAAAAAATTGTTTTTCTTTTCCATTCTCACTACTTGTCAAACTACCCTCGTTGTTGTTTTTTATGTTAAACTAACTGCATTTATTACTCTCAATTTTAGTAATATGTCCTGTAATTGTTATCTGTTGGGCATTGAAGATTATTATTATTATTATTATTATTATTATTATTATTATTATTATTATTATTATTATTATTATTATTATTATACCACAAATCATTTATTAATATTAAAAAAAAATTTTTTAAAAATTTTATGCATATGATAAGACTTGAACCTCCATCAACCGCACTCCGGACGGTCGTTATTAATGAAGCTACCGTGCAGTGTAACTTCTAGTCTAAAATAAGATTTAAAAAATTAATGAATTCATGTAAGATTTCAAACGAACCTTTAATGTATTTTTTTTACTTTAATTCATTGGAAACAGATTCACAAGTACTTTCTTTAATATTTTTATTATAATGAACGCGTTGTAATAATTAATAAAGAAGTCGATCTCTTATATATACAGAAATAAATCTCGTAGCTTAAAAGTTAATATTTTTTTAAAATTTCAGACGTCAGACTGCCGAAGAAAGGGAAGCAGAAAGGCAAGCCGCCAACCGATTGATGCTGTCACTTCAAGCGGAAGCTCTCACCAAGGGGTACATGGCAGAGAGTGCCACGCAATCAGCGGGACCCGGCGACACGGCCTTGAGCGCATTACAAAACCTACAACCTTGGGCGGGCCCCTACAGCACCCCACAACCGGCCCTGGCGGAGTCCATGTGCTAATGACAAGGAAGATGCGATAAAAAAGATACCAGTGATCAGTAAAAAAAAAAAAAAACTATTTTGAAAGAGCACTCTAAAATGAATAACAATAAATAAAAGAAAACATATTTTCTTTTCTACGAGACGAGAATTTTAGTGCAATAGATTTTAA
This sequence comes from Dermolepida albohirtum, assembly GCA_031893035.1. Classification (NCBI taxonomy): domain Eukaryota; kingdom Metazoa; phylum Arthropoda; class Insecta; order Coleoptera; family Scarabaeidae; genus Dermolepida; species Dermolepida albohirtum. The sequence goes on along the minus strand of JAVIWB010003802.1, from coordinate 175,414 downwards.
TAGTATGTTTTTTTTTTCGCGTGCGCCAGAACCGTATTCGGAAATTTCTTCGCTCGGGTGATTTTGTTGTGTTGTTTGTTCGTTTGTTTTTGTTCTCTTGTTTTCAAATCGTTTGTTCGTCAGGCGTATCGGTTTCTAAATCACAATAATGATACATAATAACGATGATGTCTCCATTTTCTTTTCCTCTTTTCCACAAATCTATTTAAAATTAAAAAAAAAAGGAAAACAGAGATAAAAATAAAAAATTTATGAGAATTAGTGTGATCTATATGTATAAACTATATAATTGTAGATATATTAAAGTAATTACTAAGGAGTAGAAACATGTTACTAAAATTAAATAAAGTGAATTATAAAAAGTATTTATGTTGTTTAATTGGTTGGAACTGTCAACGTGCGGTGTAATTTTTTTTAATTATCACAAAATTTCACGGTATTTTCCCATTATTAACAAATATTGTTGCTACCGCCACGAAAGTTTAATATTACTGTTCCCGAGTAATAAGCAAAATGCAATGTGTTTTAAATGCAAACTAAGTTATTAAAACTGTACTTTACGCAACGAAAATCTTTATTGTTACGAAAAATTTTGTAATAATTGTGTAGCATTTGGTCCCCTGTGATTTTTATCTATTCTCCACACTACCTAGTCAAGTCATAAATACTGGTACACAGAAAAATCGACGCGAAATGAAAACGAATTAATATTTTTTAAAAAAATTTTTTATTTTTATTGGATTACTCAATGGCTACAAATCTGAGAACAACTTATTCGAAATGACTTCCATTTGCCTTCCAGCACGACTTGAGACGATGTCATCGATCGCGAGACGCACTTCATGCATGGGGAAATTGTCCACTGCACGGACAAGGGCTCGCTTCAACGACTTAGGTGTCGAGTAGAGCAAGCCATGCTCTCTAATACGGACCACAACTTGTAATCCAACGGGTTGAAGTCCGGACTACCAGCTGGCCAATCATCCGTTGATATGATGTTGCTTTTGAGCCACAGTTGAGTCGTTCTTGCTTGTGACCCGGAGCAGAGTCTTGCTGGAAAGTACATTGCTTATTGGTGACTATTGATTATCTGAGAGGCTTCACAATGGGTTCCATGACGGTCGATTGATATACTTTTGCCGATATTTTTACTCCTTTCTCGCAAAAATGGAGCTTGGTAACGCCACCGTAGCTCACTCCCCACCGTACTATTACAGATGCGGGATGGTGGCTTCTTTGTATCCTCGGAATGAGTTGGGATGCTTCGATGGATGACCGAGCATACATACGATCGTTCTGTTTATTGAACGATTCTTCTACGGTGAAGATATTCCCGTCAGTAAACAGAATTTGTCTGTGAGCGTTCTTCGCGTACCGGCTGAGTAACACTTTCGATTTTCGCTTGTGTTTTTCCTTCAATGTGGCCGTGAGCAGGTGTCCAGTGTGTTGCTTGTACGCGCTGAGTTCCAAATCTTCTTCGATAATGCGAGATATGGATTTTTGCGAAATTTGCATTTCCCGCGACAAGATTTCCTGTTTTCGCAGCGGTTTTCGGCCGATTAATTTCTTCACGGCTTTGATCGCTTTCGGAGTTCTCACAGTGCGCGGACGGCCGGATCTTTGACGGCCTCGTACTTCACCAGTATCCTCAAACAACTTCACAGCACGATGCACAAAATTGGGAGTGATTCCAAGCGACCGCAACGTGCTAAATATATCGCCTTTTTCCATGTTGCATTTTAGAAGGCCAACTACAACAATACGATTTTCTATGTCGCCCCATTCCATGATTGTAAACAATTAATGTCAAAAACTTTTTATGTCACAATGAAGCATAAATGTCAACTGTCAAATCGCAATCAATATGAAATGGATGCGCCCGGTGTTGCATTCGTAATGAGTGCGTTCAGTTGTGTACTAGTATTTATGACTTGACTAGGTACTTTTGCCGATGAAAGCACAACGTTATATCGAAGTCGAAGCCATTAAAAAGGGTCGACAGTGATCTGGAAGGACATCTCTAAAGATGAACTTAAAAATTGATTCGACATGTTAATTGACCTTGCAAAACGTTGTCTTGAAACAGAAGGTGACTATTTCGAATAAAATAAATAAATTTTACCAAAATAGTAAGCTTTTGTTTTTATTTTAAAAAAGTTCGGTTTTCTCTGCGACAAACTGTGTACACCAATTTTGAATTCAATACACAAGCAACTTTGAGATTCGCAACATGCAAATATTTCATTTTATTACATAATTTGAATTTCTAATAATAATTATCTTATTGAGAGACACCCAGTTAAGTTCCACAAATTAGCATTAATCGGGCCCGCTTCTTCGATTCCTGACTTCGCATTTTATGAATGAACCGCAGGTATACGACGTTCCTTGCTCCTGGGAGATGGCTCATCGAAAATAATAGTCCGATAGCTATCCATACAGGAAACTATAAATGTCGACACCAGTCTAGACAATTGTAATCTGTCCAAATTACCCACGCAGACGCATTTAAAGAAACAAAGAAAACAAAAAAAAACAACAGGTACTTCAAAGAAATAAAAGTGCCACTTACTGTGACAATGAATTTTAAATGGTCAGAGGTGGCTACCTGTTGTATATAGATATTATCTCATTACAGGTTTATTATGTAAGTAGCATCATTGTCAATAAGTAATAATTCTTTAATAACGTACTTATTTTCTGGATATAATCTCACGCCACACTTAACAATACATATGAGGGAAAACTAGAGAAAGATCTAGAATACCATGGCAGGAACAACTTCTGAATATCTAACAGGTTGAAACAAACAATAAGGAGCCCTGTAGTAAAATATTTTGAGTTTTATGACTAGTCACTTTACCTACTTTTGCGGTTTTATTAAATCACTTAAAAATAATTATATTTCTTATTTAAACTGTAAGTATTGCAAGTCGTTAAAATCAAATGATCAATTAGAATTAAAAGATATAAACATATACAGGTTGGTCCATTTAGCGAAACTCAACAATCAATTACTGCTAATACATAAATGATTCGTTACATTCAAAATTTTAACGTTAAAGGCATTTAATTCAGTTTAAAAATTTGAGCTGTCTGAATATTTTTCATTATTTTCTAAGGATACGTTAAAAATAATTGAATTCCGTGTTATCGACGCTGACTCATATCTACAATTAAGTGTTTTACGATGTGCGTTAATGAAAGTTAATGTTTTCCTTCTATTACGTAATTCGTTAATGACAGAAAATTTTAATGAAATTTTTTTACCGGATAGGATTCGAACTTGTATCTATACCGTTCCCTGGACGGTCGTGCTAACAGTTTCGATAAAATGTTTTATAATTAATGAAAAACGTAATAACAAGAAAAACTTTCATTAATGCAGATTGTGAAACGTTGAATTACGTATATACACGAACGCATATATATATATATACATATATATATATATATATATATATATATATATATATATATATATATATATATATATGAGTAATATTAGATTCTTAACAGGCTCTCCGCGATGTTGGATAGAAGTTCTCGAAAGAAGACATTTCGATGACATCTCAATTATCTTCTTCAGGAGTTGTTTCGTGGTGAAGCGTTAACCTGAAATTCGCTGCATCAGGAAGAAACTCGTGGCAAAGATGATTAGAATGTCATCGGAACGTAGAGAACTTCCGTCCAACATCGCGGAGATCCCGATAATCTAATATTAGTTATACTTACAACCGCGACAACCTTCATTCGAACATATATATATATATATATATATATATATATATATATAGTATATAATAAAAATACTGTTGCAACTGTCTAATTCACAGTAATTGTTTATATTTTTTATCAAATATAGACTATCCACGGTTACACCACCACTACTTCTTAACACGTTTCGCTAAACTGCATTTCCCAAGCCGATTAAACTTGAGAGATATGTCCTTTATACCGCGTTCCTCTTGACCGTCTAGTTTGACCCATGTATTTTTTATCAAAATTCTGACAATGTATTTCATAAATCTCGGATTTCTAATTAAACTCGACATTATCTTTCACATTTCCCGGGAGAGATTTTATACCGTTTCTGGGTCGAAATATAACTTAAAACACGCGTTCTTGAAAAAACCTTCTTTAAATTTGTTGTTTCGAGGTGATGAACGTGGTATTACAATCTGTTTTTTAAAGTTAGCCTTTATAATTAGTCTCATGATTATTTCCGAATCAAAACCACTGCATCTCGCGATGTTTTAATAAAATTTAATTCTTTTCTCACGTTTGTTAACACGAAACTTAGCAAACAATTAATAAGACAGTTGGAAGAAGTATTATTTTATTATTTGCTATGATTTGAATCCTTCGTAATAAACCTGTTAATAGCTCTCTTTTCGAAAAGTACTAATTAATTACTATTTCTAATTATTAGGGTGTGTAAAAAAGATTAGCTGTTGAGAGAATGAGATGGCGAGTTCGAATCCCGCACCGAGAACAGAAATATTTTCGAAAATTTCTGCATTATATGTATATATACGATGTACAAAGCGTTTAAAATTAAAATTTTTCAGTTTGGTATCGTAAAAATGCATAATTATACGCAATAAATAAAACGCTATAAACTATTACATATTTACTGCGACTAGTTTCATCAATTAGAACATTATTGAGACTATTTGATAAGTAATGGCTTAAAATAATATTTTGTAATGCATCTATAAAGATATCCGCTAAGGAAGGACTCAGTGGTGAACCCATTACGAGTCATTTGTCTTGTTGGTACACGATATTATTAAATTAGAAATAATTTTGACATATAAATTTCGAAAATGTTCAAAACCAGTTTTATCATAGGAAAAATATTATTGTTAAGGTACTCCCTGGCTTGAGAGCCCTATTTTATTGAAATAAAACACATAAATGTTTTACACAATTTTATTTCGAACATGTGGAGAGGCATTTATTCTGTAAGTATAAATATAACGGTTCAAATAATAAACAGAAACGCAGTTCAATCGTTCTATACGCACAAATATACATTCAAATACGTACGCAACGAAACAGTTCAAAATACCTCGCTTCGCGTTCAACGCATCGAGGTACCCATGCACTTCTAATAGAGTGGAAATGATACGATACCGTCGATCGTGCACCTATTGGGGAAGCGTCATGCAAGTACCCGGCAGCGGCAGTGACGCGGCCGGTCAGGTAGGCCGATCTCGGCCCCCTGACATACAATGTGTACAATAAATATAATTACTATATTAAAGACGTTAGATAAAACAATAATATTCATAAAACAACAATATCATGATGTGCTTCATGATATTGTTGTTTTATGAATAGTAATATACATGAAACGCATAACATATATATTTTGCATTCCAAAAAAAGAATAAAATATTTTAATTTTAACCTTAACTCTTTAACAATTATGGTTATCTAAAATTCGTTCTATTAAGGGGATACACCCTTTACTAGGGATATTTGGAAACATATTAGATATATCGAACAAGATCAAGGTTTTTATATTTACCTACAAAAATATACAGAATGTTTTATTGTTTGTTTAAGTATCAATTTCATCGCTTCTTTCATGTAGTCATTGAGACATTTAGCCAAAAGTGAACTCGGTGCATTTGTGTAGCTGCCAACTGGTCTTATGGAGTTGTCCTGCTTATATTTTAGTGAGGTCGTATAATTTGGATAACATAGTGTTCACGACAGAAAGTTTTTTAAATAAATAAGGAGGTACAAAATAAGCAATGATTGTCAGAATTCATCTTATTTGTGATAGTTTCGTGGTACCCTTATAGATAGATAAGGGGTTATATATCAACCTTCAGTGATTAATACCATCTTCTTCTGGGCTTCCGGGCTGGAACCGTGGCACTGGTATAACTGCCGATGTTTCATACCCACTCGTATGGGACATCTTCAGGGTTCAACTACTGCTACTGTCTGTCGCACTGAAACTTAAGTAAGTACGAAACGTCGGCAGTTATACCAGTGACGCGATTCCAACCCGGAAGCCTAGAAGAAGATAGTATGGACCACAACCGCGGAAGTCTACGTACGAGATTACTTCAATGATTAAGTTCTTACGTTAGGTCTATGGCCTATGTTTTACTGGAGTTTATTATCGCATGAAATTGTTGCCCCACTATCTCTCCATCTTTTCGATTGCCTTCCTGGTGGTTTGGTTCTTTCTGGCTTTCCATCTTGCACCACTTTCGCTGGTTTGTTGTTATTCATTCTTGATACATGCTGGTTCCAGTTCCTTCATCTTTCTCGTCCCTCAGTTGACTACGTCTTGAACATTACATTCCTATAGGATATCTTCATTTCTTATACAATCCCGTTTTTTTTCCTATTATCAATCGTAGTACTTTCACTTCCGACTTTCTTAGTGCTTGCTTTGTTTCTTTCGTGTCAGCTTTCGTCTCAATGCATAGGTTAGGTTATAAATCTTGTTTTACTATAACTATCGTATAACATTCATGTGCGCCAAAATGTTTTAACAGTTGAAACTAGTCGCAGTAAATATTGTATATAATAGAATGAAATTAGTGTTTCATTTATTCCTTACGTTAGCAGATATTCAAAAATGAAAAGTTTCTTAAGAAAGTTAAATATCATAGAAAGACCAATAACAACTATACAGATAACAGATTAAAATTCTAAACAAATCATCAAATTCACTTGACATCTCTCCACACCAAATCTAGTTTAATTGACGTCTATGTCCCGCCAATACACTCCCAAATAACAATTGAATACATCATCGTGGCGCACGCAGTCAATCAACCGATCGGAAACCGGTTAGGTATTTGGATTAATCAATTTGAAATTTCCCAGTTCTCATCTCGCCTATCGCATCGAACGTATCTCCGTGAGGCTTTGAAATTAAATACTCGTGAGTATAACGGGGTCGAAGCTACTCCCACCATGACGTTTCGCACCCCCCAATCATCGGGGATCAATTAAACGCCATATCTCGTGGGGGTCTCTTCACTGTATTATGTTTACTGGACCATCTGCTCAACGTATGCGTGTGTGTACGTCAGTGGAGGATGTTACACTTCTGTGACGTTGCAATAATATTCTTGCAAGCGTGCTTTGATTAAGGCAATCGATAAGGAAGTGAAGAATAAATGAAATGGTATGCGTTATCGTAGGAATGCTTTTAGTGATCTGGAAAGCCAGTAAAGTCTTGAATTGGGCACATACTCAGAGCAATATCTAATAATAATCTGTTTAATGTAGTTTACAGTTTTAACATTAAAGCTTCAAAAGTATGAGTGAACTTTCATTGAATAAAAGCCTTTAGCCTCTGAATTTCAATAAATCGAAAAGACACTTTTTAATAAGGAAAAATATGTAAGTAAGTTACAGTAAAATTGTTTAAAAACCAATAGTAGATGGCGCAATTACACAAAGCAATCTTATTAACAGATATCAGGTATAGACCATTAATTCTGAAACAAGAAAACGTAGAAAATCAAATTCAAATAATAACACACACACAACAGAACATAGAGAATTGACCCAGAAAAAACTCATTGCTATATTATTATCAACATACGAGGGTGATCCCATAAATACCCGGCCTGATCTAGAGATGGAGGTAGTTGTATGAAAAATATCTCTGTATTAGAGAGTACACAATCTATAAAGCATATGTTTCAAGTTTAAAGACGTCACGTTGTTTAGTATTTTTTTGGCAGCCATCAATAGTGAACGTTTTCAGTGAATTTGTAAAAATGGAGAAAATTGGTCATCGTTACATGATACAATACTTTTATTTAAAAGGCCATAACCCAACCGGTATAAAAGCTGAACTGGACTCTACTCTGGGTTATTCTGTTCCTTCGTTTACAACAGTGAAATATTGGGTAGCAGAGTTTAAACGAGGTCGTACGAGCTGCCAAGACGAGCATCGTAGTGGTCGACCAAATGAGGTGAGGATTCTAGAAATGGTGAAGTAAATCCACAAAGCGGTACTGAATGATCGCCGAGTGTGCGAGCTAGCAGATACAGTAGGCATTTCAAAAAATGCGGTACATCACATATTATCTGAAAATTTGGACATGAGAAAGCTGTGTGCAAGATGGGTGCCGCGTTTGCTCACATTCGAGCAAAAATAGTGTCGTGAAGATGTTTCAATTGAGCGTTTAGCGAAGTTTCACAGCAACAAAGCAAAATTTTTGCGCCGTTTCATAACCAGGGATAAAACATGGGTCCATCACTTCACACCCGAGACAAAGGAATAATCAAAACAATGGACTCAAAAGGGAGAACCGGCTCCAAAGAAGGTGAAGACCATTTTATCAGCAGGCAAGGTCATGGCATGGGTTTTTTGGGATGCGCGTGGAATAATTTTCATTGATTATCCTGAAAAAGGAAAAACTATCAACGGCGAGTATTATGCGAACTTATTGCAACGTTTGAGGGAAGAAATCAAGCAAAAACGGCATTTAGCTAAGAAGAAAGTGTTGTCAACACAACACACCGGCTCACAAATCCGTTACTGCAATGGTCAAAATTAATGAATTAAAGTTTGAACTGTTACCTCATGCTCCCTATTCGCCAGATTTAGACCCCTCGGATTATTTTCTGTTCCCAAACTTGAAACACGCTTGGCTCAGTAGTCAAAGATTTTCCAACGATGAAGAAGTGATGTCGGCAGTTAATGGCTATTTTAAGGAGCAAGACAATTCTTATTATATATGTTGAGAAATAAATATATTTCTTTCCAAAATTTTTGTGTTTCCTTTGTTGGGTCGGGTACTTCTGGGACCAGCCTTGTAAGTAAGAATTTTCATGCCAATGGCGAAAAATAAGCCGATTGTTTCCAGAAGTATTTGTTTTAGCAATACAAAAGGATTGAGATAAATATATAATTGTTTTATCAAATATTCCCATTAAATACAAAATAAATACAAAGCATAACTTAGTGGACAGGTGTTATGAATTCTCAGACGAAAACAATATTATAAAAAACATAAATAAAATTTACACGATACTTTGAAAAAATACCTATCCTCGGAACTTCATGGCCTATTATACTTCCTCATCTATCCTTATCTCTTCTCCTTGTGTAGCTGGAGTTTCTATTTCTTGGTACTGTGGTTTTCGTTCTTATAATAATTCTTCACAATGTCGTATCCATTGTTCATGGCCTATTATACTTCCTCATCTATCCTTATCTCTTCTCCTTGTATAGCTGGGGCTTCTATTTCTTGGTATTGTGGTTTTCGTTCTTGTAATAATTCTTCGTAATATCGTATCCATTGTTCATGGCCTATTATGCTTCCTCATCATTCATATCTCTTCTCCTTGTATAACTGGGGTTTCTATTTTTTGGTATTGTGGTCTTCTTTCTCATAATAATTCTTCATAATGTCGAATCCATTGTTCATGGCCTATTATGCTTCCTCATCATCCTTATCTCTTCTCCTTGTATAACTGGCGCTTCTATTTCTTGGTATTGTGGTTTTCGTTCTTATAATAATTCTTCACAATGTCGTATCCATTGTTCATGGCCTATTATGCTTCCTTATCTGCTCTTATCTCTTCTCCTTGTATAACTGGCGCTTCTATTTCTTGGTATTGTGGTTTTCGTTCTTATAATAATTCTTCACAATGTCGTATCCATTGTTCATGGCCTATTATGCTTCCTCATCATCCTTATCTCTTCTCCTTGTATAACTGGCGCTTCTATTTCTTGGTATTGTGGTTTTCGTTCTTATAATAATTCTTCACAATGTCGTATCCATTGTTCATGGCCTATTATGCTTCCTTATCTGCCCTTATCTCTTCTCCTTGTATAACTGGCGCTTCTATTTCTTGGTATTATGGTCTTCTTTCTCATAATAATTCTTCACAATGTCATATCCATTATTCATGGCCTATTATACTTTCTCATCTATCTTTATCTCCTCTCCTTGTATAACTGGCATTTCTATATCTTGGTATCATGGTCTTCGTTCTTGTAATAATTCTTCATAGTGTCGTACCCATTGTTCATGGCCTATTGTGTTATTTCCAGCTTTCTCTTTCCCTGTTGACTACACAGTTTTTATAAATTTCGAAACATTTGTACACTTCCTTCCAAATATGATCGCCTTAGATCGTTTTCCCATAATTCCATCACTATTTCCGAAGCTATTACTAGACTTTTAGGCTAGTCTTTTTTCCGCTTGTCCATAGCCTCAACCTGGAGAACCTGGGAATCTTTCTCCGTACGATTCCTCACTTTCGACCTGTCCGGCAAGGTTGGCTCTACCAGTAGCTACGCTACTGCAAAGCTCTTGAAATCTTTGAAATATACAAGCTCCCTCACCCGGCAGAAAATGCCTTCGTCAAGGTGGAGGTACCTTCGAGAAGTTTGTTATTCTTTTAACAATATTTCTTTGAAACCTGTACAACAATATATTCCAAATTATCCCGTATTTTGTAAGTACTGGTCAAATTAACTGTATATTTTCGAGGCCCTGTTTCAAACTATTGTTTAAATATAATTATGTTGATTAGTATTTGTAATTACCTTTCCAATATTATCTGACTTTCTCTACATATTAAAATTGCATAATAAAATTGCAGTAAGATTATATGTATGATGTGTCTATGGACAGAAGAAAGACATTTACGTATGGACAATTATTATATGCAACCATTTTATAAGTACTGTCTCTATAAAAAACAAAAACTATGAATGCTTAGGGTATCATTTAGTAATTTATCCAGCTAAAGTCGATACCAAAATAAGTGTTTAATAATTATGTAACGTCACAACTTCCTCTGTGTAATACAACATATTTTTTCACATTATCCAATAGAAATAACGAGACAATTCTGTCATGTAATTACAAAGACAGACGATTACAAAAAGCACGTTTGACTATTATTAAAGGAATAAGTGGAAGGAATACAAAAATTCTACTCAGACTCAAAATCCACTGTAATTTCACCGGTAAAATATCGACGTGTGCATGTGTAAAGTGCATTTTGCATCGGCTCTGCATAATTTAAAATAAAATTTGTCCCATTGAATATTCTAAAAGCAATTTAGTAGCATCGACAGCGGGACAAACTGCCACAGCAGTCTGCATTAGATAAAGAAAGACGTAACATAGAACAGATAGGGTATAGAATTAAACGTGTACAGCACAGAGTAAATCGTTTTAGTTTGCAATTGGTCAGCGCGTTGACTTATTGGAGTGGAAATGCTATTGGACAAGTGCTTACAATGTCGATCAACGCTTCTCATCTTGGATTAAGTTACACGTCCTTTCCAATTACTCGATCTTTTCGGTGAGTTGGAACGTTTAACTTCAATACTCTTGAAAGAGGAATCGATGAAAATACTTCAAATATCTTTTATCAAATTATTGTAGGTCATTTTTTTATATAGAAAAGTAGTTTGAGATATGTTAAAAAAAAAGAAGCCTGGGTAAATCCTGGTAAAAATTCACTTTTATATAAATAGAGCCCTGCTTATTAAAATTCGTTATAAAATACCAATTTTTTGATATACACAGTTTGTCGCAGAGAAAACCAGTAGAGAAAAATGGTAAAATTCATTTACAAGGTGTTTCAAAAAAAATATACGTATTTCGAAGGCATAGATTTATTAAACTTTAAGACATACGAATATGAAACTTTACACACATATTTACGAACCTCTCAAGTTCAGATTACAGATGTTCAATATGTCCTCCATCAGCGACACGAACAATATCACATCAATACTTAAATTCCTCCCATACTTGGGCAAACATGTCCTTCGTCACTGATGTTACGGCAGTAGGGATCCGTTTCTTTAACTCTTCCAGGTTCTGTGGGAGTGGTGGTACATAAACGTTGTCTTTAACGAATCTCCACAGGAAGAAGTTACAGAGTGTCAAATCTGGTGACCGTGGAGCCCAGCTGAGACATGCTAAGTCGCCAGCTCCTTGACCACCAATCTAACGGTTCGGTAGAGTTTCATTCAGATATTTACGCACTTGGATGTGAAGGGGTGCCCCGTCTTGTTGAAAAATGAAGTTGTTTTCGTGCAGCCTCGGAAACAACCAGTTTTGTAACATAGCGAGATACTGCTGACAGTTAATCGTGTTTCCATCAAAGAAGAATGGTCGTAAACAGATGATCGGGATATGGCACAAAACACATTGGTTTTAGGCGAATCTTGTACATGCTCAATGGCTGCATGTGGGTTCTGTACACCCCAAATTCGAACATCGTGTTTGTTTTCCAGACAACTAACATGGAAAGTCGCTTCATCACTGAACACGATGCGTTATGCGAAAGTGTTATCATTGTCAATATCATCATTAATCTCGTTACAAAATGCCACACGTTTCGGTTTGTCATCAAGACGCAGAGCTTGTAACAACTGTAACTTATATGGCTTCATAACCAACCGACATCTTAAAACACGCCAAATTGTTGTTGTGGGCAGTTGTAACTCCCAACTCGCATGACGAGTTGGTTTGAAGTATTACGTTGGAAGGCAGTTTAAATTCGTGCAACATTTTCTTCAGAAACGCGAGGGCGGCCAGGACTCTTTCCTTTACATACATATCCTGTATCTATAAACTGTCGATACCATCTGCGAATGTTCCACCTATTCGGAGGATCAATTTGGTAGTTCAACCTGAAACGTCTTCGCACTGTAATCACGGAATTGCGTTTCGCAAACTCGAGAACACAAAATGATTTCTGCTGCGGAGTAGCCATTTTAAACATATGACAGTTATCAAGAAAAGCAGAAGAAAACTAACATCTAGCGGCTATTAAATAAACTAGACTATATATTCGTTTCTCCAATAGCCGAGCCGAGGCGCAAAGATCGATAGTTTGGACAAAATAATACTTTGTAATACGTATATTCTTTTTGAAACACGCAGTATTTTATTCAAAGTAAATTGGTTTCAATACAACGTTTTGCACGGTCAATTAACATCTCGAATGAATTTTTAAATTCATTTTTAGAGACGTCCTTCAAGATTGGTGTCGACGCCTTTTTAATAATTTTTATCTTCACTTTTGACTTCTCCAAACGGTTTTTTTCGGTCTCTCCTCGCTTGGATGCTTCCATTCAGAGTTTTGACAGTTGGTCTAGGTATTATATTGAGAACACCACTTCTCATCGCTATAAAGTTTTCATACTTCTTTAAGTCTTTAATCAAGTCTGTACAATTTTGAATTGAGTTAGTTTGTGTGGTACAAACTTTGCACAAATCTTTCTCAGTCAAAAATTCTTTATCAAAATGCGATAAGTTAAATATTTGACAATATTTTATTTCATTCTCATATATCGCAATGAGGATTTCGGTTCATTTTTGATGAATTCATGCGCACGTTCAACGTTACTTCCGTAACCACAGATTTTTTTGCACCGACGTTCGTCGTCATTTATGTTCGTACGACCTTCTTTAAATCGTTTATACCACTCATACATACTCGTACGTGATAAACACGCATCACCATACACTTGTTTCATCAAATTAAACGTTTCAGTAAACGATTTCCCGAGTTTAAAGCAGAACTTGATTTTTGCTCTTTGTTCAAAATTCATTTTTCGACCAATGCCAAATACACGCTGTTACTTTATGTGCAATTTCTCTGCTTTTAATGGTGCAAATGTAATGATATTTTGACATAACATTGGAGAAAGGTCGGTTTTACCGACGCATAATTTTTTAATAGATGGAGCCACTAAGAATTACTATTTTAAAAAAGTTCGGTTTTTGCTGCGACAGACTGTGTAAAGCTACATTCAATGGATTATTTCATAAAAAACACACATAGTTACAGTATAACAAGTATTGTTTATGGACTATGATAATTAGTGGTGCATGTCCTTGCTGATAATGACAACTTACTTGTCGAAATACCCATACATAATACGAACATTGTGATAAAGGGTTTTATTTACCCTTTTTTTTGATTAATTCGTTTAACCAGAGAATCCGCCCAAATTTACAGAAAAAAAATTATGTTTTTCCAAATAAAGTAGCAACAGCAGTACTCGTATATAACATTATGATAACAGCAACGACAAAACGCAAATTCCCGATTTGACCGAAAACGAGCGGAGGGGGGACTCTATCTCTCCCTACCACCCAATAAATGAGTGCAATCAAATCTAACGCCAGACAATGGGGGCAATAAAATGGTAATTGAAACGTGGAAATATTTCGTTTGTACCGGGCGTCCCGTGTCGAGCGCATATATATTTTCCGGCCTGCAATATTAGATTACATTTTAATCAGAACGGGCCGTGGTGTTTTAGTCTGTCGGTGCAGAGTGTGTATGCCCTTGTTATATTGTATTGTATTGTGTTGGCTTTCTCTCTTGTAAATGTATATTGCTGATGCTGGCAGCGTGCAGAGGGGTGGAAAAGAGAACAGGTTACCGACCATTACTCAAACTTGACGTTAAAGGCCTAATTTAATTGTAACCCTCTGTATATATACATGAAAGCTATGTTTCTATACCTATATACGATCGGTGTATATGTACGTGTGTACGTATTGGACAGAGAAAGAAGAATTGAGTAAGTGAGACGGAACGAAATGTGGTTATTGCCGCGATCTCTTCGTGCAAAATCATCAGATGATTTTATTTTAATGTTTTTAGATGGATGCCATCTGCTGGTTGCACGCTGTACGCTAAATAAACTGTTCAACATTTACAGTTTTTCTCGTGGAGGTATTTTCAAACAAAATAACTACATAATACACAGTCTGTCGCAGAGAAAACCCAACTTTTTTAAAATAAAAACAAAAGCTTACTATTTCGGTAAAATTTATTTATTTTGTTCAAAGTAGTCGCCTTCGACTTCAATACAAAGTTTCGCACGTTCAATTAACATGTCGAAAGAATTTTTTAGTTCATCTTTAGAGATGTCCTTTAAAATCGCTGTCGACGCCTTATTAATGGCTTCGACGTCGGCATAACGCTGTCCTTTCATCACCAAATGTAGTTTGGAGAATAGATAGAAATCATAGGGGACAAATCCAGTGAATACGGTGAATGATTGATGGTTAAAATGCCATTTGTAGTTAGAAAATCAGTGATGAGCGTCGAACAATGATATGGTGGATTATCCTGTAACAAACGCCAGCTACCATTTTCACGATATTCAGGGCGCACACGATACTTTATAATACTTTATAACACCATGATAATATACAGTATTGATTGTTTGGCTAGTTGGTACAAACTCTTTGTGCACTACGCCTTTCGAATCATAAAAACAGATCAACATTGTCTTCACTTTTGACTTCTCCAAACGGCTTTTTGTCAGTCTTTCTTGGTTTGGATGCTTCCATTCAGAGCTTTGACGCTTGGGCTCTGGTTCATATTGAAAACACCACGTTTTATCACCAGTTATAGTAGAATAGTTTTCGTCCCTTTTCGAGTCTTTCATTAAGTCTGTACAATGTTGCTTGTGTGGTACAAACCTTGAGCAAATCTTTCTCAGTCCCAAATGCTGTGTCAAAATGCGATGAGTTGAATCATTGGAAATATTCAATTACATTCCATATCCCAATGAGGATTTCGTCTCATTTATGATAAATTCACGCACAAGTTCGATGTTACTTTCCGTAACCACAGATTTTTTTACAACAGGATGTTCGTCGTCATTTATGTTCGTACGACCGTCTTTATATCGTTTATACCCTTCATACGTGATAAACACGCATCACCATATACTTGTTTCATCAAATTAAACGTTTCAGTAAACGATTTACCGAGATTAAAACAGAATTTTTTATTTACTCTTCGTTCAAAATTCATTTTTTGACCAATGCCAAAAACACGCTTACTTTTTGCGCAATTTCTCTGCTTCTAATGATGCAAATGTCATGATATTTTGACATAAAATTGGTGAAAGATCTACCTTACCGACGCATATTTTTTTAGATAGATGGCGCTACTAAGAATTACTATTTTAAAGAGTTCGGTTTTCTCTGCGACAGACTGTGTTTTCGTTCTGTACAAAAGCGTTGAATTGGAGAATAGTTCCGCCATTTTAACAAGCTATTCTTCTCTTATATCGCCTTGTGTTTATAATAGATACTTTTCCCGTTGAGCGAATGTTTATTCCCTAACTATCCATGCCTAAAATGAATATGTCATCCAACTTATGAAATCTTTCAAGTCATTCGTTCACAATAAAACATAATTTGGCGAACAGGAAACACATCAACCGCAAAATGCACGTCGCGCCAGCAAAAAAAAGCTGAATAAGACGACGCATTAAAAAAAAATAACACATCCTACCAGTAGTCTCCTCGAAGATGTTTAGATCCCCGCCAGAAATAAAAACGAAAACTCTCTGAGAGTATCGAGACAGAGACAACGGGAGAAGACCTATAATTTGATGTAATAATGACATCTTTTGTTTTAAAGCCCGCCGATTAGTTTTTGTTTGCGTGTGTGGTGTCAGTGAATCGACGATATCCTGCCTTCTGTCATAAAATTACACCTATACTTATAATATTAATTATAGAGATATCACAGACACCAATACTGTTTTTTTATGAAAATATTTGCTTGGTCGGTTTAGTTATAGAACGGACTATTGGTTTTGTTAAAAAATGTACATATATTTATCGACTTTATAAGCAAAAAAGAAACTTAAATATTTGTAGGTTCTTATTATATTTATTATATTTACATGAAATTGAACAAATTAGTCATCATAATCATTTAAAAATTTTTGTCCAGAGGAAAGAAAGCAAGACAGTACCAATTTGTTTACGTTATTTTGTCATTCTACAATCAAAAGAACAACGGAATTAATAATTTAATTATAACTAACGTTATTGTGTAGTAAGCTCCTCAGAAAAGAAAGAAAAAAGCCAAAAATTATTCTTGAAAATGTGGTCGCAGCATATGGTAATACGAACTACTTTATTTTCAAAAAATGCTGGAATGAACCCTTTGGATACGATAGACCATTAATTCACTGGGAAACACCAATTTCGTTGACATTTCAGACTTGTTTTAGAATAACTTGTGGCATTTGAATCCAAAAATGTCCCCAGTTTTTGTCTACTACGTCAACATTTTAAGCAACAGGATACCTTCTCTTTGTCCTAAAAGTTTTTTAAAATGTGGATAGGAAAATAAAGGAAAAGTTTACCAAATATACTGTTTACATAGATAGATTTTATTTATACAAAGGCTATGCGAGGGTGGTCCCAGAAGTATCCGACCCAATAAAGAAAACACAAAATTTTGGAAAGAAATGTATTTATTTTTCAATATAATCTCCTTTCAGCTCTATACACTTTTCCCAGCGATGTTCAATAAGTTCGATACCCTTTTTATAATAACAACTGTCTTGCTCCTCAAAGTAGCCATTAACTGCCCACATCACTTCTTTATCGTTGGAAAATCTTTGACCTTAGAGCCATTTTTTTAAGTTTGGGAACAGAAAATTATCCAAGGGGGCTAAATCTGGCGAATATGGTGTATGAGGCAATTCGAACTTTAATTCATTAATTTTAACAATTGCAATAACGGATTTGTGAGCTGATGCATTGTCTTGATGAAACAACACTTTCTTTTTAGCCAAATGCGGTCGTTTTTGCTTGATTTCTTCACTCAAACGTTGCAATAAGTTCGCATAATACTCACTGTTGATAGTTGTTCCTTTTTCAAGACAGTCAATGAAAATTATTCCACGCACGTCCCAAAAATCCGCTGCCAGGATCTTGCCTGCAGATGAAACGATCTTCGCCTTCTTTGGAGCCGGTTCTCCCATTTGAGTCCATTGTTTTGATTGTTCTTTTGTCTCGGGTGTGAACTGATGGATCCATGTTTCACCCACGGTTATGAAACGTCGCAAAAATTTTGCTTTGTTGCTGTGAAACTTCGCTAAACACTCAATTGAAACATCTTCACGACACCGTTTTTGCTCGAGTGTGAGCAAGCGCGGCCCCCATTACCCACGGCTTACTCATGTCGAAATTTTCAGATAATATGCGATGTACCGGACTTTTTGAAATGCCTACTATGTCTGCTAGATCGCGCACTTTCAGTCGACGATCATCCATTACCGCTTTGTGGATTTTCTTCACCATTTATGGAGTCGTCACCTTTATCACATTATACGAGGTATGGCAATTAAATAACGAAACTACGCTCTTTCCATTGCACAGCCGCATCGGGCAAGACTATAATTGGAATGTCGTTGTCGTTGATACTTCTCAAGCAGTAAACCGTAGTTTCGTCTCTCTGTCTGTTTTAGTTTACTTTCGAGCGTTAATTGTAGAGGATACTGTTACTTAGTAGTGCCGTGATAATGATTGGCATAAAAAGGGAGCAGCGAATTAACCTGAAATTTCTTATCGAATTACAAAAATCGGTAACAAAGTATTAAAAAATGTTAAAGGGAGTGTTTGGTGATAATGTTATATCACTCGCGCGAGTTTTTGAATACCTTAAACGGTTTCATGAAGGTCGGGAAGAGGTCGAAGATGATTAACATCCTAGTCGACCTGTGAACGTTCAGAAAAATAATGAAATTGTGCAGAGAGACCGTCGTCAGAGCATTCGAATGATTGCCGATATGGTAAACATTAACAATGAAACAGTATGATACGCTTTGCTTGATAAATTAAATATGACAAAAGTTTGTGCAAAAATGGTGCCGAAAAACCTCATTCAGGAACAAAAAGACAATCGGATGAATATTTGCTCTGACATCAGGGAACGACTCTCAAAAGAACCAGACTTGATCGCAAAAATTATCACATGTGATGAAGCTTGGATTTTCCAGAATCACCCGGATAGAAAGCATTATTCCATGCAGTAGAAGGCCAAGACAGAAAAAAGCACGAACGAGCAAATCCAAATTGACGGCAATGCTGTCCGTTTTTTTTTTTTGATATCAAGAGTGTCTGGGAAGAGTACCTGGGAGTCAAACCGTTAACCAGAAAAACTACAAAGAAGTCTTAATCAAGTTAGAAGAAAGAGTAAAGAAGAAAAGACCGGATTTGCGGAAGAACGACTGTACAATGGACCAGCTCACAATGCCCTATTCGTGAAGCATTTTTTAGCGGACAAGCGCATTGCTGTACTTGATCATCCTCCGTATTCGCTAGATTCCGCACCATGTGACTTCTACCTGTTCCCAAAACTGAAAAGTGGATTAAAGGGAACACATTTTCAGTCTTTTGAGCATGTAAAAGCAAAAAGTTTTTGAAGAGATTTACAACTCATGAACTACAGCATAGTTTTGAACAATGAAAGACACGTATACAGCGTTGTACGGATAGGGGAGGAGAGTATACTGAAGGGGATAAAAATTAAATACAAGTTCAATTGCAATAAATAACATTTCTCACACCAGTCTCGTTATTTAATTGCCATACCTCGTAATTTAAAATTCCCTAAATTCCCCTAATTCTAGCTAGTGTATGTGAATTTCTAAATTAAAATGAAAATGAAAAAAATAAAAGAAAAATGTACTTTCTCATTAACTTAACTAGAAAAATGTATTTCCCCACTAATTTCATTGCTAAAGACAAGGAATTCTTGTCGAAACCTTTGAATTGAAAGTTTTATGTTAATTTTATTACATTAAAAAAAGGCTACTAAAACAAGAATGCTGACGTTATTTTAAAAATGGAACGTATACCGTATCATAAAATAAAATTCGATATATTATAAGGTGAGAAAGAAGATAGGTGGGGAAAGAAAATTTACCATTTCTTAATTATACAAAGGGTACTAGGAAAGTTTTGCAATACAGCTTTGTTTATTTAATTTTTTCAAAGTAATTTCCTCTACACTCAATACACTTCTCCATCCTCTGAAACCAATCTTTAAACCAGTTCTGCCAAGTTTCACTAGGGAAGGTCCTCATCACTGGAAAACCACCTCCCTTTTAGCTTCATTTTCACATGCGGGAACAGTGCAAAGTCGCAGGGAGCAAGATCTGGACTGTAGGGAGGGTGCTCGAGAAGTTTCAATCCTGTCGTGGTCAAATATTCAGAGCAGGCTTTGGCGCGGTAAGCTGGAGCATTGTCGTGATGGAGGAACCAGGTGTCCATTCTCGACTTTGGCCGAAGGCTCTTCATAGGTCCAATAACTTTAGGCAGGCACTGTTCAGTATACCACTTAGCGGTGACTGTCTTCTGTGTATCCAAAACGAGGTTCAAGTCTTGTCCGATGCAGAAAATTTTCGATTAAAATGACTGTATGACTGAAAAAAATAAATTTTCAATAGTAAACATCGCAAAGCGCTTAATTAATGACAAGATATGTTTTTCATGAACGTTTACGAGTGTAAAGATTTTGAATCAATTGGTATGATTGCTAGCATTCACCCAAAAACCCTAACGACTGATTATATCAAAGAAATTGAGCTTTGCTTTGATGTAATAGAAATCTTCAAACATAATTCTTTTGAATTCTGAATTTGTATACTGTTCCATAAAACTAATAAAAACCTTAAGCAACATTTATACATTCGAAGTCCGTCTCATTTGCACTATTTTCAAATTCTGTTCTGAATATAACAGGTGTACCGGAAAGTCATTACCCGTTTTTTCGTAAAAAAAACTATACAATTTTCAAGAAAATGGAAAAATTTATTTATTCAAAGTATTGGCCGTTTGATTCTACACATCTTGCCCATCTTTCAGGGAATTTATGGATGACATCAAACAAAAATTGTTTGTCCTTTAAACAAAACCATTCATCGAGCCATTTTCTAACTTCTTAGAAATTGGCGAAGAGCTGCTCTGCAAACTCGTGTCACATTGATGCGAAAAGATGATAGTCGGACGGGGCAAGGTCTCGAGAGTACGGCGTGTGCGATATTAATTCCTATTCAAGTGTTTTCAACGCTTCCTTGACCGGTTTTGCTGTATGAGGCGGCGCGTTAACGTGCTGCAAAATTAATTTAGCATGTATTCGGGCCTGTTCTGGACGTTTTTATGAAGTTTCTCTATCAATGGATGGTTCGAATTGATAATTTGTTGTTGGTAGCGATTATTATTAACTGTTTCACCAGGTTTCAATAGCTCGTAATACACCACGCCACTCTGAACCCACCAAATACAAAGCATTGTCTTGCGACCAAAACGATTTGGCCTTTGAGTAGATGGGCAGGCTTCGCCAGGTGATAACCATGATGTTTTGTGCTTAGGGTTTTCGAAATAAATTAATTTTTCATTACCCGTCACTATTTGATGCAGAAATGGCTTCCGATCATACTTTTGAAGCAGCATTTCACAGTCGATTTTTCGATTTTCCATTTGCCTGTCATTCAATTGACGTAGCACCCATTTTCCCATCTTTCCCATCTTTCGGATTTTTCCTATTGCTTGTAATCGGTTGCTAATCGTTTCTGGGCCCACATTTAGCGCTTCTGCCAATTATGTTTGAGTTTGGTTTGGGTCTTCATCCAATAACTCCTGCAGTTTCGCATCTTCAACTTTTTCGATCTACCAGAACATTCTTGGTCTTGCACATCGACATCATCACTTTTGAATTGTCGAAACTACACCTCACATATTTTTATGGTTGGAGCATGCTCACCGTAACTTTCTACCAGCGAACGATGACTTTCAGAAGTTTTTTTCTTTTAATTGAATAAGAAACTAATGCGCGCTGCAAATGCACTCTTTCGAGCATAAAACTCGACATTTTCCAAGAGGTATAAATCTATGACAGTGTTACTTTCGGAAAATATAATGTGCATGGCTTTGAAGCTTAATGACAGTAGAATAAAATGACATACTTGTAAAATCATAACATTACATACTTAGGCTTAATGACTCTCCGGTACAGATGGTAGGAGCAGTGTTGGATTTATAATTGCAAAATTGAACAAAGTGTTGATAAGTCAAATAGCAATACTGGAGATGCGATTCTAGCCCAAAAGATGTGGTAAAACTATAGATAACGTCCACGGCAGTCTGTAAGTCGGCTGTAATTATATTTTTATTTAACAAAACTTTTTATGTCTCATTTTGTTTTGACGTTCTCTTTTGTTTTTTGATTGAAAAGCTTGTTATTATTTTATTCTAAAATAAAGGAGGAAAATTACATATCCTTAAGCAACATTACTTTAAAAACTGTACGAGGAAATACCTCCGGCGATTTAGTGGAATCAGAAGCACAACACTTCCGCTCCATCACTCTATCAATCGAAGGACGGAACAAGAGAAAGGAAACGCGAAACACAAAACGTTATTCAAATATTAAAAAACAATTTCTTTAATTCGCGGTATACGTCTCAAGGCGCATATAATATATATTTAAGTGGAACATTTGCCGCCCCTTAATGGACGGGAAAATAAGAAGATATGCGCTCGTATACGTCACGCGCAATAAAAATAAGGAAGCTTTGGGCCCCGTTGCCGAGCATAAAGACATATATTAAACAACATCGAACTGCTACACAAAAGCTTTCAAAATAATTACATGAAAAGAATCGCGTTATAAATAATAAATAATCGCGCGCGCACGTCGTTTGTTAGTCACATGGACGCTAGGGGGCGCGACGACTGGAGCGTTTTTCCATTCTGATGCCATGACCATGAACTACGTGAACATCGAGTACATCTGTACGTATGAAAAAGAACGTCAGGCTGAACGCGTGAGATAATGTTGGATAGTGGTTCTTACACTTGTGGACTTACGAATTGACAAGGGACGATAATTTAATTGATCTCCCTGTAGACTTGGTGCAATACAATACCCTTCTATCAATAACTGTACGCACATACATACATTTATTGTGAATTAAAAGCATTCAAAACATGGCAATAATGTTAACAATAATAATAATAATAATAATAATAATAATAATAATAATAATAATAATAATAATAATAATAATAATAATAATAATAATAATAATAATAATAGTAATAATATTAATAACAATATAAGGTGTTCAAAACATTTGAAGTAGGCCCTGATTCAAAACTGATTCCTAATGGATACAATTTCTTCTCTTTCATGTGTTTTCTTATAGGCAGATCTCCGCTTTAACTGAATTGTATTAGGGAGCAATTTTTAACACAATTTCTGTCGAGTTCGATTTTTCAACTGTTTTGAAGTTAAATAGGCATGTTGATTTCAAAATTATCATTAATTTTCATGTATCGCGTCAAGTTTTTTCCTCTACAGCTTACGTTAATGTGACTATTCTCCGCTGGATCGAGCGTGGGTCATAAGAAGCACTAGTGTTCTCCTATTGGCTGAAGTAACCCAATCACACCTCGCAAGGTGTGCAAGCAATGTGTCGAAAATTGACAGATGCAGATGAAGAGAACTTGTGATGAATTGCCATTTGATATATGTACCTATGATTTGGCGAGAGCCAAACAATCATTCAAGTGACTGCAACTTTTTTATAGTGAACAGGCGAAGTGATAACAAGAAAAACAAATGTTATATAGAGTATCCTAATTTACCATCAGCTATACGCCCTGTGCCTCATTCAGCTGAAATCTCAGTGCCAGTTTTCAAAGAATTATTCTCTTTCTTCATCATGCTCCCATTCCTGTGAGTGTGGTGAAGATCGAAGTGATTCCAACGATGATGATTTCATAGATGAAGATGACTTCGTTAATAATAGATTCGATCAAATGAAAGTACATCTCTGTAGTACAATGTACTTTCGAAATGATGGTGTATTTGTCTATTACCATAACGTACATGGTTTAATGTGATGATGTGCGGATTTTTGCTGTACGTTCCCAGGTGCGACACTGTTTAATTATCTGCTTATGATGACAACTTAGTAGTCGAAATACGTATACAGAATGCGGAAATTAATATATAAAGGGGTTATATATCATCCTTAAGTGATTTAAAAAAATATTGAAATGTCTTAAAAACAATTTTGATATTAAAACTTGTGTATTTCCTTCAGCTTAATCCTGTAAGAATAAAAAAATTGAAAAACAACTAATGTATACTCGCAAAAATTTGTATTTTTGAAAAGTTGTAGTAACATTAACAAGTATTGGAATGTTGAAGCTTTTCGAAGGTCCTAAAAACGATTTTAACATAAAAAAGTTTATCTCTTTTAACTTAAATCCAAACTTTAATCAAAAAAGCTAAATAAAACACCTTACCACATCAATATTCGAAGTCTGTATACGTATTTCGACTAAGTTGTCGTCACTTTCATCAGTTTTTATTTTGTTCTCTTGGGGTTGCTGTAATGAATCCATTTTTCATCAGCCGTAACGATGCGATGAAGAAAACCCTTCCTTTTTTGCCGGTGGATCAGTTGTTCACAGGCGAAAAAAGGACGCTCAACGTCTCTTGGCTTCAAATCATAAGAAACCCAAGTTCCTTGTTTTTGAATCATTCCCAACGCATGCAAATCGCTGGGAAATGGCATGGCGGGTAACTCCTAATGCTGAAGCAAGCTCTTTTTGCGTTTGGCACGGATCCTCATCGAGCAATGCCTCCAATTCAGCGTTTTCGAAGGTTTTTGGTCTTCCTTCACGCGAACGGTCGTCAACATCGAAATCACCGTCTTTGAAGCGACGGAGCAATCACGGCACGTTGTTTCACTTAGAGCAGCATCTCCGTAAACTTTTTGGAGTTCTCGATGCGCTTCAGCAGCGCCGTTTTCTTCGAATGAAAGAAGAAAAGCAACACTTCCCTCAAATGACGATTATTTGGCACAAAGTCAGACATTTTCACACAACCAAAAGTATATGACGCAAAAACAAAATCACTAATGTGTCAAAGCGGTTTTGTTTACCATATGTCTAAGCTTGGTCCATGACGTTTTGGTTATGTCACAATCGACCAGCACTTACTACTGGAGCCGTCTCTTGAAAAACAGCGAGAACTTAGTTGCGCACCTAATATTATTATTATTAATTCGGAGGGTCTAAAAAAGAAAACAGATTTAAACGCATTTCAGGTGTAAAAGTTTGTTTTTACCATAGCATCGTTGTATTGAAAAATATTATAATCGTGATATCAGGAATTCGGTTCAATAAATTACAACGGCCGAGCAACGCGTTCATTTCTTATTGATCAAAACAATTGAATTATTGACGAGATCGAAAAAAGATTTTAATAATTTAGAGTCGAGCGGCCCCAAGCAAATTGTTTGGTAAACCCATGGGTGTTTTCATACACCATAAGTTCATTAGAAGTCAATCAACTAACAACCGAATCAAGTGGGCTCGTTATAACCCTCTTCTTTCACAAAGACGGCACTCGTCCCCCTTTGTTCATAGGGTACGCACCACTTACAGTATGTACGTGTTGGAGTAGGTCCACTAGTGATTTGAAAAAGTACCCCGATTCCCCGTGCAGATAGATGACAAACAGATGCTGGTGTAACGTCATTACATTCGATGCTTTTATGCCGAATATTGAATGAAACTCTGTGTTTATGTGATGCGATAATAATAAAGAGATCGACTGGTAAAACGTTACAATATGAACAGGAAAGCCTATTTAAAAAAACTGAATATCATTGAAATACTGTTAATAAATTTCGAGAAAGAATGTCTTATTTAAAGCGATGAGGGACACTTGCCTGTGTTCCCTTGTAAGTGTTGCGAGGATAGTTTGACCAGTAGTGAGAATAATACATAGGTGGCGCTCTAATTGGTAAAACAAATGCACTGTAATTTAGGTTGCCTATTTATATGTTTACATTCCGATATTTAGATAAATCGGTTGATTAGTTTACATTTGACAGCTGATTGAAAAAGAAGCAACACGTCGTTTTGTTAAAATGGAAAAAGCAGAGTATCGTGTGGTAATTAAATACTTCGTAATTAAGGGTATGAAAACTACCGAAATAAAATATGAGTTACGGGAAACATTAGACGAATCTGCTTCATCATCCGCCACAATAAGTAGATGGGTAAATGAATTTAAACGTGGTAGAACAAGCTGTGTTGATGAAGCGCACTCTGGAGCACCCAAAATCGTGACTTCTAAGGAAATGATTATAAAAATCCATAATATTATTACGCAAGATCGATGATTCAAAGTGAGAGAGATAGCAGACATGGTAAACATTTCAACAGAACGCGTACACCGCATTTTAACGAAAGAATTGGGCCTTTCCAAGCTTTCGTCAAGATGAGTGCCGCGATTGCTTACGACTGATCAAAAGTTCACTCGTTTGCGCATTTTGAATGAGTGTTTGGACCTTTATAAGCGGAATCCGGTTGATTTTTGAAGGCGATTTGTTACTTGCGATGAAACTTGGATACATTACAGTACACCCGAAACTAATCAATAGTCGAAACAATGGTTAGAACGTGGTTCAATTTTTTGAGATTCAAATGGCATTTTGCTTATTGATTACCTTCAGAAAGGTGCCACAATAAACGGACAATATTATGCAGAACTTCTACAAAAATTAAATGTTGAGATTCGTACTAAACGGTCAGGAATGGCAAAGAAAAAGATTCTGTTTCACCAAGACAACGCTCCCTCGCATACCAGCACAGTTGCGATGTCCAAAATCCACGAGTTGCATTTCCAATTAGTACCGCATGCGCCTTGTTCGCCGGATCTAGCCCCTTCCGACTTCCACCTTTTTCGAAAATTGAAAACGACACTAGGTGGAAAGAAATTTTCGTCTAACGACGAGCTTATCATCTTCGTAAATGAGTATTTTGCAAGCCTTCCGGAATCGCATTTTAGAGATGGCATAAGGGCATTGGAGCACCGTTGGAATAAATGTATTGCCCTTTTAGGAGAATATATTGAAAATAAAAATTATTTTGTATTTAAAAAATTCGTTTTTCTTTTCCATTCTCACTACTTGTCAAACTACACTCGTAGAAGAAATATTTTCTGTAAAATACAATAATACCTTAACAAAAACCACGAACGAAAATTTTGTCTGCTGTTGTAATAAAATCGCTGTTATTTCGTAAACAGTTATTTTGGGAATGTATGTTTATTAAGACTTTTCGCTTTATTTTCGGCCGTACTACGCGCCCGTACAATCTCTAAACGTTGTTTTAAAACACCCTATATAACTAAAAAGGCTCAGAATGAAATCACACTCTCTTTGTATGCCGAAAGTTCAAAAGTTACTACGCTATTTTTCTAGCAAATATTAATTGTTTTAAAAAGTACAAATATTCTGTTTTAAAATGTATGATTTACCTTACTAGTACATATATTCATTAATCCATCCACAATTTTAAACGATTCCTTTGATTTTTAACCTCTAGGTGTATTGGGGCATTTTTACTTGTTAATATGGAAGACGTTAATATTTATTGTATATCGGAATTCGATTAGTTAGAAAGGTTTGTATGTCTAAAGTAAAGTGAAATGAATTTTTGATGAGTATGTAGGCATTTATTAAAATTTATTTACTCATTTCAAATTGCACACTTCCTGGAAAACTATTCATCAATGTGATTTATTTCGTCGCCTGTTCGTAGTAACAGTAAGTAGCTTCATTGTGTTAATGGTTAAAAAATGATGTGTATTACACTAAACTTTATGAAACTTACCTCTTTTCTAACATCTCTCCGCAAATCAAATCTCTGCTGTCCACATACCAGCATGGTTTTCTTAGTAAGCGATCAACTGTCAACTTAACAATATTTACGCAGTTTCTGTCTGAAACAAAGGGTACTAGAAAAGTTTTGCAATATGACGCAACAATGAACCGTAGGAAGCTGCTTGTTGCTGCATGTTGAGACATGTTCCTACGTACATAGTAGCCGCCGCGCCATGTCGATGGGCTCAGCTATTCATTAGCAGTGAGAGTGTAAAGTGCTTGCGATGGCATCGTGGTCACGAAATGAGATGAGGGCAGTTTTGCGTTATAATTTCGTGCGTGGTTTAAACATAGACCAGTGCTTCGAAGAAATGACTCTTGTACTAGGTGATGTTTGTCCACATCGCACAGCGATATTCAGGTGGTATAGAAAATTCCAAAGGGGAAATTTAATTGTGGAGGATGCTGAGAGATCGGGAAGGCCGCGAACGTTAGTTACGGAGGAAAACGTTACTACTGTGAGGAAAATGCTTGGCGAGGACAGGCGAGTGACCTACCAACAGACAAAGCGTACTTCAGGCCTAAATGCACCAGCAATTCGTTCGATTCTGCATGATTATTTGCACGTGAAGTGTGCCGTATCGGCTAACTGAAAAGCAGATGACACAACGTGTGACTTCGTGTCGGGAGATGCTAAAAAAATAATAAGGGACAATCTCGCAATGTGAACAACATCGTGACAGGTGAAGAAATTTGACTGTACTAATACGATGTGCCGACCAAAGCTCAAAATAAAGTTTGGGTCTTTGGTAATGAGTCACACCCGTACTTGTCAGAAAATCCCGATCTGTAAGGAAGAAAATGATAACTGTTTTTTTAAATCGAGTGGATTTGTGGAATGCGTCGCTTTGTACACACAGAAGACAGTCACAGCTAAGTGGTATACTGAACAGTGCCTGCCTAAAGTCATTGGATCTATGAAGAACCTGCGGTCAAAGTCAGGAAAGGAAACCTGGTTCCTCCATCGTGATAATGCTCCAGCTCACCGCACCAAAGCCTGCACCGAGCATTTGACAACGACAGGATTGAAACTTCTCGAACACCCTTCCTACAGTCCAAATCTTGCTCTCTGCGACTTTGCACTGTTCCCGCATGTGAAAATGAAGCTAAAACGGAGGCGGTTTTCCAGTGATGAGGACCTTCTGTGGGTTCGTGACAACGAGTGTGCTTTACTCCCTAGTGAAACTTGGAAGAACTGGTTTAAAGATTGGTTTCGGAGGATGTAGAGGTGTATTGAGTATAGAAGAAATTACTTTGAAAAAATTAAATAAACAAAGCTGTATTGAAAAACTTCTTTCATAGTACCCTTTGTAACATGGATAGGAATATTCAAGTAGACGCAATTTTTGCCGATTTCTCTAAAGCGTTGGATGAGATAGATCATTCAATATTACCACACAAGCTGGCTAAAATAGGTTTCGCGCCATCACTTGTCTTGCTATTTCAGTCCTACTTACCTCATAGAGCCAACTATGCCTACTACAAAGGTCATAAATCACAGCTTTTTCATTCAACATCTGGAGTTCCGCAAGGGTCAAACTTCGAACCTCTTCTATTTTCTATTTTTATAGACGACATTGCTGATGTTCTTAACTGTGAGAAATTATTATTCGCAGATGATTTGAAAATATATCACGCAATAAATAATATCGATGACTGCATCTTCAGGAACAGTTAAATGCATATCCAGATATGGTGCACCAATAATAGACTTCACTTGAATATTTCTAAATGTAAATACGCCACATCCACTCGCAGAACTTACTCATCGAATTTAATTACACTTTGAATAATTCTTGCCTAAAAAATGCTAGGTTATTAAGGATTTGGGTATCGCATTTGATTCAAAACTATTATCCAATAACCATATATTCAATGCTGCATTAAAAACTTTGGGTTTCATAATTAGAAGCATCAGGTCCTTCTCGTCAATTGACAGTATACTACGTAAAATATCTGCCAATTTTTTATTGTGGTTGGGTCAGGGTTGGAGAAAAGGAATCCACCCTCGTACATTGGTTCTACGATTTTTTAAAGACGGTCCCTTTGTGGATGCGCTCCCGCCTTTTGGATGTATAACTGCTGAAGTTCGAAAGATTTTTAATACTGATTGAGGCATTAGTGACTCTTGCTTTATTGTATTTTTCTTACACGAGTTTATATTTGACATTTTTGCATTTTTACAAAATTTTTATTATGTTTTCATTTATGACGTTTCACATCCATGTAAATGGCTAACATGATTAATAAAGAAATTATTATTGTTACTATAAAGTCGTTCATAATGATTTCAGATGATAATTGTTTCAAAATTCTAAGTCTAGGTAAAAAGAATCATCTTCGTAGAACCCAAATATGGTTGTCACAGTAAGTTAATCTAATTAAAGTTTATAAAATTTTGATAAAAGATTATTTACTAAAAAAAACCACAAAAAATTTAATTTTAAGAACACTGGATGAAGCAATCAAAGAAAAACGACCAGAATTGTCAAATCGGAAAAGTGTAGTTTTCCACCAAGATAATACAAGCCCTCACACATCTTTGGCAACTCGTGGGAAACTATTGGAGCTTGGCTGGGAAGTGATGCCACATCCCCCATACAACCCTGATCTAGCACCATCTGATTACCATTTATTTCGAAGTTTGCAGAATTCTTTGAATGGTAAAACTTTCATAAATGACGATGACCTTCACTCGCCTCTGGTTCACTTTTTTGCTGATAAGGGCAGGAAATTTTATGAGCGCGGAATCATGCAGCTGAAAGAAAGATGGCAAAAGGTCATTGAGCAAAATGGAAAATATATAATTGATTAAAAACTGTTCTTTGTTTAAAAAAAAAGTGCTTTATTTTATACTACAAAACCGAAAGTACTTAGTTGCCAACCCAATACATTGACCCCAAGATTTTTTAAATAGGGTCCCTTTGTGGATGCGCTCCCGCGTTTTGGATGCATAACTGCTGAAGTTCGAGAGATTTTTAATACTGATGGAGGCATTAGTGACCCTTGCTTTATTGTATTTTTCTTACACGACTTTATATTTGATATTTTTGCATTTTTGCAAAATTTTTATTATGTTTTCATTTATGACGTTTCACATCCATGTAAATGGCTAACATGATTAATAAAGAAATTATTATTGTTACTAAGAAGTCGTTTACAATGATTTCAGATGATAATTGTTTCAAAATTCTAAGTCTAGGTAAAAAGAATCATCTTCGTAGAGCCCAAATATGGTTATCACAGTAAGTTAATCTAATTAAAGTTTGTAAAATTTTGATAAAAGATTATTTACTAAAAAAAAACCACAAAAAATTTAATTTTAAAAACATAAAATGTATCACGGTTCAGTCAGCGCAGGGCAAAGCGACGTGTTTCCTATCAATAACAAGTTATTTTAAAACCATCCAGCTAGGAAGGTCCTCTAATATCTTCCATTTATATTGATTGTCATATATATAAACTTTAGATTGCTTGCGTTCCTTCGTTTTTAACTCGAACTACGACGAAAAGAAACAGAGATATTTGTCACGCGATAAGAAGGTAACAAACACGTACACATACACAAAGACAGAGAACCAGACTTGGAAAATTAGTTTATTATTTGAGTTGTTTTCAGTTCTCCGCCTGACTCTTGCCTCCACCTATCATTCTACTCCCCCAAACTAGATAATTGGTGCCGAATATACGATATGACTTAAGGGCAATTTGGGATACAAATTAACTGCAGTGCGTGTATACAAAAGGAATACGAAATAACACGTATTTCTTTTTTTTTTCTTAGTAACTATTACTTTCGAAGTTTGGACGAATTTGTCTGGCGATTAGAAAAAAATATATGAGGAAAAATGGATTTGGGAGGCATGCTATAAATATGTATAATTTCGTTTGTTTCGTTTTCTAATAATACACTTTATAATAATGAAGTAAAAAATTACGAAAATTATACGGAATGACTTGAATTTTATACAAATTATTAGAGGATTGCTGAAGTCAAGATTTTGATATAATTTTTCTGCAACAATCAATTCTATCCAGTCGATTATACAAACTGCATTTTTAGTAATTTGATTAATAATTTGACAAGTTCGTAATAAAACTATTGAAACAAAAATTCATTTATCATTACTGTTAAAGCAAAAGGGAATTAGTTTCCAAAGT
Organism: Dermolepida albohirtum; assembly: GCA_031893035.1. NCBI lineage: Eukaryota > Metazoa > Arthropoda > Insecta > Coleoptera > Scarabaeidae > Dermolepida > Dermolepida albohirtum. Next base: position 143,697 of record JAVIWB010003802.1, on the reverse strand, counting down.
CTGTACAAAAAAAAGGGTAGCCGTTTATACTCGTATTTCGGGAATAGCAAACAAAAAAAAATTTTTTTATTATAGAAAATAGTTTTATTGCTTTTCAAAATACTCTCCTTGAAAATCATTGCGCTTTTGCATTTGTTTAAACCAATCCGAAAAGCATAGCTGCCACTGTGAAAGCGGTATCTCCAAAATATGAGTTTTGAATGCCTCAACCGCCTCTTCCGGCGTAGAAAACCGTTGACCGCGAAGTTTATTCTTCATGTGTGGGAAGGAAAAAAAAATACAGGGTGTTAGGTCAGGGCTGTACGGCGGATGGCTCAGCAATTCAATGTTTTGCCCGGTCAAATATTCAATTGTTTGCACCAACCTGTGAGAGCTCGCATTGTCGTGGTGGAGAATAATCTATCGTTTTCGGTTTGTTTTGCTTATTTCTTCGAAAATTTTGGCAAACAAATAGTTGTGTACCATTCGGAATTGACCATTCTAACTCTCTAAAGGCATGGTTGCAACGTGATCGGTTTTTCCGAAAAAACAGGCGACCATTTGTTTTGATGTGCTTCGAGCGCGAACAACTTTTGTTGGCTTTGGCTCATCTTGGAATACTCACACAGTCGACTGCTGTTTACTATTGGGCTCATACGTATAGATCCAAGATTCATCACCTGTGACGACTTTATAAATGTTCTTTGAAGCACCACCATTGTATTTTTTGTGAATTTCTTGGCACCAATCGACACGAGACGCTTTGAGCGGTTGTCAAATTATGCGGTATCCAACGCAAACATAGCTTCTTAGCGGCTAAATGCAGGATCTTATGCACGCTGGTGTTACTAATATCTAGAGATGTCTCGATCTCACGGTATGTCACATGATGGTCTTGCCCTATCAATTCAGACACTGCATTAATGTTTTCCGACACAACAACATTTGTGGGATGACCTTTACGAAATTCATTATCCAAAGAACGCCGTCCAAGTTTGAATTCACTATACCAACGATATACTGTAGTTTTCGATGGTGCGTCGTTACCATATAAAGAATTCAGCTCGTTGATGCATTGTTATTGTTGTTGTTAAATATATTGTCAAAAATGACAAACTTTACGATGCAATCATCAGATCGGAAGCAACGCTAACAGTAACCTATATACACTTCGTGTATTGTTTTCATATATCATTTATTAATATAAAAAATTCAAATAAATATTGTGCGTTAACTAGTGACTCGTTTAAAAGTATTTTAAAAGTTATTGGAGATTAAGTGCTCTGTACCGGCGGCGCGCAAACGGCAGATGGGAAATCGTCCGGTCGATCGCCAGAACTTTAAAAATTGATCGCAAAAATATGCCTACATTTCATCAATAAATAATAATAATAATAATCTTTATTTATCCAACAAATAAGCAACTACAGAACAAAAAATTTTTTTAAAATATACTGCAAAAAGTACAAACAAGGCGTAAGTAGTTACAAAGGTATGATATAAAATAAAAGCAAAATAAAACATAAGAACTTTTTTAAACAATGGTATTAATTGTTTCGTCAGCCCTGTTGCTTTATTAGACTAAAGGTGCAGGATACGGATTTTTTAGCTTTTTAGTTAGAGAAGGCCACAGTGATGGGGAAACAATTGTTGCTATTTTTTAGTAATATATTATGATTATCTTTTGAACAAATAAAAATTATTATTGTTATTACTTATTGACAAAATGTAGCTATGTATATGTATTTCCACTAAAGACTAAAATATAAAAGATAAAGATTTTTTAGTTTTTTAGTCCGAGGGAGCCACAGTGCTGGGAAAATAATTGTTACTATTTATTTTATTTATTTTAAATAAAAATATTTTGGGAAAATCACACAACTGAGTTCCTGTATTTGATTTCTTGTTATTTATTTAGATTTAATTTCATTTTTCTTTTTTTTATTGATACCTTTGTAATTACTTAGGTTTTAGGTTTTGTTTGTATTTTTTACACTGTATTTTTTAATTTTTTTTTGTCCTGTAGTTGGTTATCCGTTGGACAAATAAAGATTATTATTATTATTCATTGATGAAATGCAGGAATGTTTCCACTGAAGACTAAAAAGTAAAGGATAAGAATATCTCACTTTTTTAAGTCTGAAGAAGTGCTGGGGAAACAATTGCTACTATCAATAAAGAAATTTTGTGGAAATCACATAACTGAATTTTTGTGGTTAATTTTGTTATGGATTTTCCTCAAGCAAAGGCCATATCAGTTAATTAAAAAGAAACCAGTAAATATTAAGTTTGCAAATGAACATTTATTAAAACTAAAGCTAATGGAATAAAGACTCATCATAAACCCATACTGGTTTATAGAAATATATGACAAGCATAACGCATACACCTTAGCGCAGCTGGAAAGAATACTAATGGAATAGTAACTGTAAATATTTGAACGATCACTTTTCTTTAATACAGGAGCAGTCTTGCTCAGTTTCCAAACGTCTGAAAAAGTAGATGAAGAAACGAACGCATTCAAGATTGTTGTTGATCGAACTTCAAGGCTTAACATGTCCCATACAAGTGATGACGAAACGTCAGTACCAGAATTGTTGAAGTCGCGGTTCCAGCCCGAAAGCCAAGACGAAGAAAGTTATGAACATTGCTATGAAAATTGAACTCGAATTTTTACTCAAAGACTGCAATGAAGACTCTTCAAAGTACCACTGAAATCTGGCGAACCTCTTGAGCTCACTGAATTACTCCTACATAGAAATTAGACGGTTGAGTCGTGGAAAGTTTTTAGAAAGGTTCCAAGAATATGATACGAACAATAAATGCTTTCAAAAGTAAAACATAGCTGTTGATCAATTAACTACCAGGTGTACTGGAAAGTCACTACCGGTTTTTCTATCATATGTAGCTAGGCTTAACTATGTAATTATAATTTGATACATATGTCATTTTATTCTACTGACATCAAGCTTCAATATTTTGCGAAAGTAACACAGTTATAGATTTACATCTCTTTGAAAATGTCGAGTTTCGTACCTGAAAAAGTGCATTTGTGGCAAGCATTATTTTTGTTATTTAATCAAATGAAAAAAGTCGCTGAAAGTCATCGTTTGCTGGTAGAAATTTACTTAACAATGTTCAAATTTTGAATTATAATCTTCCATCGCGTGGATATATTAGATGGCTTCCCGAGGTGTTAAATTTAGAAAATTTAAGATTTCGATAATTGACGTTGAACTCTTGGAGGATATGAAGATAAGGATAATTGTTATTCAATTTCATATGATGAGTAAACATTGCAATTTTGTTAGGACTCCAAGATCCACCAGAGCCGAAACTTTTCACAGGCATTTTCAGCATATCTGAGGTAGTAGTAACTAGATCGTCAGCGTGTCCCAAAAGTCTTTGTCTAGTCTTTCTAAAAGGTCCAAAAGGCTTGCACATTTGAAGACTTCGCTGCAGAAAAGATAGAGCTAAGTTTCGAGGGTACCTCTTTCATGCCCGGACAATCGGTATCTGTACCACAACAGACACCTCCACTACTTTTTTTCTCACCATGAAAAGGATCCAAATAGAACATATTCTTCCAATTTATTTTCTTTAGAAGAAACTAATTGTGCATAGAATGAGTTGTTCTATCTTCAACTTTCTAAAAAATTTCGTATCCATAATGAAATCTCGCATTTTCCTAAATATGAATACAACAGATCATGATTGTCAAATTTTATTTTAAAAATATTTTTTGCTAATGTCATCTTTATATAAGGTCTAGTAAAAAGAAATCCATTATTTTTCCAATAGATGGCTTTAGTAATCTGTATCTCGCGTTGTATAAGTGCGATCGCGTTCCGCTAGATGTCGTTCAGATTTCGTACAAAACGAACTTCTCAGACAGTTTTGTGATTACTTGACTTAATATTGTTTGAGCGCGCGTCAAAGATGGACACCAGCAAAATTAAAATACGCCATATTTTACAGTTTTTCTTCGATAAAGGCGAAAACGCAAGCCAGGCGGCTAAAAATGTGAATAGTGTTTATGATCCTGATACTGTAATAGTCAATCATGCGCAATTTTGGTTTCGTCGATTCCGTTCCGGTAATCTTGATGTCCAAGATGTACCACGCTCTGGAAGGCCAATTGTCGAAAATATCGATAAAATAATGGAAATCGTCGAGTCCGACCGTCATGTAAGCACTGTTTCGATTGCCCAGGAACTAAACATTGCACAAAAAACCTTTTGGCACCATTTAAATAAGGTTGGATACAAAAAGAAGCTTGATGTAAGGGTGCCACACGAGTTAACGCAAAAGAACCTCATGAACCGTATTTCCATCTGCGAATCGCTGCTGAATCGCAACAAAATCGATCCGTTTCTGAAGCGGATGGTTACTGGTGATGAAAAGTGGATCACTTACGACAACGTCAAGCGAAAACGGTCGTGGTCGAATCGTAGTAAGCCGGTACAAACGGTGGCCAAGCCAGGCTTGATGGTCAGGAAGGTTTTGCTGTGTGTTTGGTGGGATTGGCAAGGAATTATCTACTATGAGCTGCTTCCCTACGGCCAAACTCTTAATTCGGACCTGTACTGTCAACAATTGGACCGTCTGAAGGAAGCAATCGCCCAGAAGCGGCCAGCTTTGGCCAATAGGAGAGGAATTGTGTTCCATCAGGACAACGTCAGAAGCTCCGGGAGTTTGGCTGGGAGGTTCTTATGCATCCACCTTATAGTCCGGACCTAGCACCAAGTGATTACTACCTGTTCCTGTCTATGGCGAATGATTTTGCTGGTGAAAAATTCGCCTCAAGAGAAGCTTGTGAAAATCGACTGTCCCAGTTTTTTGCCAATAGCGACGAGGGTTTCTATGAGAGAGGCATTATGAAATTACCTTCAAAATGGCAACAAGTTATCGAACAAAACGGTGCATATTTGACCTAAGTCGGATTATTCTAACTATGCTAAATAAAACCTTCAATTTAATGCAAAAATAATGGATTTCTTTTTACTAGACCTTATATTAACATCAAGCAAGAATTTAAATGAATGTCTGGTGTATTATCATTTATAATTTCCTATACATATTCAGAGAATGTGTGTTTTAATATTCGATAAAAATTAAAAAACAAAATTGAAAAAATCACTTTATTTTCAAATCGAATTCAGTTATATTAAAAATTTAAGACAGGGAAATGTAAAAGTAGCTAAGGCGTTCCGTTGAGGGAATTGTACAGAAGATGATGGAAATCTAAGAAAATCTATAGAACAAAACATTGTTATGAAATATAAATAAATTTCGTAATATGTGTGTTATTTAAAATAGAATAATGATATGTATAATTTTAAAAGGAATTATATTCCAATATTTGATGAAATCTAATAAGGAATACTAGATCTAAAACTACTATCTCTTGACTTGTAAGAGAAGGTTGTCATTTTGGAATTTATAATTTATATTTATTAAAAGATACACATATACAAATAATTATATATATTTAGATTAATAAAAAAAAATATTTAAAATTATATATTTAAAGAATATAAAGATGTGCGCCATCTATAGTTGAAATGCCTAATCATAGAATATTTATTCACTTTACGAAACAGTTTTCTATATTATAGCTGCAAACAAATATTAATTATTTAAAAAGACAATTAATTAAACTTAAAATAAAATATTAATTTACCAATTCTCGTATTTTCTTGATAGCTTTTATATAATTACTAAAAGTTTAATTAGAAATAAAATTACAAATGTGACAACTATATTGTGGTCATACAGGTTTCTGTATATAGACGTTGTTGCAATCAAATTCTTTTCGTTTCAACTTAGGTTATGTCCTTAGAGATGGCTCTGATGGGAATCAATACTTGAATTAATAATAAATTTTAGTTCTCTATTAATTTAAGAATAATTGAACTTTGTGATATTAATTTTAGATTTATTTTCCATCAGAGTCACCTCTATGAACAATACACATTTTTATGTACATTGATAAATATATAAGCATGAAAAATATATATTTTGTATGTATTTTTACTAACAATATAGGTACTTAAGAAACAATAATTAGAATCATGTTTGAAAAACAAAGCATTGTTGACATTGCTTTTTAGAGACTGATAAAGTTCACAAGTTTAAAAGTTAATGTCTTCACATCAATTTGTTTGAACTGAGTTAGTATTAATGAAATTTATATATTGGGTTGGCAACTAAGTACTTTCGGTTTTGTAGTATAAAATAAAACACTTTTTTTTTAAACAAAGAATAGTTTTCAATCAATTATATATTTTCCATTTTGCTCAATGGAAAATATATAATTTGTGAAAGTTTTACCATTCAAAGAATTCTGCAAAACTTCGAAATAAATGGTAATCAGATGGTGCTAGATCAGGGCTGTATGGAGGATGTGGCATCACTTCCCAGCCAAGCTCCAATAGTTTCCCACGAGTTGCCAAAGATGTATGAGGCCTTGCATTAACTTGGTGGAAAGCTACACCTGTCCGATTTGACAATTCTGGTCGTTTTCTTTTGATTGCTTCATCCAGTTTTATTAATTGTTGACAGTAAACATCAGGATTGATCGTTTGGTTCTTTGGAAGCAGCTGAAAAAACACAACACCTTTGTAATCCCACCAAACTGACAGCACGCTCTTTTTTGGATGCAATTCAGCTTTCGATGTGGTTTGAGCTGGTTTATCGTGTTTGCTCCATGATCGTTTTCGAACTATGTTACTGTACAGGACCCATTTTTCATCACCAGTGATGATTCTTTTTTAGAAAGGGTCAGTTTCATTTCGTCTAAGGTGCATATCGCAAAAGTTAATTCTTTGTGTTAAATGAATTTCTTTCAATTCGTACTCAAATATCAAGCTTCTTAACTAGCCCAAGACATTTTAAATATTTTTCAATTGTTGTGTGCGATACATGTAGCCTTTCCGCAACCTCTCGAACAGTTATATGACGATCCTCTTCAATTATGGCTTTGATTTGGTCATCATCAACTTCAGTAGGCCGATCAGAACGTTGCTCATCTTTGAGGGAAAAATCTCCAGAACGGAATTTTTTATACCAATTCGGACACGTGCGCTCTGTTAAGCAATTAGCACCATAAACTTCACATATCTTTTTGTGAGCCGCAGCAGCTTTCTTTCCTTTACGGAAATAAAATAGTAAAATATGTCGAAAATGTTCGTTTCTGCACTCCATTTAAAATTAACCCACAACTAATAGCTTTAATAAAAATCACGCACTACTTGCTTCTGAAGTTACGTCAATGTGACTAGTATCACGCGAGAAACGGTAAAGTACAGCACTAACATACGTTATACAAAAAATAAAGCAACGCTCTCTATCAGTAAAAACCGAAAGTACTTAGTTGCCAACCCAATAGCTTGAGCCTGAGACAACAAAAGACTTGGAAAATCATTTCATACAATTGAATTGGCATCACAAATAGTTCTAGGTAATTACACAAATACAGGAACATGAAAAATATAAATCGACACAAATGCAACATAACTGAAACCAATGGCAATATTATAGTTACATGCATATTTGTTAGGAGGCTTGAGGTCATGTAAGTGTGGAGATAGTATTGTGCAAATTAATGGAATCAAACACAATATAACTAAGAAAACCGTTTATTTGTCATATAATCACAATGAGATGGTATAAAATTATAAATTACTAGTAATTTAATAAGAGATGTGCCCTCCTTTGGCTGCGACGACAGCCTGAACTTTTTTCAATTGGGTTTAAATCTGGAGAATTGCCATGCCAGTCGAGGAGAGTTATTCCTTTTTCCTTGAAATATTTGACCAGAATTTTCGATTTGTGGCATGGAGCTGAGTCCTGTTGGAAAATTGCACCTCAGTTTGGCTCACATTTCTTTAGATCTCTTCGTAAATACATATCCAGTAGTTCTTTATATTTCTGGCTGTTCATGATGCCTTCTATAGGCACCAGCGATCCAGTCCCCATGTACGAGAAACATCCCCAAAACATCTTCTTTACAGGATGTTTGACAATCTGATCGATATGAACTGCAGTGAGTTTTTCATCTCCACTTTTTCTCACGAATTTTAATCGCTGCCCCTGCACCAAAAAATGGGTACTCGTCTAAGAACAACACCTTTCTCCAGTCTTCCTCATTCCATCCGGCATATTTCTTGGTCCAAATAAGCCTCTGCTTCATCATTCGTTGAGTGAGGAGTTGCTTCTTCTGTGGTCGAATGGCTTTCCTTCCAGTTTGATTTGTTTTTATGATTCGAAAGGCATAGTGCACAAAGAGTTTGTGCTAACTAGCCAAATAATCAATCCTGTATATTATCTTGGTGTTTTAATTTTGAAAAAAGTTCGGTTTTGTCTGCGACAGACTGTGTGTAACCCCTTTCCATAACAATTTTCGTATTCTATCGTCGAAAACTAAAACGCACACTACGTTTAGTTTCCGTACATACATATCGTGTACGGAATTGGTTTTGTGCGATTTTTGCCGTTGTTTTCCAGGTGCGACACTGTTTAATTATCTGCTGATGATGACAACTTAGTTGTCGAAATACGTATACAGAACACGAAAATGATTGTGGAAAGGGGTTATATATTAACCTTAAGTGATTGATTACAGTTAAACATCTCTAGACATTGCTGCGAAATGGTTATTCAACTACACTAATTTTAGATGGATTGTCAGCACACCCAGCATTCATCTAGCACCAAGCTTTCTTGAGAATAACATGTTTTCTCTTTGGTGCCATTTTTAATATCAAGAACGAAACACACTACTTGACGATGCAACAGCTTGCAAGTTAAGATAAATTTATAGTTTATGCATACGTAGTTGAACCATTCAAATTGTAGTTCACATTTTACAGTACTAGGTTGTTTAGATTATAGATGAGTTAGGTACGAATAATCCAGAACAGCCATTTTTGAATGTGATATATGCTTAAAAATTGGCACTTTGTAACAGGAAGTTTCCTGTTTTATAAGTCGAAATTTATCTAGCTTGTTTACCTCAATTTTTGCAATAATTAATATCAATAATACACGTTTCTTGTAAATAAAGAGTACATAGTAATAATTCATTGACTATGTACTCGATTTATGAAAATTTTTAAATACAAACTTCAATGAATACTTTAGCAAATGTTAAAGGGAATCATTCAAATATTAATAACACCCTGTTTGCTACATATGTTTCGGAGATTCACTAATCGTCAGGTAAACTTGTGTTATTAATAAACGATTCCTTTGAAGACTTTATCGTACCTTTTCGATACAGAAAAATAATGAAAAAACATTGCGTCTCTCTCTCGTATAACGCACGAATATATTGAACGAAAAAGAGAGTACACGTCTATCTCGCTGGTCGGCGAATACTTTAGTATCTAAACTTTACTTGCTTAAAATGTAAATATTTTTGTCAATTATCACACTAAAAAGATTCTTCATTCCACTTTTTCATACTTAACAACAGGTGCTTGGATATTATCCAACAATAACGCACGGATAACTAGCAGACATAACGCCAAGAATTAAACGAAATAAGAGAATTTATACATAATGATACATTAAAATGTTGTTAACTAAAAATATTCGCATATTTCCATGCACGATTTGACATTCATTATGACCATTTGGCATAAAGCCACTCACAATTCCTGTTTGAATTATGTAAAATTTTCAAGTTTATGTCAGTTCATTTTTATATCGTAAGAGTATATGTTTATATTGCTACATAGTATGTGTTGGAATGTCTCCATTAGTGCTGGGCGAATCGAATCCAAAAACACTCGGTAAGGAAAATCGAGTTATAAATCGATTCTCCTGGAATGATCGAATCCGAATCCAGGATCGTTTCACAGCTCGGACTCGGAGAACCGATCCAAATCGGTTTTCACGCTGAATTCGAATCCAGAGATACATATGTATATACTGCATTGAAACTATGATGACTTGAGGTGTATAGAGCGCATTGTATTCGGCAGAACTTATGTATTTACATAATATAACATACATACTTATGAATGAACTATTTGATTTTTGGTCAAAAAGGTGTTTTACGCATTAACAGATGTTTTAAAATTGATTTCCACGGATCGGAAGGTTTACAACTTATTGCGGATATCGAAAATATAAAACTAAAATGAATTGGTAGTAGATATACTAAATACTAATTTAGAATACGGATAATATTTAAACAAATATTTTTCTTTATGATCACCTATAATAGGGATATACGAGGGCCATTCAAATATAAATGAGAAATAACTTTTACTATCTACATAAAACAACGAGTGGTACCTAGTAAATAAAATTTTACGTTAAAATGAACAATGACCATACTTTATAGAAATGGTACGCAGTTTTGTTTATTTCATTGCAATCATTGCCTTACAGTGCTTTCAAAAACATAAAGACAACCAATAAAAATATATATAAAATTTCCATTTATTCACTCGTAAAAAGAACACAAAAAAGCCCATTTACTAAAAATGAAATAAATGAATTCAAATATATCCATAGATACAATAAAGACAAATATGCAGTGTATACAAAAACTAATGTAACTTGCTAATATATCCATTTCTGATAGATATACAAAAAAGTTTTTAATAAGTTTTTTAAATATATTAAGTTATCTATGCAAGTCAATCCTGTAGATATTTGCAATTTTCTTTAATTATTAAATTAAAAATACAACCGTAAAGATCGCATGGAGCTGACTGCATTTGCTGCTGTGGCTTGAAAGTAAAATCTTAAAAAAATATTTATGGCAAGAAAATCGAGTAAGCACTTTTTCTATCATTCTCATTAGGTTTCGCAATTAATAAGAATTTCCATCGTCTTTAGTTATGTTACTTTTTGTACACATTGTATACAAAAATTATTCAAAAACAAAAGAAAATGATCTTAGATTCTAAAAACGAGATTCGTGTCAAGAACAGGCATCCAAATTCGTATTTAAGAAAATTATCTTATCTAAGTTTGTGGCTGATAAACAATTGCTGATAACAAGTTGCAGATTTGGCCTGCTTTTGAAAAAATCCTTTCTGCTGGAACCGACGTTGCTGGAATACATAAATATTTTTCTTGGAGTGCATTTAATTCTGGCAGTAATAACGCGTGGTCTCTCCAAAAATCACAAGGGTTTTTACATCTCTGTAAGTGTGGAAGGTCTAAATAGTTTTTAATTATGCTTTCAGAAGAAGTTGCAGCACGATATTGAGATTTTTCTAAAAGTTTGCTATCAAAATATTGCCAAATTGATGGGTGGCTCACACTGTGTTCTTCGGTATCGGTAACAGTTGCCATAGAAGTATTGCTTTCTATTACATCTTTTATCCATTGTTCAACTTTGGACGAATCGTCAAATGCCACATTTTTAAATCTGGGATCTAAAAAGTTGTAATTGCAGCAAGTTTATTTTGTTCGAAGACTACTAATCTTCTTTCTATTGTGCTTAGCAGTTTGCTTTGAAGGAGTACACCAACTGACGTTGTTGGTAATTGTTGTGTTACCGTATATACCACGCTTTTAATTAAAGGAATTGCCATCGACAAAGTGGGAAAGCTTTCACCGGATAGTTGCTCCGTAACCTCTTTTAACGGATTTAGTAGTGGTGAAAAATCCATTAATACAGTCCATTCCATTTCATTTAGTGGGTCAGGTGCTCTGGGAAGATCAGTTACAACTTCTGCTAAAATAGTTTTTAATACTATTAACCGGGTTATCATTGTAACTGTGGAATTCTACAGTGTTGGTACGATGGAGTGGTACATTGCGTTGCGTCTGTAATAGTCGCAATTTATCTGATTCCAGTACACTATGCTTAAAATATGTTACTATGCTACGACACTTTTTAATTATCTCTACTAAATCGCTATTACTTGTTAACGATTCCTTTATAACTAAAATTAATGTATGTGCCACACACGATAAATGTACCTTTTTTAAATATTCATTCACTGCATTCTTAATGTTTGCACCATTATCTGTTACTATTGCCACTAATTTTTCACTGATGTCCCACTCGTTAAAAATTTCCGTTAGAACAATAGCCAGATTTCTTCCGGTATGCTGCTCCAAAATTTGTCTAGTATTTAACGCCAAATAACGTGTAATGGTGAAGAAAATGCGCTGTAACCGTTAAGTAGGATTTTGTGTCTTCAGATATCAATACATCGGTAGTAATTGCAATATGGTTTGATCCTGCAATTAATAGTTTAAACTTGTCGTAAGTTGCTCTATACATGTCGGGTAATATAGTACTACTTAAACATCCCCTACTTGGTAGGCTATATTTTGACTGCATTTTGCTGCAAAAACGTCCAAAACTTATGTTTTCTACCATGGAGAATGGCTGTTAAATCCTGGGGTCGTTGTTAATCCTGTATCCGTCGCTTCCGACGTTGAAGATGCATGAATATCATTAGCGTGTTTTCGTGTTAGATGCCTGCCTATATTGGTAGTATTGCTAAAATATTTGTATTTTTGTTGGCACAAACGGCAAGTAACATACTCGTCTTCTTGGACAAAGTGGTCCTAAACGGAAGAACTGGATGCTTGTTCTTGACATGAATCTCGTTTTTAGAATCTAAGATTATTTTCTTTTGTTTTTGAATAATACATTTTTGTATACAGTGTGTACAAAAAGTAACATAACTAAAGACAATCAAAATTCTTATTAATTGCAAAACATAATGAGAATGATAGAAAAAGTGCTTACTCGATTTTTTTGCCATAAATATTTTTTTAAGATTTTACTTTCAAGCCACTGTAGCAAATACAGTCAGTTCCATGTGATCTTCACGGTTGTATTTTTAATTTAATAAATTAAAGAAAACTGGAAATATCTACAGGATTGACTTGTACAGATAACTTGATATATTTAGAAAACTTGTTAAAAACTTTTTTGTACATCTATCGGAAATCGATATATTTGAATTCATTTATTTCATTTTTAGAAAATGGGACTTTTTTGTGTTCTTTTTTTATTGGTTGTCTTTATGTTTTTGAAAGTACTGTAAGGCAATGATTGCAATGAAATAAACAAAACTGCGTACCACTTCTATAAAGTATGGTCATTGTTCATTTTAACGTAAAATTTTATTTACTAGGTACCACTCGTTGTTTTATGTAGATAGTAAAAGTTATTTCTCATTTATATTTGAATGGCCCTCGTATATCCCTATTATAGGTGATCATAAAGAAAAATATTTGTTTAAATATTATCCGTATTCTAAATTAGTATTTAGTATATCTACTACCAATTCATTTTAGTTTTATATTTTCGATATCCGCAATAAGTTGTAAACCTTCCGATCCGTAGAAATCAATTTTAAAACATCTGTTAATGCGTAAAACACCTTTTTGACCAAAAATCAAATAGTTCATTCATAAGTGTGTATATTATGTAAATACATAAGTTCCGCCGAATACAATGCGCTCTATACACCTCAAGTCATCATAGTTTCAATGCAGTATATATGTATCTCTGGATTCGAATTCAGCGTGAAAACCGATTTGGATCGGTTCTCCGAGTCCGAGCTGTGAAACGATCCTGGATTCGGATTCGATCATTCCAGGAGAATCGATTTATAACTCGATTTTCCTTACCGAGTGTTTTTGGATTCGATTCGCCCAGCACTAATCTCCATTTTACAAGAATATCCTTTTTCACCCGGGACTTTTGAAATAGTGAAAAATTTTTGAGATAAATTACTCTTTAAGTAGGTGTAAGAAAACTTATGTAATTTTACCCGAAAACGTGTTATATTTATTTCAAAATTCGCTGTCGAAGACACACATGTTTTCCTCATTGAAAATTAACTAATTGTCAATGTCATTTTGACAGCCGATTCAGTGACGATTTACTATTTTATGTATGTAGGTATAATATTATCACTTTGCGTAAATAAATATCATAATTCAGATTTATTTTAACACTAAAGAAAAACTGATGGTAGTGAATATCGGAAAGAAGTTACAAAAGTCAGCTATGTTCCAATTACCTGGCTGTGAAGATATACGATGCTTTGCGTGATAGGTTTAAAACTTTGACATTACCATTTTTGTGTTTATTATGTTTTCATTGTTATTCTGGTGTTTTGTATAAAAGTGTTTGTTTAAAGTGTTTCGTAGCGTATTTATTGTGAGCCGCAAAGATTTTTTGTGTTTTTATTTATGTATATTATATAATGACGTGTGTATGTACCATATATATTAATAAATTATTATTATTATTATTATTTAAAGAGTTAAAAAAATATTTGAATAAACTCCAGAATATGTGACGTAAGTCATTATGTAGGGTTATCAGGAAAGTGATGGTAAATTTAGCTAATAGATGGCGGTAGTTCATTTCTCCAAACGCTACAGTTAGTCATTTTCTTACATCACAAGATAATTTACAGTTTTAACTCCATTTTGGTGGAAAAAACTCAGCGATTTTGTTGAGTATTCGCAAATTTATAAAAAGGCTGAAATGGTAGGCTAAAAACAAGATCAGACTAGTTTTAGAAATCGTACTTATAAAGAAGGAACAACATTAAATTAATATCAAAACAGATTTACATCAGTTAAACATAAATTATTCAAATTTTTTGGAAAATTAATTATGTTACGTTACGTCAACTTTGTTTTGACTAACTGTGTAATCTTATTTTATTTAACTCGGAAACAGAATAGTATCTTAAAATACAATAGTTTATCCAAAGAATTATCAGTCAAACCGTTCTTGCGGACTTGTCAATACGTATTCATTATTAAACAGATGTAATTTTACAAATAATTCTGTAATTAGTGTGCCAAATGAAAAACTAAAGGGTGTTTCAAATTTCGCAGTTTTTTTAAAGAATAAATAAAACACATTATTTGCATTCACTTTCAAAAACTATTATTTGGTAATTGAAGTATCAGTTATGACGCTTAAATGCGCAAAATAGTATCGGCCAAATGGCCTCCTCTTGCAGCTCCACAGAAGTCCACTCTTTTGTAAAAATTTTCAATGACATTTTGACATAATCGAGGCTCTATCTCACCAATGACACGAATAATTTCATCTTTCAAAGCAGTAATTGATTGTGGATTATTTTTATAAACCTGACCTTTTACATAACCCCAAAGAAAATAGTCAAATCACATGACCTTGGTGGCCAATCAACATCACCGTTTCTTGAGATTACACGTCCATAAAATTTTTCTCTCAATAAATCAATTTATTCGTGTGCAAAATGAGGTGTAGCGACATCCTGTTGAAACCACATATCCTCTAAATGAATATTCATTAATTCAGGCCACAAAAATTCGGTTATCATGCGACGATATCGATCACCATTGACAGTTGCAGCTTCACCGGCAGCATTTTCAAAGAAGTAAGGTCCAATTACACCACCTGACCATAATACACACCAAACAGTAACCCGTTTAGGATGCATAGGTTTCTCATGAATAATTCGTGGATTTTCCTCGCCCCATATACTACAATTTTGTTTATTAACATAGCCACCATGTTCAAAATGTGGCTCATCGGAAAACATTATTTTTTTAAAAAAATCACCTTGTTGTTCATTGATGAAATTAACAAATGAACAACGTTTTAAATGATCTAATGGCTTCAGTTGCTGTGTTATTTGAACCTTATATGCCCTCAGAGCTAAATCCTTGTGTAAAATACGCCATGTTGTTGATCCACTAAGTCCAAGTTGTTGTGAACATGGTCTAATGGACATTTCAGGATCTTCAGCAACACCTTTACGAACCAAATCAATATTTTCTTATGAACGACCACTACGACTGTATTTTTCACTTTTTTGATGTTCCACGGAACCGGTCTCTTGAAATTTTTTAATAATTCGATCAATAGTGCTTTCCGATGGACGATTAGCTAAACCATAAAATTCACGTAATTTTCTAAAAACTCTTTTCACAGAATGCTGATTTTCATAAAGTAATTCAACAATTTGAACGCGTTGTTGTCAGTCATTTTTATAAATGTCATACATAACACTTTTTAAATGCCCACATACCCAGACAAATTCAATACGCCATCTATATTTTATTTATTCTTAAAAAAAACCGCGCAATTTGAAACAACCTTTACATTTGCCGATGAAAGGACAGAGTTATGCCGATGTCGAAGCCATTAAAATATCGTCTACAGCGATCTTGAAGGACATCTCAAAAGATGAAATTAAAAATTCATTCGACATGTCAATTGACCGTGCAAAACGTTGTACTGAAGCCGAAGGCGACTACTTTGAATAAAATTAACGAATTTGACCAAAATAGTAAGCTTTTTATTTTAAAAACGCTCGGTTTTCTCTGCGACAGGCTGTGTATAGTCGACTTTAACCAATACATTTTGCTGTATTTGATGTATATTCCAGGTTTATTTATAATTCTGGAATAAAAGGTCAAATCATAAATTACTAATTTGAACATCTTATTTATATTTTGTTGAAAATAAAAATTAACAGGGTATATTCGCTCAATGGGCGTTCCCTTTCGTTTACCTACGATCGTAATTCTAATTGAACATCAATTTTGAAAGTAAAGTCTGTTATTATCTTCATAATCTCGCGTAGACTCGAGAAATAATCGAGTTACAAGGTAAATTTGCGTCAATATAATTCTTTTCGTTTCCAATGTATCCTGTCAGTTTATTAATCATTCTACGGCTCTGCTCGATTAGTCGCACGTATGTATAATTAGAAATCGTAGACGTTGCAGAGTTGACAGCACACACCAAGCTATTTATTAAAGGTAATCAACAACGAAATGGCACGCCACTTTATGCGTACGTATTTACTACACGAATTGTGCGAGTTTTAGTTCAAAAACACAAAAAAAAAACGAAAAAATTTTGACATCCACGGCATGTCCCTAATGATACACTCCACTTATAGACCAGACCCGGCCTATATCCATACACGACATAATGCGTAATAATTAAAATCAGAAACACGTGAGTCTCGGCGAAACTAACTAGATTTAATAAAGACGATAAGTTCCTATATTAATTTAACTAATTGGTCTAAAACACAAGGGAGATGCTTAGACCGGTCGGTGGATGTTACAGACGGGCGGCTGTGCCCGCCAAGAGACGCTCGTTTGTTATTTTAAATCGGCCATAGCGTAGTTGGCCATCCTGTCTGCTCAGCTGTTTAGCGATGCTCGTATGTCATTCATTTCCGACACGGCAGCATCTTCTGATCTTGCGCGATCGTCTGTTTTTTTTTCTTCTCTTTTTTCGTTTCTGATGATGCCGGAGGATGATTCTCCACTGCTGTTTCAACCACGAGATCTTCGAGAAGATACATGCGAACTAATTAAATAAATTGTACTCGAAATTATTGCAGTGCAACTCTCAATTCATTTGTTAAGGATTAATCTTGGAGGCAGCTAGAATTTGAATTAAATATGGAAATGTGTGCTAACGGAATAATTTCACTAATTCCAAAATTGTAAACAATCACAAAATAAGCTGAAACAGATAAACTAATTATTCTAGCCTTTGCATTGAACTTTATATATTACACAGGCCAACACACATTTTGGTGCCTGCGATTTTTTAACTGTTCCTGGGTAATTTTTGGATGCAGAATGTAAAAAGTTCTCAGATATGGTCTATCAGATCTAGTTTTTGAGATTTTTTAAAAAAATTGTGTATATATTTTACGTTATAACTGTTATAATATATAATATTACTATTGACAGTTAAAAAAACAAAGACGCATGGATTTAAGTATTTATTGCAAAAACTTAATTTACATAATTACATTAGTCACTAATCACATAAAAATTTTCTTTTATACGACTTTCTAGAATGGAGTTTACTAGGGCAGTCTCGCTGAAGGCTCCAGCAGTAGTCCGCCATCATGTGGCTATCCCATCGTCCTTGATAACGGTCTTCCATAGTTTTAATATCCTGAGGGAATCTTTCCCTCTGTTCTTCACTACAATCACCTAAGTTTTCTGGAAAACGATCTAGGTGGCTGTGGAGGTAGTAAACTTTTATACTCATGTTACAGCCGAGAATATTAAAATTTGAAAGCATAGTTTCCACTAATTCTACGTAATTCTCTGCTTTATGATTGCCAAGAAAATTTTGTACTACTTGAACAAATGAACACCAAACGTTAGATTCAGTCTCGTTCATTGATGTGGTGAATTGTGGATCTTTAACAAGTTACCTTATTTGACGACCATCAAATATACCAGCTTTTAGTTTTTCTGTGCTAATGCCAGGAAATTTACGTGATAAATACCCAAAACAATTTCCATCTCGATTTAAAGTCTTCACAAATTGCTTCATTAAGCCTAGCTTGATATGCAAGGGCGGAAGTAAGATTTTTTCTCTTGCAACCAAAGGTTCGTTGATCACGTTTTGTTTTCCTTTTTTTTAACCCAGTGCTCATTTTTATCTCTGCTATCCCAAAGGCACAAAAAACAAGGATATTTTGTATAACCACTCTGCTGTCCAAGGAGGAAGTTAACCATTTTTAAATCGACACAAATTGCCCACTGATGTTCTTCGTATTTGATTTTTCTTAAAACTAATGCAATTGTTTCATATTCTTCCTTCATGGTAGTAGAATGACCAATAGGAATTGAGCCATATTTGTTACCGTTATGTAAAAGAACACATTTTAAACTACGTTTTGATCTGTCAATAAAAAGGCGCCAATCATTTGGAGTGTATTCAGGCAAACCCATTTTTTCTAAGAGCCCTTTTATATTGTTACAGAATACCGAGTCATTATACGGAGCGAAAAAAGGCAGCAGATCCTTATCTCTTTTACGATAAAATGTAATATTAGTACCTGGACAAAGTAGATTTTTTTCTTTTAATCTGGATGCAAGTAATTCAGCGGATTCCTTTGAGAGATTCAGGTCTCTTATAAGAAAAAATATCAATTAACCTGTAACCTGTATCTCAAAAACTAGAGCTGATAGAAAAAATCTGGTGGCATTTTTGGAATCAGCACATTAAAAACATCTAAAATCAGATGTTTGCTACCCTGCTAGATGTCCGTGATATCATCAATTCTTGAGTTATGACATCTTCTTTTATGTAGTAGAATATGACAGAAGACAAACACGGAAAGGATAGTAGAAACTATAAAATATACCTTTAGGAAGTTCAATATATTGGCAATCCAACTTATAATGTTGGTTACAGATGGGAATTCGAATATGGTTAAAGCTGGAATGTTACTAGAACAATTTCATCCTCAATTGCTTCATGTAATCTGTTTGCTCCGTGCATGTCATCTTGTAGTTGAATTTATTAGGAACAGTTATCCCAAAGTTGACCAATTTATAGTTTCTACCAAAAAAATTTTTATTAAATTTGTGAGTTGAAACAGGTTTGTCCGGACATTCCTCAGTCACCACAGTCGGTATTGACGAAATGGGGAACGTGGCTTAAAGCTGTTTTATATTATAAGAAATTTTTATATATTATTAAACTTTGTATATTAAATTTAAATCCGCAAGATGCGCAAACAATTTCAGTAAGTCAGCGTCTGGTTTCAGATAACGATATCCATACTCCAGAGCAAATTTCCAAAAATTATTTAATTCTTTTAGATACTGTTTCCAAATTAGAGAACACCAAGCTATCATTACATGAAGCGCTAAATATAGTGTATTACCTCAAAGCCTCGTTAGGAAATCTAACAGACAGTATATGGAGATTAACAACCGATAAATTGTGCTCGGTTATTAATAAGAATTCCTATTTTCAAACTATAGTGCGTATAGTCAAGAGTTTAACTGAAAACCAAGAGTTCGAATATGATGTGAACGTGCTTTTTAAATTCGCGAACATCACATCATTAGACACAGAACGCTGCTTTTCCAAATACACTAACATAAAGGATTTTCCAGTAAGGACTTGACAACTTTTTTTCAAAATAAAATGCAGACCATTTGAGATATTTCAAAAACTTTATTATCGGGTTGAAGTACGATCAAACCGTTTAACATATGAATGGAACTCGACTTCGTTCATATGGCCACCGCGAGCACGTTTGCAGCGGTCGATTCGTTAGACCCAATTTTCAATGAATCGGCCATACAATTCGGTCGAATCGGCTGTTATTTCCCGTTCAATGTTGGCTCTGAGCTCTTTCAACGTTGTCGGCTTGTTGGCATAGACCAATGACTTGACGTAGCCCCAAAGAAAAAAGTCTAGAGGCGTTAAATCGCACGAATGAGGCGGCCAATCGACTGGTCCATTTCTTGAGATAACACGCTCATCAAATTTACTCTTCAATAAATCGATTGTAACATGTGTTATGTGGTTTGTGGCACCGCTCTGCTGAAACCACATATTATCCAAGTCCATATCTTGCAATTCGGGCCAAAAATAATCGGTAATCATGGCGCGATAACGATTACCATTCACAGCAACATGACGATCATTATTGTCGACGAAAAAATATGGCCCTATGACGCCGCCGGCATGCAAACCGCACCAAACAGTTATGTTTTGTGGATGAAGTGGTGTTTCATGAAGCACATGTGGATTTTCACCCGACCAATAACGCATATTTTGCTTACTGACGAACCCATTGAGCCAAAAATGAGCTTCGTCAATGAAAATGATTTTGCGATGAAATTGATCATCTTGGCGCATCTTTTCCAGAGCCCAATCGGAGAACGTACGTCGCTTCAAATGGTCCATCGGCTTCAATTCTTGAGTCAGCTTGATCTTGTATGGGTGTAAACCAAGAACCTTACGTAAAATTCGCCATAAAGTGGTATGGGCGATGCCCAACTCTTGAGAACACCGTGGAATTGACTGATTTGGATCATTTGCTAAGGACGTTTCAACGGCAGCGATATTTTCGACACTTCAACCAACCCGTTGTCTCACTGGCACGGCAACATCACACAACGAATATGTAGACTCAAATTTTTGCACTAAACTTGTTACTGCCTGTCTACTAGGGCGAGAATTACGACCGGAAATCGGAGTTAACGCTCTTAAAGTAGCGGTCACCGACTTCGAATTTCTGTAGTAAACTTTTATAATTCGCAGACGTTGTTCGTTCGTGTACTTTACCATGATGAAAATGTTAAGTTTACTGAATAAATTGACAGTGACAGTTCGATGATTAGTGAAAGGGTGCGTTCACAAATTGAATTAAAAGTTGTCAAGTCCCTATTGGAAAACCCTTTACATATTTACACCTCGCCGTAGGAATATGGCTGATTCAACACTGGAAGGCATACTAGCGACACAACACTACAGCGAATTTTTGCGTCACTCTACATCAACAACAAAAATTAAATAAAATAATAACTAATTACATTTATTATTGTTAATATTGAAAGTAACTGAGTCGGATGCTACTACGGAAACACTCGTTTCTGTAGCCTTAATCCATGATAAATATGTAGATTTAGTTTGAAATATATGCTCTCTGAATTTTTAACAATCGAAGTTAATATACTGTTCACACACCTGTCCACAATAATTTTCGTATTCTGTATAAGTATATCGACAATTAAGTTGTCATCATCAGCAGATATTTAATCACAGTGTCTCACCTAGAACCACGGCAAAATCCACACAGAAACAAAATACACACCAGATTTACAGCGTCGACAGCCAAACAAACAAAAACCAAGCACACGTGTGTTTGGCTTTTTATTAATTAATAATTAATCACGGTGTCGTGCCTGGAATTACAGCAAAACCCGCACAAAAACAAAGAGCGTACCAGACTTACACCGTCGAAAGTCAAACACACGCTAGTATGTGTTGTTTCCAGTTGCGACACTGTGATTATCTGTTAATAATAACAACTTAATTGTCGAAATACGTATGTAGAATACGAAAATTATAGTGTAAAGGGTTTATTTTAATTTTAATTTTTTAATTTAATCAACCATAGTCTCCGTTAAAATTTACCATAATCTGTGAGGTATAAAAAAATCCGTTTTACATGTTTTAATACATTTTAATCCCCGAAAAAGCTATTAATTCATCATTCCAAACCATTATTTAAATCATACGTGACTTGATAAAAATTCCTTAATATTCATGTCTACATTAAGACCGTGTCGAATGAAACAAAACGCAAACGTACATACATACATGATACGTCATGTAATATAAACTCATTACACAAGGAATATGACAAGATGGCCACTGTGGGTAGGCACTGAGCGAACGCTGACGTCCGTACACGTACCTATCTGTAAAGTAATTCTCGAACACGATAAGTACGCGCTTAAATATTATCGTTAGGCTACAAGATCGTACGAAGAAGTTAAAAGGTGTACATAGGTTAAAAGAGATTGTTGATAGTATACACTTGCCTGTCTGTCTCGGTTTTTAACGCGCGTTTTATTCTATGAGTACGTGTTATTGTTAATTGCATGGACGTACTTAGCTTTTTCTTTGTTAATAGAGTTAAATGGGATAGAAACTAAAAATGGTACGACAATGAAATAATGTAACAAAATAAACTGATTTTTAAGTAATTTGGGATGTATTTTTGAAGTTTGAGCAGGGAAACAACTGAATGTCTATCGTACCGGAATTTAGGATAATAGACGAACAAGCGAGAAGAACTAGATGTAATTTATCTAGCTGTGATAGAAACATCTACACTACCGGTCATATTTATTTGCCCACCCCAATTTTATGTGTTTCCTGAAATACGGATTATCTTCGAAAAATCTGTATTATAATTATTCAACAATATTATGAGTGGAAGTAAATCCATATGAATTTCTACGAAAATCTTAAATTGTTTATGATATATCGTAAAGGTGCCATAAATTGGAAAAATACCATAAATATTATATAGGCTAATCCCTACAGTATTAACAGTTTTACCTGCATTTCCGAAAGGTATTACCAATATTGTGTTATTATACTAACTAATTACAATATTAGGACGTGTTATTCAAAAAGGAAAATAAATTTTATGTCAGGCATCGTTCATCTTTTATTGTGAAAACAGTGAAATAGAGAATTATTGTGAATATTTTAATGCAATGCCGAAGATGAAGGAATTATCTGTCGAAGTGCGTGCTATGATAATTGCTTATCATCGTACGGGTAAAAGTAATCGCGAAATTGCAAAAGAATTACAATTAAATCGCAGAACCGTTGATTATAACGTTAAAAAATTTGAAAAAAGTGGTACATTTTCCAATAAAAGAAGATCTGGACGACGCAAAGCGACGACATCTGCAGACGACCGGCATCTAATACGGATAAGTAGACGCGATAGATGAAAAGCAGCACCAGAAATTGCTGCTGAAATGAATAGAGCGCGTGCTAAACCAATTAGTGTTTAAGGTAAGCGGGTTTATACAGAAGAATTGCTCTGCGAAAACCACTACTACCAAAGCAAAACAAGATAAAACGACTAAATTGGGCTAAAGAACATAAGAATTGGACGATTGATCAGTGGAATAATGTGTTGTGGACAGACGAATCGAAGTTTGAACTTTTCGGTAGTAAAAGGCGAATATTCGTAAGAAGATCCGCAGGAGAAAGAGTACTGCCAGAATGTATTGCGCCTACCGTAAAACATGGAGGAGGTTCAGTAATGATTTGGGGGTGTTTTAGTGGAAGATATGTAGGCGATCTCGTCAAAATTGAGGGAATCCTAAGAAAAGAAGGCTACAAGGAAATTTTAGAAAATAACGCTGTTCCTTCAGGACTAAGGATTCTTGGCGAAAACTTTGTATTTTAACAGGACAACGATCCGAAACACACATGTAGATTTTGTGGCGATTATTTGCGTCAACTAGAAGAGCAAGGGCAAATCTCTATAATGGTATGGCCAGCTCAAAGTTCCTGATCTGAACCCAATAGAGCTTTTTTGGGAAGAATTGGACCGGAAGGTTCGAGAACGTGCTCTATCATCCACCACTGTACTGTGGGAATAACTTCAAGAAGCCTGGGCACAAATTACAGAAGATACACTGCAAAAATTAATTGAAAAGATGCCGCGGTTATGTGCCGCAATTATCAAAAATAAAGGTGGGCACATTGATGAGAGCAAAATTTAATAATAATTAATGATAAAGTTTTTGTATAAGCAAAATGTAACTATTTTATGTTTATTTTACACTATTGTATTGGTACAATAAATAAATTTTCAGTACAGATTTGATAGTTTAATAATTTTGGCTAAAACTAAGGGTGGACAAATAAATATGACCGATAGTGTACTTATATATGATCTAGCAACATTTCATTAGTGACAATACGTCTCTAGTTCGACTTAAATTTCTTCTTTAATTTTGTGTTTTATAAAGTGTCCCACTGTAAAAAAGTTGGTTTTGTAAAATTAGTATCACTTTTTATAAAGGAATTTTCTTCTAACAAGAGAACACAGTGTGTGTTATGAGTTTCGATGGTACAGATTGTGCACAGCCGTAGTTTTCCAGGTACACCACTGTTCAATTAACTGCTGATGATGACAACTTAGTTGTCGAAATACGTATATTGAATACGAACATTGATGTGGAAAGGGGTTATATACCAACCTCAAGTACTTAAACAAACACAAATAATCCGAAAATTTTAAAAAATTGAAACTTCCTAAATGTTATACACAGTCTTTAACAGAGAAAACGGAACTTATTAAAAATAAAAACAAAGGCTTACTATTTTGGTAAAATTCATTTATTTTATTCAAAGTATTAAAGAAAACGCCGAAATGTAGATGCGTCGTCGTTCTCAACTTGTTGGCCTTTGTTCTTCGACTACGTGGAAAATTTTATGTAAGGATCTTGGCTTATGTGCCTATAAAATACAGCTCGTGCAAGGATTGAAGCCAAACGACCATCGTTTGCGTCGCATTTTTGATGATTGGGCTAAATTGTGTTTAGTGATGAAGCTCATTTCTGGTTAAATGGCTACGTCAATAAGCAAAATTGCCGTATTTGGAGTGGAGACAATCCTTAAGTCATTAACGAGTCACCATTACTTCCATTAAAATTGACTGTTTGGTGCTGTTTACACGCTGGCGGCTTCATCGATCCTTATTTCTTTCGAATTTTGCTTCCAAAAATTAATCAGCTAAACATCGACGACATTTGGTTCCAACAAGACGGCGCAACATGCCATACAGCGCGCTTAACAATCGATTTATTGCAAAATCAATTTGGTGACAACTTTATTTCCAGAACCGGTCTTGTTCACTGGCCGCCTCGCTCGTGCGATTTAACGCGTCTGGATTACTTTTCATGGGGCTATGTTAAGTCATTGGTTTATGCCGACAAACCAGCAACTCTTGGCGCATCGGAAGCCGATATTCAAGTTACCATTGACGCCATACGACCAGATTGGAAAAAGTAGTCAAAAATTGTACTGATCGAATGGACCATGTCACTCGTAGCCGCGACGTACATATGCCGGAAATCATATTTAAAAAATAAATGCCATGAAATTATCTACCAGATTATAATAGAAAAAATTTCATTACAACAATATTTCTATCTTGTATTATCATTTTAAGTTCTCAAGCTCTTAAAAACACACCCAATATTAACTTCAATTGATTAAATTTAATAATATTTAAAAATAATTCGAATATAGTATAAAACGATGTTTCATTGTTTCATTCACACCGAAGAAATGTGTAAATGTTGTTCCGCACGATTATTAAGAATAAAAAAATCTAGATGTCGCATACTGTAAATTAGTGGCGTCTTAATCACTTGTTTATTTTACAGATAGTTGGGACGATTTGTGAGAATCTTTGTCGTCCGCTCATAATACGCGCTCTCTGTTTAGACATCTGACATCATAAATTTCCACTGAAAAATGGAAAGTGTTGATATCGTCCAACGTACTGGTTTCAAGTTCAACTGTACTCTGTTATTTTAAAAACGAAATGGAAAGAAAAATGTCCTCCCAACACTGTTCACCATGTCACGCTCAAATTCTATCTCTAACAAGCTTCAACTCGGTAACTCTGTTATAATTATACACCCATATATTATATGCCGTATGGTCAGGTTAAATAAACCAAATTCTCGTATCCTAATAATGCATTCTCTGTCTAGAGATTACGCTTTATTTTAGTTTAGCGTCTCGGAATCTCGGAATAAGAAGTGCCTAATCTCGTCTGTTTCTAACGGACCCTGCGTAAAATGGATTCGTTTCGTCGTTTGGGACGCCGCGTTCGTGCCAAAGTAAACATTGTTGGCCTTTATCACACGATATTTATCATCTTTAATGATTACATTTAACATAGTTAATTTTATCATCTCTGTGTCGTAGTGTGGTGTCTGCCAAAAGGGCGTCTTATAACTCGAAAATAATAAATTTATCAAATTCTTCATGAAATTTTGTAAATAATTAGTGGGTTTTAATGTAAAAGCCAAGCAACATAATATACACATGTCAATAATAGCGATTATATTATAGTAATCATCAGAAAATTCCTAGAAACCTCTAGTGTCCGATAGATGACATTAGCGATTTGAGAGTTTTATTTAAGAATATTAAAAAGTAAAAATGTAATGTGAATTTAGAAGGGAATTGGAAATATACCATAATTCAAGTTTTATTTCCCATAAAATACTGCGAAAATCTAAAGTAAAAGTATATACATTGTTGAGAGCACTCATTTTAATTTATAGTTGTGCAACAGTACAACTTCTGTGTCACAACCATATTTTTTAAAAGTATTTTTAATAAGCAAGCCACTCGTCACGATACCCTTGACAATATATTTAGAAGCTTTTATAATAATACGTCAATGGTAAGCTTTTTGCTGTGGTATTTGGTTTAGTGATGTCACACTTCGCGCATAATTTGATGACGTAAAATACCATTCTCTAAAAGAATGGACTGTACTCTCTGATATACATATGTAATCGCTAGTAAATGTGCTGCATAACAATTTTACAGAACTTTTCACTTGGTAATGGATGTCCCAAAATTAACGCAAGATTTGAATTTGTCGCCATTTATACAGTAAAGTGTTGGCAACCCTAAAAAAAAATTTGACAGCTGACAGTTTCAGGTTAGTAAAAATGAAGCGTTAGACGATAGAACAACGTGTCTTCATTATTGAATAATATTTCAAAAATAATGAAAGCTTGGCAGCCACAGTTCGAAAATTTCATACAAAATATAATCGGAATAGTGTTTTAACTTCGTCAACTGTGAAGAGATTAATTGAAAAATTCAGGGAGACTGGATCCGTTGGAGACATCACACACATTGGTCGTTCAAAAACAAGCCGTTCAAATGTCAATATCGAAGCAGTGCGTGATAGTGTCAGTGACAATCCAGGAACCTCAATTCGGCGTCGTGGACAAGAATTGCAAATTTCAAGAAGCTCTCTACAGCGTATACCCACTAAAGATCTGTGTCTCCATACTTACAAAATTCAATTAACACAACAACTGAAGCCTACTGACCATGTACAGGGAAGAGAGTTCGTTGTATGGATTATTGAACATCAACAAATGGATGCTGATTTTTCGAGCAAAATCATCCTAAGGGATGAAGCACATTTTCACCTTAATGGCTTTGTTAATCGCCAAAATTTCCGCTTTTGGGGTTCTGAGAACCCACATGTGATTGTCGAAAAACAAATGCATCCACAACGTATCACTGTTTGCTGTGGATTTTGGGCTGGAAGTATAATTGGACCATACTTTTTTGAAAATGAGGCTGGTTAAGCAGTGACTGTTACTGGTGCTCGATATCGCGACATGATAATACAGTTTTTTCTGCCGAAATTGGATGATATTGATGTGGCCAATATGTGGTTTCAACAAGACGGTGCCACATGCCATACAACAATTCAATTACTGCATGAGACATTTCCAGGTCGTGTACTCCCTCGTTTCGGTGATCAAAATTGGCCCCCTAGATCGTGCGATTTAACACCATTAGATTTCTTTTGATGGGGTTATTTGAAATCACAGGTCTAAGTCGACTAGCCCACAACCACTCGTGCATTAAAGGAGGAGATTCAACGTTGCGTCGATGAAATTCAGCCACATTTATGTATAATGGTCACGGAAAATTTCGACAAACGAGTGCGTATGTGCATGCAAAGTCGTGGAGGACATTTACCCGATGTGTTATTCCATAAATAACCCTATCCTATGTAGTTTATGATTCAATAAAAAAATAACAATCAAAAGACTAAAAACTGTGTTTTCTATTTAATTCAAATCTTTCGTTAATTTTGGGACAGCCTTTATAAGCAATTCTTAATCGTCTCATCATTGAATTCGCCTTCTCCAGGCCTCACTAAAATTAAGAATTATAAAAACTGCTTGATTTATGAACATGATCCAAACAATAACTCTTAAACATAATTTTTCATTACATCCACATTCGCAGATAAAGCAGATCTAAGTTATCTAACTTCAATCCAACTCAATTGAGGTTATGCCACTAAATAAAATATCAAAGCGAAAAGAAAATATCGGCAAAGCATCAGAAGAAAGAGGCGTTTTATTCTTCCCTTTTTTCCCCTCTCTATCTTCCCTCTCTGTCAGCGCTCCTTTGGCGAACGCAACGTCGTCGTAAGTGAAAACTTAACGTGAATATAAAACGCGCATTCTGACGTCACAATTAGGTTTGACCGTCATTTATTTCAAAGACGCCGCCAACTCGCTCTGGGTGTTCCATTAATATATAAGATCGCCTACTCGATGAATTAAAGTGAGAAATGTTTATTGCCACTCGAAGAGCACCGGACAGAGATCGTCGCCGATCGAACGTCCAACGTCGAAAAGAGACGGAGATAATTTTATAGAACGCTAACAAGTAGGGGGTTTTGGTTTTTAAATGCGGCTGCTTTATTACGTATATTGGAGAGTTCTTTTCACAGATACCGCGCGATGCCAAAGCTGAAGAGGGTATTATGTGTGTTGTTCATGACTAAAGCAAGAAAATAGTCGCGGGTGAAAGGAACGGGTAGACGGAGATGGGAAGAAATAGTGAACAAAAAATAGAACGCGATTAGTTGTGCAAATAGCGGCTTCCTTTGTCCTAACTTTTTTTTTACATCATACCGTCTTCTTTATCTCCGATCCATCCTTTTTTACGCCCAGGAAGACTTTAATAATTTAGAACAGCCAAAAATTTCGAATTATTTTTGATATTAAATCTTTTTTCCCAGTTTCAATTAATCCAATAATTACTTGTAATCAGGTTCTAAAGCGTTATCGAAATAGCGATATTCTTAACGATAAAATCTAATGGCATGACCGTGTTGGGTTACCTAACTTCGTTAATTGAATTAGGGATCTACATTTGTTCGTTTTTCATTTGTCTAGTACAGCGTTCTCAACCTTTCAATATTTGTGATCCTATTTTTAATCATAATTCTCGTTTAAGCACAAATCGTTTTGCAAAAATGCTTTGTCTGCGTATGAAAAAGCTTTATACAGTTTTATATAATGTAAAAAGCTTCATTCTATTGGTTCTGAAATTTGGTAAATATTTAAATAGCTTATACGAGGATAGTTTGACAAGTAGTGAGAATGACACATAGGTGGCGCTCTAATTGGGAAAACAAATGCACTGTAATTTAGGTTGCCTATTTATATGTTTACATTCCGATATTTAGATAAATCGGTTGATTAGTTTATTTTTGACAGCTGATTGAAAAAGAAGCAACACGTCGTTTTGTTAAAATGGAAAAAGCAGAGTATCGTGCGGTGATTAAATACTTGGTTATTAAGGGTATGAAAGCTACCGAAATAAAAGATGAGTTACGGGAAACATTAGGCGAATCTGCTCCATCATCCGCCACAATAAGTAGATGGGTAAATGAATTTAAACGTGGTAGAACAAGCTGTGTTGATGATGCGCGCTCCGGAGCACCCAAAATCGTGACTTCCAAGGAAATGATTATAAAAATCCATAATACTATTACGCAAGATCGACGACTCAAACTGAGAGAGATAGCAGACATGGTAAACATTTCAACAGAACGCGTACACCACATTTTACCGAAAGAATTCGGCCTTCCAAGTTTTCGGCAAGATGTGTGCCGCGATTGCTTACGACTGACCAAAAGTTCACTCGTTTGCGCATTTCCAATGAGTGTTTGGACCTTTATAAGCGGAATCCGGTTGTTTTTTGTAGGCGATTTGTTACTTGCGATGAATCTTGGACACACTACAGTACTCTCGAAACTAAACAACAGTCGAAACAATGGTTAGAACGTGGTTCTGCACCTCCTAAGAAAGCTAAACCCACTTTATCGGCAAACAAGGTGATGGCATCAATTTTTTGGGATTCAAAAGGCATTTTGCTCATTGATTACCTTCAGAAAGGTGCTACAATAAACGGACAATATTACAAAAATTAAATGTTGAGATTCGTGCTGAACGGCCAGGAATGGCAAAGAGAAAGATTCTGTTTCACCAAGACAACACTCTCTCGCATACCAGCACAGTTGCGATGACTAAAATCCACGAGTTGCATTTCCAATTAGTACCGTATGCGCCTTATTCGCCGGATCTAGCCCCTTCCGACTTCCACCTTTTTCCAAAATTAAAAACGGTATTGGCGTATATTGCGTGGAGTAAAAAGTCTCACAAGAATTAATTCTGATTGAGATTGTAGAAACTATATTTGAGACAACATTGTCAAATAATTTCAGTCCTTACTTTTATTAAATGACACTTTTTGTCGTCAAAGTGGTGATATAGCTGAAGATGTAGGGTGTCAACTTGTTGCACTACTTTAGCATCACTGGTTCTTAATTGGTTGGTACTACAAAAACATGGATGTAACAATGCAACGTATATTTAAATCACAAAATAGCGTAAGTACTTCAAACAATAGTTTGTTTTCGTATATAATTTACTGTACGAGGGTGGTTCCATAAGTACCCGGCCTGACCTAGAGATGGCGGTAGTTGTTTGAAAATATCACTGCATTAGAAAGTACACAATCTATAAAGGGTATGTTTCAAGCTTGAAGACGTTGTTTAGTATTTGTTTGACAGCCATTAATAGTGAATATTTTCAGTGAATTTGAAAAAATGGAGAAAATTGGTCATCGTTACATGATACAATACTTTTATTTGAAAGGCCTCGGCCCAACCGATATAAAAGCTAAACTCGATTCTACTCTGGGTGAGTCTGCTCCTTTGTTTACAACAGTGAAATATTGGGTAGCAGAGTTTAAACGAGGCCGTACGAGCTGCCAAGACGAGCATCGCAGTGGTTAACCAAATGAGGTGACGACTCCAGAAATGGTGAAGAAAATCCACCGGATTAATCGGTACTGGATGATCGTCGACTGAAAGTGCGCGAGCTAGCGGACATAGTAGGCATTTTAAGAAGTGCGATATATCGCATATTATCTAAAAATTTGGACGTGAGAAAGCTGTGTGCAAGATGGGTGCTGTGTTTGTTCACACTCGAGCAAAAGCAGTGTCGTGAAGATGTTTTAATTGAGTGTTTAGCGAATTTCACAGCAACAAAGCAGAATTTTTGTGCCATTAAATAGCCGTGGATGAAATATGGGTTCATCACACCCGAGAATAAAGAACAATCAAAACAATGGACTAAAAAGGAAGAGGCGGCTCCAAAGAAGGCGAAGATCGTTTCATCTGCAGGCAAGGTCATAGTATCGGTTTTTTGGGATGCGCGTGGAATAATTTTCATTGACTGTCTTGAAAAAGGAAAAACTATCGACGGCGAGTATCGAGCGAATTTATTGCATCGTTTGAGCCAAGAAATCAAGCAAAAACAGCCGCATTTGGCTAGGAAGAAAGTGTTGTTTCATCAAGACACCAGCTCATAAATCCGTTATTGCAATGGCCAAAATTAATGAATTAATGTTTGAATTGCCACCTCATGCCCCCTATTCGCCAGATTTAGCCCCATCGGATTATTTTCTGTTCCCAAACTTGAAAAAATGCCTCAGTGGTCAAAGATTTTCCAACGATGAAGAAGCAATGTCGACAGTTATTGCTTATTTTGAGGAGCAAGACAGTTTTTATTATAAAAAGGGTATCGAACTTATTAAGCATCGCTGGGAAAAGTGTATCAAGCTGAAAGGAGATTATGTTGAAAAATAAATATATTTCTTTCCAAAATTTTTATGTTTACTTTTTTGGGTCGGCTACTTCTGGGACCACTCTCGTATTATTACTATAAATTGTAAAACTGTACGTATTGATACACTTGCTTTCCTCAAGGCTAAGATCCAGTTTGCCTGAAATTTTTATATACCGTACAAACATTTTAACACTTTCGGAATCCATTTTGTCACTTATGTATCTACCACACAGTCCAGAGCTTATCTCCAACGAATTCCATAAGATACTTTAGTTTAAAAGTTTGGTGATAAGAGATTTTCTGACGCCAATACGGTGGCTGCTAAGTTCCAACCACATTTCGATGACTTTTCAAAGAAAGCATTTTTAACCTGTTTCGAGAAAAAAATGATAAAATATATTTTAGCTGAAGTATATTATTTTGAGAAACAATAAAATTATTTTCTTTATAAATCTAGTCGTTCTTGGTAACTAAAATTTTTCAGAACAATCCTCGTATACATATTATGTCAACCAATTTAGTGTTTGTTATTGTACGTTGTTCCAATAATATTCTTCTTATTAGGCTTATATTGTTGAATGGAATAAAAACATTTCTACATGATTTTGACAAATTTTCACTCTGAAATTAATTATTCCTTCTTGGAAATGGCGATGTGCGAAAACCATATTGGATCGAGTTCTTCCTCATTTCTCAATTTATAATTTGTTGTCCAAATTACTGTTGCACCTGTCAAATTGCCAAATTCGACAGATCCAATTCTACAAAAAGACACCACCATTGTTATGATTTCCAATTTAACTTCTGACTCATTTATCGACAAAAAAAATCATTAATCTTCTAATAAATTAAATTACACATAGGCTTCTAATAGCATCCACCCGTAGCGGAAGTGTAAATTTCTTCCGCATGGCTTGTATATGCTTTTTAACCTGATTCGTGACAGCGAAGGTGGTCCTTTTTAGACGAAAATTAATCGTGGATGTGGACTTTTCTATATCGTGGAACGTGTACATAATTGAATTAAACGGATTTCACGTTCAAAAATGATTATGCCACTGATAGCTGAAAAGAAACAGTAGTTTTTGTCACTGTCACTTTCAATACATGTGGTTAAATTGTGTATGTTTGGATTATGTGTATTTACGTGCAACTTACATAATTGTAACAGATATATGTTGTGGGTGAAGTTCGAATATAATAGAAATAAAAGTGTGTGTCAATGAAGTTATTTTTTAAAAATTTTATATACTTATTTCGTAATATATTGATTGCGGATATTTTGTAACAAACCAAGTCGACTAATATCCAAAGATAAGGGAAAAAGTATGTTATGTTGCAATGAACCATTTCTTTACTGTGAATTTGCAAGATTAACACAATTTCGAAGAAAATAGGATTGTATGTGTTACTTCAACAGAAGGCGGAGAAAGTTTACAAAGGCGTATCTGAATTACATAAGCATACGAGGGTGGTCTGAAAAGTTTCCGATCTCCACGTGAAGATGGCAGCACTCATCATGTGTATCTATTGTCAGGTACTCCTCAAAGTTACAGCCATTTTGGACGCGCAGTTGTTATTTGACAGTCGCTTGAGTGAGTTGATGTGAGTGTCGAGTATCGAGCTGTCATTAAATATTTGTTTTTGAATGGCAATACGCCTATGCAAATTAAAGATGAGTTGGACTATGTGTACGGGGACTCTGCACCATCATTTACTAGAATGAAATTTTGGGCAGCTGAATTAAAACGTGGCCGTGAGAACTTGGGAGACGATGAACGTTTGGGACGTCCAAAAACTGCAACTACTGACGATAACAACGGGGTATTATCTGAGAAGAGAAGTGCTTGATAAGGAAGCTTCTTTTCTTCTAAATGCTTTTCTATTTTTGGTATAAATTCATCGAAAAACCACTTTTAAAAAATGTTTCTACTCATTTAAGAATTTTATCTGGTTCATATAAAAAAACTGGTAGAGCTTGGATAGCAATGTTTTTTAAAGCGCGTGACTTTTTCGATTTTTCAATCACCAATAAGCGTAGTTTGTGTATCTCTGACGCATTGAAGCAACACATGACAGTTAATCTGTCTTTACTTTTTTTAAAGCTGGGTGAAGGTTTTTCATTTCTACACAGTTGTACAATTGGTCTTTAGTGAGACTTTCTTTCACCAGTAAATTGTTTAATTCAGTACGAAACTGATTTGCAGCCACATAGTCCGCCGAAAAATCAGACGAACTCCACAGCTTTTTTCCATCTGTTTAACCACCCGGTGCTGTCAGAAAAATTGTCGTCCTCTTTCATTTTTTGATAAAAATATACGGCTTTTTCCTATATCGGACCAGATATCGGCATGTTTTTCCACCTATGTTGAGAAAACCAAATAAAGAGAGCCTCGCTTGTTTTTTTATAATCACTTTCGGGCATTCTTCTTCTGTTTTTTTAACAATCATCGGGTGTTATGTCTCTGGAACTTCACTTTTCAATTTTTGGACGATTCCTTCTCCAGTCACTTACTGTCACTTCTCCTACACCTAATTCCTTTGCAATTTTTTTATACTTTCTCCCACATCTAACTGTTTTAAAGTTCGTCTTTAACATCTAACGAAGCAGATACATGTTTGCGTCCCCGACGCATTGGAGCAACACATCACAGTTAATTTTTCTTTACTTTGTTTAGAACTAACACCAGATTTTTCATTTCTGGAGACTAAAGATTTAGTAGGAAGTCGTTTAAAGTTCAACCCTGTTTCTTCACAGTTATACAGTTGTTCTTCAGTGAGATTTTCTTTCATCATTAAATTGTTTAGTTCAGTACAAAACCAATTATCAGCCTCAAAGTTCGCTGAAAGTTTCTCTACGCAAGTAATCATCAGGCGAAGTTCACACCTTTTTTCCCATCTGTTTAACCACCCGGTGCTGGCAGAAAAATTGTCGTCTGGTAAAAATATACGGCTTTTTCCTACATTGGACCACATATCGGCATGCTCTTCGATCTTCGTTGAGAAAACCACATAAAGAGAACCTCACTTTTTTTTTATAATCACTTTCACGCATTCTTCTTCTGTTTTTTTAACAATCATCGGGTCTTAGATCTTCGGCACTCCACTTTTCAATTTTTGCACGATTCCTTCTCCAGTCACCTACTGTCACTTCTCCAACACCTAATTCCTTTGCAATTTTTTTAATATTTTTTCTCGCGTCTAACCACTTTAAAGTTCGTCTTTTAAGATCTAACAAAACAGATACGTTCCTTGGCATGCTTTTCGACCTTTGTTGAGAAAACTACCTAAAGAGAACCTCACTTGTTTTTTTATAATCACTTTCGCACATTCTTCTTCTGTTTTTTTTTTAAATCATCGGGTCTTAGATCTTCGACACTCCACTTTTCTAATTTTGCACGATTCCTTCTCCAGTCACCTACTGTCACTTCTGCAACATTCAATTCATTTGCAATTTTTTTTATACTTTCTCCCTCATCTAACCATTTTAAAGTTCGTCTTTTAAGATCTAACAGAACAGAAATGTTCCTTTTTCCACCTATTCTCCTCACAAACTTATCATCTTTACTTCTATGAGTTGTCGAACTGGAATGATACGCTGTCACATCCCCAAAGAGATACGCTGTAACATCCCCAAAGAGATACATTCAATAATCTTCCTACTCCGCTATAGGGGTGCGACACCTCTCAGAAGCAAAATGGACTAGCCCGAACCAGAATGGCTTCCTAGAAACTTCGGATAAAGCGAAGCTAGTAATAAAACGGCTCCGATTACTGGGACTCGACTGTACAATATGGTTTCAATAGAAAATTCTTGCATGAAGAGAGAAGGGTGATGAGAATTGTGAAAATTTGGTTTCAAATATTAAAAGATTGAGAAATGTTGAGTTGGAAATGTCAATTTAAAAATGTTGAACTTATTTCCATAACTATTTATGGTATTTCGTTCTGTATATACTCAGAATACCAATAAATTGTCATAATGTAATGCTTCCTTCCACATATTTACGCATGCATTTATGTTAGGACCATATAGAACCCTTTCCATCAGTGTTGCCAACACACACACACATACATAACCTCACGAAATAACGAAATACATTTACATGAGCACGGGGACGATCGCTTTGAATAATGAAAAGCCACATTTATCAGCCAGGCATATCAATTTATTAAATGAATAGTAAGGAAGCCTCAAACCTATCTCTAATACGGATCGCGCTTGTTTTTTCGTGAACCTCGACTAAATAACCTCAACTGTTCGTGTTTATTTGTATTCTAATACAATACATACTAACGTGTACATTGAAGTAACGCAATAACGGGAACAAATAACGTGCCATTTACGCTATCTCTAATAATCTGTGTCATTATTGTTTGTATCCGTCAATTTTTAATGCCATCAGTTACCGCTAGGTGACGCGACGATTCTGCGTTTGGGGGTGCACGATAATCTATTTTACCTCCATCATTGTTTTCTTTAGGTGTACATACAATGAATTACGATTTTATGTGTAGATAATGTAAACGTATGGCACATAATGAGCATCTATTTGATTGTTTCTAGTTACAATTTACGATTGGGTATTGCAGAGGCATATTTTGTTAGAATAAATAAATTGTTTGTATTCCTAATACCGGGTTTCATTTGTTCATATATTATTCACCTTGGTCCTTTGTAATTATTTTTTAATGCACATATAATTGACGATCTATTTTTAATTGCTCTAAATTCGATTGTACACTTGTTTGCAATTATACACAGTCTGTCGTAGAGAAAACGGAACTTAAAATAATGACGTCATCTATTAATAAAATATGCGTCGGTAAGGTAGATATTTCACCAATGTTATGTCAAAATATCATGACATTTGCATGATTAGAAGCAGAAAAATTGCGTATAAAGTAACAGTGTGCATTTGGCATTCGTTGAAAAATAAATTTTTAACAAAGAGCAATATCTACTTCTGTTTTAAACTCGATAAATTGTTTACTGAAACGTTTAATTTGATGAAACAAGTTAGTTTGTGTGGTACAAACTTTGCACAATTCTTTCGCAGTTCCAAATGCTTGTCAAAATGCGATGAATTGAATCTTTGGAAATATTTAATTTCATCCTCACGTACCGCAATGAGGATTTTAGCTCATTTCTGATAAATTCATGCACAAGTTTGATATTACTTTGCGTAACCATAGATTTTTTTGCACCAGGATGTTCGTCGTTATATATGTCCATACGACCATCTTTAAAACGTTTATACCACTGATACACACTCGTACGTGTTAAATACGCATCACCATATACTTGTTCCATCAAATTAAATGCTTCAGTAAAAGATTTACCGAGTTTAAAACAGAACTTGATATTTACTCTTCGTTCGAAATTCATTTCTTGACCAATGCCAAATACACACTGTTACTTTATTTACTTTATGCGCAATTTCTCTGCGTCTAATGGTGCAAATGTAATGATATTTTGACATAACATTGGCGAAAGATCTACCTTACCGACGCATATTTTTTAATAGATGGCGCCACTAAGAATTACTATTTTAAAAAAGTTTGATGTTCTCCGCGACTTATACATAGGTTGGGCAAATTTGAGGTGAGGAAGTAAATTAGCTTAAAAACACACTTTTTTCTGACAAATTCAGTTTTTTTGATACCAATGTAAAGTAGAAATACGGGAATTAATAATGGAATATGATGTCGGGCAAATGTCCACCACTAGCACGCCGGCAGACGTCCGCTCTTTTCACAAAATTTTGAACCACATTTTGCAACAAAGCTTCGCTTATCTCGTCAATGCAGCGCCGAATTTCATCTTTCAGAGCGTCAGTTGTTTGTGGTTTGTTCACGTAAACCCGGTCTTTCAAATGACCCCAGAGAAAATAATCCTGCGGCGTTAAATCACAAGAACGAGGCGGCCAATTGACATCACCAAATCGATAAATTATGCGACAGGGAAATTTCTCATGCAATAACTGAATTGTTTGGCCGGCTGTGTGGCTTGTGGCGCCGTCTTACTGAAACCATAGGTCACTGATGTCAACATTAGCCAATTTTGGCCACCAAAAATCGGTTATCATGGTTTGGTAGCGCAGAGAATTCACGGTGACGGCGTTTCCTTGCTCATTTTCGAAAAAGTACGGGCCGATAATGCCGCCTGACCACAAACCGCACCATACGGTCTCTTTCTGGATGTAATGGTTTTTCGAGGACTGTTTGTGGATTTTGTGAGCCCCATATGCGACAATTTTGTTTGTCTACATAACCGCCTAATTGAAAATAGACGTCATCACTAAAGGTGATTTTGTTGAAAAATGCGTTGTTTTCGTTCAGTTTTTCAAACAGCCAATTCACAAACGTTCGACGCAAACAATGGTCGGCCGGCTTTAATTCTTGAACGAGTTGAACTTTATAAGCGTGAAGATGAAGATCTTTATGCAAAATGTTGCGCAAAGTGCCTCCGGTGATGCCCAATTGTTGCGAACGTCGACGAGTTGATGTTCCAGGCTCATTCTCAACACTTCGGTGTACAGCGGCTATGTTTGCATCACTACGGCCACTACGAGCATATTGTTTTGGTCTATTGTCAGCAACAGTACCGTGAGCCTCGAATTTAGCGATTAAATTACGCACAGCGGTCTCAGAAGGAGCCTGATTACGGGGAAAATCTGCTCGAATTTTACAAAGTGATACAGTAAAATTTTCACCATTCTGATAGTAAATTTTCACAATTAATATTCTTTGTTCAAGAGTGTAACGTTCCATGGTTAAAATTTCCCAACTTTTTACTAAATAAATGTCAAAGCATGACAGCACAATTCTGGACATTTCATCATTTGACAGCCAATTTACTTCCTAACCTCAAATTTGCCCATTTTTTTGTATATAAATTACCATAACAATATGTAATCTAGATTACATAATATAAAACTAACATAAATAAAGTCTAAGAGTGATTTAACCCGGAAAAGGAGCTACGGAACGGCCACCCTCGGTGTCAATCCGATCTCAATTAAATTTACAAGAAATTCAACTAATCGTAGGGCATGAAATGTAGTACATCTGTCATTGAGGAAGACCGAATGAAGTATTATAACACTAAATTCTGGTGTACGCATTATATTTGATGTGGTTGTATAATATACGACAATAAAAGATAATGTAGCCCAGTAGATTTTGTTAATGACAAATAAAATACTTCAAGTTATAGACCGCGGATCTAAATAATTATGCGGTGTGTTTGTATAAGGCTCTATTACATTGTATGTGTTTGTAGAAGTTCTGCGTATGGGTACAAAAGAAAAATTTCGTTTTTTCGTGACGTTTTTTGATGTATAATAACTTACTCACGTGAAATAATCATAATTTTTGTAACAACGCAATCTCTTATGATCTTTGTTTTCCTTTTAGTCTTGATGGGAAAATAAAATAATGATTTTGAGGGAAAAAAAAACGAAACTAGATCTTACTACTTTTGTTTCTTGTTAATGAATCTGTAAAAAATGCCAGTAAAAGATATTGTTTCATGTTAAAAAAATTTCCGTTTACTTTAAAGAAGACAATACCAATTCTTTTTCAAACGTTAGAATTTATTCTTGTATAGACTTCATTATATTGCCAAGTATAGTTCCTAAAATACACTTATAGCGTAAAAAGTTTATGAGGTCACCCATTCCTAGTTTCTTGGGAGACTAGGAAGAGATAGGAAATGTTTTAAAATTATAAATACAAGTAGTAGAAATTTATTAGAACTTCCACGCTGAAGTATAAATTCTCAATACTATTAAAATCAATTCGGTGAATACAGTGAATGGTCGATAGTTAAAATGTCATTTGTAGTCAGAATGAGATGTCTTGCTTTATCATGTAACAAACGCCAGCTATCATTTTCACGATATTAAGAGTGCACACGAGGAATACGCGCCGATGATGCTTCATAACATCAATATAATATACAGCATTGACTGTTTGATTAGTTCGTACAAACTCTTTGTGCACTACGCCTTTCGAATCATACAAACAAATCAACATTGTCTTCACTTATGACTTCTCCAAACAGCTTTTTTTCGGTCTTTGTTCACTTGGATGCTTCCATTCAGAGCTTTGACGCTTGGTCTCTGGATCATATTGAAAACACCACGTATGTATCATCGCTAGTTACAATAGAATATCTGAATTTTTCGTCCTTTTTTGAGTCTTTAATCAAGTCTGGACAATGTTGAATTCAGTTAGCTTGTGTGGTACAAAGCTTGCACTAGTCTTTCTAAATACCAAATGCAGTGTCAAAATGCGATGAATTGAATTTTCGGAAATATTTAATTCCATTCCCACGTATCACAGTGAGGATTTCGGTTCATTTCTGATAAATTCACGCACAAGTTCGATGCTACCTTCCGTAACCACAGATTTTTTTTTGCACCAGGATTTTGTATTATTTATGATTTATTTCTATACTAAATATATACAAAATCGTTAAAGCCGTTTTGAGAAAATCGTACATATTTTGCAGTTTTATCCTATTAGTAAACTACTCTTTCTAATTTGATTCCACAAAAAACGACCAACGTTTTTAAAAAAATCGTATTTTTCAGCTAAGAGGACAGTTTGACAAGTAGTGAGAATGACACATAGGTGGCGCTCTAATTGGTAAAATAAATGCACTGTAATTTAGGTTGCCTATTTATATGTTTACATTCCGATATTTAGATAAATCGGTTGATTAGTTTATTTTTGACAGCTGATTGAAAAAGAAGCAACACGTCGTTTTGTTAAAATGGAAAAGGCAGAGTATCGTGCGGTGATTAAATACTTCGTAATTAAGGGTATGAAGGCTACCGAAATAAAAGATGAGTTACGGGATACATTAGGTGAATCTGCTCCATCATCCGCCACAATAAGTAGGTGGGTAAATGAATTTAAACGTGGTAGAACAAGCTGTGTTGATGATGCGCGCTCTGGAGCACCCAAAATCGTGACTTCTAAGGAAATGATTATAAAAATCTATAATATTATTACGCAAGATCGACGACTCAAAGTGAGAGAGATAGCAGACATGGTAAGCATTTCAACAGAACGCCTACACCACATTTTAACGAAAGAATTGTGCGTTTCCAAGCTTTCGGCAAGACGGGTGCCGCGACTGCTTACGACTGATCAAAAGTTCACTCGTTTGCTCATTTCCAATAAGTATTTGGACCTTTATAAGCGGAATCCGGTTGATTTTTGTAGGCGATTTGTTACTTGCGATGAAACTTTGATACACTACAGTACACCCGAAAGTAAACAACAGTCGAAACAATGGTTAGAACGTGGTTCTGCACCTCCAAAGAAAGCGAAAACCACTTTATCGCCAAACAAGGTGATGGCATCAACTTTTGAGATTCGAAGGGCATTTTGCTCAGAAAGGTGCCACAATAAACGGACAATATTATGCAGAACTTCTACAAAAATTAAATGTTGAGATTCGTACTAAACGGCCGGGAATGGCAAAGAAAAAGGTTCTGTTTCACCAAGATAACGCTCCCTCGCACACCAGCACAGTTGCGATGTCCAAAATCCACGAGTTGCATTTACAATTATTACCGCATATGCCTTATTCGCCGGATCTAGCTCCTTCCGACTTCCACCTTTTTCCAAAATTGAAATCGGCACTAGGTGGAAAGAAATTTTCGTCTAACGACGAGCTCGTCATCTTCGTAAATGAGTATTTTGCAAGCCTTCCGGAATCGCATTTTAGAGATGGCATAAGGGCATTGGAGCACCGTTGGAATAAATGTATTGCTCTTTTAGGAGAATATATTGAAAAATAAGAATTATTTTGTATTTAAAAAATTCGTTTTTCTTTTCCATTCTCACTACTTGTCAAACTACCCTCGTATATCCCATGAGTAAACTATCCTTTTTCAACTTCTTGCCTGAAGAAAGAATAGCAACATATTATAATAGTATTTACGTTTTGTTTTATTATTATGAAAAATGGCAAATTTTGAGTTTTTTTCTTCAATAAAGTATCTTAAAGACCCTTATTTTTGAGAGTACGAAAAAAACAAGAAAATGCCTCCTTATAGTTTCCTAAAACACTTAAATTTAAAATTTGGTTTCTATCAGTTTAACGATTTTCCTAACAAATGCCTGTCTGGACGGACGAACGAACGAATGGAAAACCAAGATTATAATTTTTCATAACTTAAATCCTCAAAAACATCTAAATCCGTGCAAAATCGCATTTTCTTTTATCCTATCGTCGCTCGAAAGTAAAAGAGAATAATAAGGCTGTACGTAATTTGCAGAAAGGTAACTACTACGTGTAGTACTCCAGAACACAAGAGATTAAAGTTAGCTTCATTAAAACTAACCGACTACAATCAATTTGAATAAGTCACACATAACTTAGCATCCTAACCAGTAAAATGCAATTGATTTTTAACAAATTATTTAGTTGTTAAAATTATGCGAAAAATGTAAAAATTCTCTGTGTTTCATCCATTATGTCCGTACGACCGTCTTTAAATCGTTTATACCACTTATACACACTCATAGGTGATAAACGCTGATCATCATACACTTGCTTCATCAAATTAAACGTTTCAATTGACGATTTACCCAGTTTAAAACAGGACTTGATATTTGCTCTTTGTTCAAAATTAATTTTTCAACCAATGCCGAATACACACTGTTACTTTATGCGCAAATTCTCTGCTTCTAATGATACAAATGCCATGATATTTTGACATAACATTGGTGAAAGATCTACTTTACCGACGCATATTTTTTTATACATAGATGGCGCCACTAAGAATTACTATTTTCTCTGCGACAGGCTGTGTACATCATAAATCTTCTTGTGGTAGTAACAGTACAC
Source organism: Dermolepida albohirtum (assembly GCA_031893035.1). NCBI lineage: Eukaryota > Metazoa > Arthropoda > Insecta > Coleoptera > Scarabaeidae > Dermolepida > Dermolepida albohirtum. The sequence continues at coordinate 100,811 of JAVIWB010003802.1, read as the reverse complement.
TGAAAAAAAGCACAGCAGAATTACACAATTAGTCAATAGAATTTCAGTAATTGGGAGATTGTTGCCATCGAACGACTTTCAGTATAAAAAAAGATTCAATAAACAATCAATCCATATTGATTATGTTATTGTACAGTTTAACAAAGTTGTCGTGAGTCATATAGGATGTCTTCAGAAGAAAAATTAGACGCTAATTAGACACTAACAGTGCTAGAAGTGAAAGTGATATCGAACGCTGGATGGTGTAAATTTTCATGAAGTAAATGAACAAGGTTTGCAAGTTAATTTTAATCATAGACCTTATAAATGTCCGTTTTAAAACAACAAAAATACACGTAATAAGTAGTTGAGTTTCAATTTCGATTTATTTACTGTTAATTTAATACCTCTGAAATCGATTACTTTTAATCTGAACTAACAGTACATCGGTACGAGGTAATTAATTGTAGTTAATTTATTTATATAAATATTTATCGAACAATTATCCCATAATTTCAATACAGTTTGAATTTATTTTGGGTGAATGTAATTAACATAATTACAGTTCTGATTTGATTATTTTTTTCACCAGTTTTCTAAATAGTTGAATTTGATGGAGCCTGTGGTTGATTGACTTGATTATTGATCAAAACCAAGATGTGCACATCTTGGTTTTGAACGGTGTGGATCGCGTACGGAGTTTGTTTTTTCGTACAATTTTTTCGCCGTGTTTTACCAGGTGCGACACTTTGAAATTATCTGCTGATGATGACAACTTGGTTGTCGAAATGCGTATACAGAATTTACAAAAGTGAATGTGGAAAGGGGTTATATATCAACCTTATTGATCAAGTTTTCTAAATTATAATTATGCCTAACATCTATTAGACGGACACAATATGTGAAACTGTAAATGCGATGATACTTATTTGTGTACAAAGATTTCTTTAAATAGTCGACCATCATACGTCTAACATGCCTGTTGATCTTTCTTATTCGTATCAGTAGCAATACATACGAGGGTGATCCCAGAAGTACCCGACTTAACAAAGAAAGTACAAAAATTTTGGAAAGAAATATATTTATTTTTCAACATAATCTCCTTTCAGCTCTATACACCTTTCCCAGCGGTGTTCAATAAGTTCGATATCCTTTTCATAATAAGAACTGTTTTGCTCTTCAAAATAGCCATTAACTGCCGATATCACTTCTTCATCGTTGGAAAATCTTTGACCACCGAGACATTTTTTCAAGTTTGTGAACAGAAAATAATTTGAGGGAGCTAAATCTGGCGAATAGGGTGCATGAGATAGCAATTTAAACTTTAATTCATTAATTTTGGCCATTGCAATAACGGAATTGTGGGCTGGTGTATTGTCTTGATGAAACAAGACTTTCTTCTTAGCCAAATGCGGCCGTTTTTGCTTGATTTCTTCGCTCAAACGTTGCGATAAGTTCGCATAATACTCGACCTTTATAGTTTTTCCTTTTTCAAGATAGTCAATGAAAATTATTCCACGCGTATCCCAAAAAACCGATGAGATGACCTTGCCTGCAGACGAAATGGTATTAGCCTTCTTTGGAGCTGGTTCTCTCGTTTGAGTCCATTGTTTTGATTGTTCTTTTGTCTCGAGTGTGAAATGATGGACCCATGTTTCATCCTTGGTTATGAAACTGTGCAAAAATTCTGCTTTGTTGCTGTGAAACTTCGCTAAATACTCAATTGAAACATCTTCGCGACACTGTTTTTGCTCGAGTGTGAGCAAACCTGGCACCCATCCTGTACACAGCTTCCTCCTGTCCAAATTTTCAGATAATATGCGATGTACCGCACTTTTTAAAATTGCCTATGTCTGCTAGCTTGCGCATTTTCAGTCGACGATCATCCAGTACCGCTTTATGGATTTTCTTCACTATTTCTGAAGTCGTCACCTCATTTGGTCGACCACTGCGATGCTCTTCTTGGTAGCTCGTACGGCCTCGTTTAAACCTTGCTATCCAATATTTCACTGTTGTAAGCGAAGAAGCAGACTCATCCAGAGTAGGATTCAGTTCAGCTTTTATATCGGTTGGGCTGAGGCATTTCAAATAAAAGTACTGTATCACGTAACGATGACCAATTTTCTCCATTTTTACAAATTCACTGAAAACGTTCACTATTGATTGCTGTCAAACAAATACTAAACAGTTTCAGTGCGACAGACAATAGCAGTAGTTGAGCCCTCAAGATGTCCCATATAAGTGGTACGAAACGTCAGCAGTTATTCCAGTGACGTGGTTGCAGCTGGGAAGCCCAGAAGAAGATAGTATGGCCCACGACCGCGGAAGTCTACGTACCAGTTGTGTACCATTTGGAATTGATCGTTCTACAACTCTCTAAAGGTAAGGTTGCAACGTGACCGGTTTCTCCTAAAAAACAGGCGACCATTTGTTTTGATGTACATCGAGCGCGGACAACTTTTGTTGGTTTTGGCTCATCTTGAAATACCCACACGGTCGACTGCTGATTACTATCGGACTCATACGTATAGATTCAAGATTCATCACCTGTGGCGACTTTATAAATGTTCTTTGAAGCACCGCCATTGTATTTTTTGTGCAGTTCTTGGCACCAATTGACGCGAGTCCTTTTTTGAGCGGTTGTCAAATTATGTGGTACCCAACGATAACATAGCTTCTTACCGGGTAAATGTTCATGCAGGATCTTATGCACGCTTGTGTTACTAATACCTAGAGATGCCTCAATCTCACGGTATGTCACGTGACGGTCTTGCGTTACCAATTCAGACACTGCATTAATGTTTTCCGACACAACAACATTTGCGGGACGACTTTCACGAAATTCATCGTCCAAAGAACGCCGTCCAAGTTTGAATTCACTATACCAACGAAATACTGTAGTTTTCGATGGTGCTTCATCATCATATAAAGAATTCAGCTCATCGATGCATTCTTGTTGAGATAATCCACGTCGAAAGTTATGGAAAATAATTACACAAAAATGTTCGCTGACAAAATTTTCAAATTACTGTCAACAAAAAAAAAAAAAAAGGAAGGAAGGAGAAGCACAGGATACAGATAGATAGCGAGATAATAGAGCAGGTGGATAGATTCACATACTTAGGCGTGATAATAAACAAGGAAGGAACCCTGGACGACGAAGTAAATGAAAGAATAGCAAAGACCGGTAGGTTATATAACAGCATAAAGAACAGCTTCATAAGCAAGAAGGAAATACCAAGACAGGTAAAAGCGGAAATAATTAGAAAAGTTGTAAAACCGACAATGACATACGCGTGCGAATCTTGGACAACAACACAGAGGCAGAGGAGTAGACTTACAAGCACAGAGATGAGATTCCTGAGAAAAATAGAGGGCAAAACGGAGGATGGATAAAATTAGGAACCAGGTATTTAGGGAAAAGTTAAACATAATCCCAATAGAAACGACGATAGAACAGGGTCAGCTAAGGTGGTTGGGTCATATAATGAGAAGGGGCGAGGAGAGGTTGAATAGGCAGGTGTTTGAGGCTAGGGAGATTGGAAAGAGGAAGAGGGGTAGACCGAGAAGAACGTGGAGGGATGAAGTGCGGGCGGCGGCTGTGAAGAGGGGAATAGGATGGGAGAACGTAAAGGCTTTGGCGAGCAACAGAGGAAAGTGGAGGGAGATATGGAGAGGGGAAGCGGAGGACTCGACTCCAGCATGACTCGACACAGAAAGGTATAAGAGTCTATAGGATTAAGTAAGCAAGTAAGTAAGTCAACAATAGAAATAGCGACCGGATAATAAAACTGTCATGGTAAATACATTGTAAAAAATAACAAACTTCACGATGCAATCAGATCGGAGGCAACACTAACAATCTTGCCAGTTCCCGAAATATAAACGGCTACCCTCGTACAAATAAGAATAGCTGAGCTGAATTCCTTATATTAAATCTCGGTACGTTGAGTGTTAGAATCACAGACTGTTCTAAGTAGGACTTTTATTGAAGGCAACATTTCATTAACTTTAGCATTATTTTTTTCGTTTACGGCTTATATTAATTACACTCGTACTTCTTTAAGAGAATATAAGCCGCTAAAGTACCATAATTGTATCAAACACGAAACTTTTATGGGATGTTGAAAATAACGTAGGAATACTAATTTTATTGCACGTACGTTTTATAACATTTTATTATCATTATCTGAATCCACGGACACTTGAGCACACAAACTCCTCGAGGAGAGTTTCGAAAAAACCATATCCTCGTCATAAATTAATACTTTCAAAAAGTCATAAAACATGGCAACGTCGTTAATTATTTTTATGACAATTAATATAAAGTATTGCAGGTGAACGAAACTTGAAAAAGTGACGAAATGGCCGTCTTTTTTAAAGCTGTACTTTAGCTAGTATAGGTGACGAAACGAACTGTCCAATAAAAATTCATTTCGTCTGTGTAAACAACATTTGCGTCGAGACGTATGAGTGAACCAGAGTCGTTATTAAAGATATTTTAATTCGCGGGATTGTATAATTATGTTAGTGCGTTATAAAACTGCTTTTAATTGTTAAATTTATGTTAAATAGTCATCGGTTAAGAATTAATTGAGAAAATTAAATTATAATTTACGCGTGTATATTAAAAATACGGGCTGTCTTAATTAAAATGATTTTTTTTACTTGAAAGAGCCGTCCTAATCGACTTTTTTTTTATTCGAAATTATCCGAGTAATTAAGATGTTTTCAAATATAAAATGCTATTATATTTTGTGAAAATCGTTTAAAAACATTTAGAAGTTAGTTTCTAAATACAGTGCTTGATAATTAAATTACCCCACCCTACGATTTCAGAAGTTTGATGAAATAAAATCCAGACACAGAAATTTAAAACGTATCCCTCTATATTATACAATATTGACAAAAATAACAACAAAACATGATCATATGATTCCTCATATATACACTACCAACCATAAATGAGGGATCACTACAGGTAAAATACAAAAAAATGGTACACTTTTGGTAAAACAATATATTTACGAACAAAAATGTAATTACGAGGGAGCGTTTTTATATTCGCGGAATGGGGGACAAGGGGTGGAAATAAAAAAACCAAATTATTTTTCTTTTTCAATATATTCACCTGCAAGACGGATACATTTTTCACATCTTGCAATTAATTTATTTATACCCTCATAAAAAAATGATTTCTCTTTATCTGCAAAATGCGCCGAAACTGCCTCCTTGACTTCATCATCGGCAGTAAATTTTTTACCCCGCAGCTCTTTTTTCATTTCTGGAAACAGGTAATAATCACTCAGGGCAGGTCTGGGCTGTAGGGTGGGCAGATAACGCAACGCGGCTCTTGTGGACGGGCGCGTTATCGTGCAAAAGCAGAACACCTTTTGTCAATTTTCCCCGTCTTTTCTCTTTAATGGCTTCTTTTAGTCACTCTAATATTGAAGCGTAATATTCTCCGGTTATAGAAACACCTTTATCTTTATAATCAATCAACAATATTCCTTCCGAGTCCCAAAATATCGTTGCCATGAGTTTCCCAGCTGATTGTGACACTTTAAATTTCTTGGGAGGTGCTGTGCCCTTTTTATGCCACTGCATGGAGTCTTGTTAGGACTCAGGTTCATAATGATGAACCTAAGTTTCGTCTCCAGTAACAATTCCACTCAATACACCATCCTTGTCTTCATTACAGAGGTCCAAAAATGCACGCGAACACTCTACGCGCTGTTGTTTTTGCGGCGGCGTGAGCATTCTCGGCACTCATCTTGCGCTGACCTTATACATGCCGAGATGATCGTGTAGGATTTTAAAAATTGTTGTATCGGATACTCCAACCATTTCTGCGAGTTGTTTCTTCCTTAGTCGAGCATCTTCGAGTACAATTTGTTCAACTTTTTGGATAAGTGCTGGCGTGGTCACCTCAATGCTCCTGCCCGGCCTCGGGTCGTCTTCAAGGGATTCCCTTCCATGTTTAAATAAACTATGCCACTTGTACACCATGGTTTTTCCTGAACAAGAGTCGCCGTAAACCAATGACATCTCATTCATTATGGTCGCGACTGATTTTCCTTGCCTGGTAAGGAATTTTATAACGGCACGATATTCGATTTTTTCCATATTTCACTTTTCATTCCTGATTATGTTACTTGGTTGACGGTAGCTCAAAGACTAACTGTCTAATAACAATGAAACTTCGTATTTATACTAATCATGGGTCGCTGCACAGGCCACGCCCCCAATGCGCCTACTCACCCCTCTACAACCCGCTCATTCCGCGAATATAAAAACGCTCCCTCGTAATATAAAAATGAACTATATATCCTTATAAAACAAAATAATATTAGTTCTATGAAGAATAATTAGCATTTTTTATTCTAAGGGACTTTCGTCAAAATATCCACCTTTACACCTAATAACTTTTTTACAAATTTTGGGCAGTTTCAACGCAAGTTTTTCAGGAGTTTCAACTGGAATATTGTTCCAAGCATTTGTGAGGTGTTCGTACGGCTATTACTGCGATTTTGGACTGTGTTCTTTCACTTTTCTGTCAAGCTCATCCCACAGCAACTCGATAGGATTCATGTCGAGCGATTGTGTGTGCCAAATTCATTTTACAAGAAGTCTTTCTTCTTCTTTTTGTTTCGCATAGTCGTTACAAACTTTAATACTATGTTTGGGGTCATTATCTTGGAAATAAAAGCCATCTCCTATGAATTTAATTTCGGACGGAATTGCGTGATCCTTTACAATTTTCAAATGTCCTTCTTTTCTTAAAATTTCATCAATTCTATGCAAATCTCTAACACCATTAAAAGAAACTGATCCCCAAACAAGAACTGAACCTCCACCGTGTTTAACTGTTGACATAACACATTCTGGTATCGCCTTTTCGCCAACTCGTCTACGAACAAAAACGCGTCGATTACTTCCAAATCTTGGAACTTGGATTCGTTCGTCCACAGAACCGACTTCCACATCTCCACATCCCAATGTTGGTGCTCCTTGGCCCATTGTAGTCGTTTTTTAAGATTTTGTGATCGTAGCAATGGTTTACGAACAGTAACATAGATCGTCCTTTTAGCCCTGCCTTTGATTAACGTCTTTTTACGATAGTCAGAGACACCGGATTTTCACGATTTTTTTTAATTCTGCGCGAAGTTGTGGAGCTGATAACCGTCTATTCCGTTTAAATAACAGTTCCAGCTGCAAATCTTCTTATTTAATGGTCATCCTTGGTCTTCCTACGCGTTTTTTTAGTTGCAATGCACCCGTTGTTATGTACCATTTTCACTGTACCTTGCACTCCATGATATGTTAATGTTTCTTTTTGCGCTACTGTCCGCAGCGACAATTTTTCTTCGTGTAATGTTATTACAGCACTACGAATTTCTGCACTCAGTTCCTTTCTTTTTGGCATTTTGTATGTTTGTTCACTAATACTCGTATTACAACTTACTCGGACAGATTCTAGATGAATACTAGATTTTTCAGCCATTCTGTGTGGTTCCACATTTGCATTTGTATATCTGTTTAGATTTGAATAATGTAGATGGCGCACCACGTCCTTTTTAGGGATTAAATTTTAATATCGGAGAATACTTATTAATACAAGTATATAAAAGTAACTAGTCAAATAAAAATAATATCAAAGCACGTTTATGAAAAAAGTAAGATAGCGAAAGTGGGTAAGAATTGGAAATTATTTAATATTAATATGGGCTCTAAATTTTTGCATAGTAATATACAGAGATTGCCAATAAATATGAACGAAACGTAAAATAAAGCCGTAGCAATATAATAATGCGTTTTACGATGCTAAATTAAAAAACATCAGGAGAAATTTTTTCTAAAATTTCTGAAATAGTGGGTGTTTTTTTAAACTGCATGAGAACCATGGATATCGATAACTATGGTCTGACACCTGATAATGTCAAACTGTGTTGACATTTCTGTTCAACAAGGTTTGGCAAATCATCATAATTCGTTTAAGGTCAGAACAACGTTTCCAAATTGTGGAAATTTACTTTGAAAAAATAAATCTGCTCGCGAAGGTCATAGAGCACTTCGTCATTTTTACGGTCAACATAATCGGCCTAGTGAGTAAGCAATTCGTGCAGTTATTGATCGTTTTCGCAATAATTTTACTCTTCTCGATTCAAAACCATAAACAAGACAAAAAAATGTACGTACCGAAGAGAATATTTCTGCTGTAGCGCGAAGTATTGAAGAAGACACCGAAATGTCGATTCATCGTCGTTCTCAACTTGCTGGCCTTTGTCCTTCGACTACGTGGAAAATTTTACGTAAGGATCTTGGGTTACGTGCCTATAAAATACAGCAGAATTGAGGCCAAACGACCATCGCTTGCGTCGCATTTTTGCTGATTGGTCTCATTTGAAACTGGCCGAAGATGAGAATTTTTATCAAAGAATTGTGTTTAGTGATGAAGCTCATTTCTGGTTAAATGGCGACGTGAATAAGCAAAATTGCCGTATTTGGAGCGGACTGTCTTCAAGCCGTTAACGAATCACCATTACATCCATTCAAATTTTGTTGCGGTTTACACGCTGGAGGCATCATCGGTTCTTATGTCTTTCGAAATGAGGAAGGATCTGCCTTATGGTGAATGGCGAGCGCTATCTGAATTTTTGTTTCCAAAAATTATGCAGCCAAACATTGACGACATTCGGTTCCAAGAAGACGGCGCAACTTGCCATACAGCGCGCTTAGCAATCGATTTATCGCAAAATCAATTTAGTGACAACTTTATTTCCAGAAATGGTCCTGTTCGCTGACCCCCTCGTGCGTGCGATTTAACGCCTCTGGATTACTTTTTTATGGGGCTATGTTAAGTCATTGGTTTATGCCGACAAACCAGCAATTCTTGAAGCATTGGAAGCCAATATTCAAGCCACCATTGACGCCATACGGCCAGATTGGAAAAAGTAAAATTAGACTGATCGAATGGACCATGTAACTGGTAGCCGCGGCGGATATGTGCCGGAAATCATATTTAAAAAATAAGTGCCATGAAATTATCTACCGGATTATAATGAAAAAAATTTCATTACAACAACATTTCTGTCTTGTATTATCATTTTAAGTTCTCAAGCTCTTAAAAAACACCCTATACATATAGAGGATAGTTTGACAAGTAGCGAGAATGACACATAGGTGGCGCTCTAATTGGTAAAACAAGTGCACTGTAATTTAGTTTGCCTATTTATATGTTTACATTCCGATATTTAGATAAATCGATTTATTAGTTTATTTTTGACAGCTGATTGAAAAAGAAGCAACACGTCGTTTTGTTAAAATGGAAAAAGCAGAGTATCCTGCTGTAACTAAATACTTCGTAATTAAGGGTATGAAAGCTATCGAAATAAAAGATGAGTTACGGGAAACATTAGGTGAATCTGCTCCATCATCCGCCGCAATAAGTAGATGGGTAAATGAATTTAAACGTGGTAGAACAAGCAGTGTTGATGAAGCGCGCTCTGGAGCACCCAAAACCGTGACTTCTTAGGAATGGTTATAAAAATCTATATTATTACGCAAGATCGACGACTCAAACTGAGAGAGATAGCAGAAATGGTAAACATTTCAACAGAACGCGTACACCACATTTTAAGGAAAGAATTGGGCCTTTCCAAACTTTCGGCAAGATGGGTGCCGCGATTGCTTACAACTGATCAAAAGTTCACTTGTTTGTGCATTTCCAATGAGTGTTTGGAACTTTATAAGAGGAATTCGGTTGATTTTTGTAGGCGATTTGTTACTTGCGACGAAACTTGGATACACTACATTTAGCTCATTGATTACCTTCAGAAAGGTACCACAATAAACGGACAATATTATGCAGAACTTCCACAAAAATTAAATGTTGAGATTCGTGCTAAACGGCTAGGAATGGCAAAGAAAAAGATTCTGTTTCACCAAGACAACGCTCCCTTGCATACCAGCACGGTTGCGGTGTCCAAAATCCACGAGTTTCATTTCCAATTAATACCACATGCGCCTTATCCGCCGTATCTAGCCCCTTCCGACTTCCACCTTTTTCCAAAATTGAAAACGGCACTAGATGGAAAGAAATTTTCGTCAAACGACGAGCTTATCATCTTCGTAAATGAGTATTTTGCAAGCCTTCAGGAATCGCATTTTAGGGATGGCATAAGGGCATTGGAGCATTGTTGGAATAAATGTATTGCTCTTTTCGGAGAATATATTGAAAAATAAAAATTATTTTGTATTTAAAAAATTCGTTTTGCTTTCGCATTCTCACTATTTGTCAAACTACCCTCGTATACGATTTATAAAATTGTTAAAATTAGAATTTTTCACATAAGAGAATCTTTATTTGGAACCAAACAGAAATGGCTGGTGAGTAGTGTAATTGTACATAGGTTAATACCTCCATTCACATAATGTATGTCGCATACGTGTCGTAGTTTCTGAAACTGATGTTCCGAGTATGATGCATGATTTACAAGACATCTAATGATCGAAATAAACTACATCACCATTGAAGAGACATTCTTTCACTACGTTTCGCGCGACCAGATCGATAATTTAATGAGAATTATTACGTGTACACACATACAAACACACACACACACACACATCGCGTCCAACTGGACGTAATTTATCATCTTTCTTCGTATATCAAACTGTAAATAATAATTAACCAAATCCTGTTGCATTAATATCGCAATTAAGACGGCAAAATATATTAACGTTAATTTGTAATAAATCAACGTTTATTACTTTTAATGATAGGTTTCGTTAGATTATTTGAATATTATTCGAGCTCTCTCTCTCTCGTACGGACGAAACTCATTCTCATGCGTTATTGTTCAGGAGATTTGAGGCATTTGTTGTGGGGAGAGAAGCGTTTATGTAAAAATGTAATGACGCAATCTACTGATAATAATTAAACAAAGAACAAGTTTTGACAGATGAAATTGAGTATATAAATATTAAACGTGCACATTAATTATAACGCTACAAATTAAGCGCTTTGTACGGATAACTATTTGTGGAAAACAATGGTAAAGAATTCCTTAGAAGTGTAACTTAATTGTCCAAAAAAAATAATAGCATTATAATCGCCTCTCCTTTGTCTTTGGTTTAATGTATAGACTTCGTTATTTATTTGAAACATACATAAGAATAAATAGCATACATTGAAGGGAGAATCAGTCATGTTGCAACGAAATACTTCATTTATATTCCGTGCGATTTTATCAAAATTTAAGGAACTACCTCTTTGCTTTTAAATTATGTAATTTCAAATGATTTTTCTGAGTGCCAGTTAATAAGGATCATTAAAGATAGAGAATATGAAAGCAAGTGTTAAAAAATTATTAATTTTGTTTTACATATGTACATCGGTCTGTACACAATCTGTTGCAGAGAAAACTTTTTTAAAATAGTAATAATCAGTGGCGCCATCTATTAAAAAATGCGTCGGTAAGGTAGATCTTTCACCAATGTTATGTTAAAATATGACATTTGCATTATTAGAAGCACAGAAATTGCGCATAAAGTAACAGTGTGCATTTGGCATTGGTCGAAAAATCGATTTTGAACAAGAAGAAAATATTAAGTTCTGTTTTAGGCTCGGTAAATCGTTTACTGAAACGTATAATTTGATGAAGAAAGTGTATGGTGATGCGTGTTTATCACATACGAATGTGTTTGAGTGATATACACGATTTAAAGACGGTCGTACGGACATAAACGACGACGAACATCCTGGTACAAAAAAATCTGTGGTTACGGAAAGTAACATCGAATTTGTGTGTGAATTTATCAGAAATGAGCCGATATCGTCATTGCGATAAGTGGGAATAGAATTAAATGTTTCTAAAGATTCAATTCATCGTATATCGATACAGCACAAGCTAACTGATGATCAAAAATTACTCGGAATTCAACATTGCAGAGACTTGATTAGAGACTCAAAAAAGGACGAAAACTTTGGGTATTCTATTGTAACTGGCGAAGAGACGTGGTGTTTTCAATATGTTCCAGAGACTAAGCATCAAAGCTCTAAATATAAGTATCCAAGCGAAGAAAGACTGAAAAAAGCCGTGTGAAAAAGTCAAAAGTGAAGACAATGTTGATTTGTTTTTATGATTCGAAACGCATAGAGGACAAAGAGTTTGTACCAACTCTTCAAAGAGTCAATGCTGTATATTATCTTCGTGTTATGAAGGGCCTTTTGGCACGTATTCGTCGTGTGCGCCCTCAATATTGTGAAAATGCAGCTGGCATTTGTTACATGATAATGCACCATCTCATCGCTCGACGCTTATCACTGATTTTCTAACTACAAATGGCATTTTAAACATCAACCATTCACCGTATTCACCGGATTTGGTCCCCTGTGATTTCTATCTATTCTGCAAACTACATTTGACAATGAAAGGACGGCGCTATGCCGACGTCGAAGTCATTAAAAAGGTGTCGACAGCGATATTGAAGAACGTCTCGAGACCGTAATTTGTCGATTCCAAGACGTTCTCAACAATTGCGACTGTCTCAAACCACAACCTGGCGGATTTTGAGAAAGGATTTGCATTCCTATAAAATTATTATCACTCAAGAACTGAAACCATTGGACCACCGTAAACGTCGTGAATTTGCTGATTTTGCCTTGGAACAACTTGAAAACGATAACGATTTTTTTAAGAAAATCATATTCTCTGATGAGGCTCACTTTCATCTGGATGGTGTGGTAAATAAACAAAACTGTCGATTCTGGTGCGAAGAAAATCCACAAATTATTTATGAAAAACCATTACATTCATCTAAATTGACAGTTTGGTGTGGTTTTTGGTATGGTGAAATCGTCGGTCCGTACTTCTTTCAAAATGAAGCTGGTAAGACCGTTACTGTCAATGGAGAGCGGTATAGATTGATAATAACCAACTTTTTATGGCCGACATTGGAAAAAGTTGATCTTGACAACATTTGGTTCCAACAAGACGTTGCTACGTGCCACACAGCAAATGCAACAATAGAATTATTGCGAGAAATGTTTGGAGATTCGATTATTTCAAGAAATTGTGATATTGAATGGCCTCCAAGAAGTTGTGATTTAACACCATTAGACTATTTCTTGTGGGGTTATTTGAAGTCATTGGTCTATCGAAATAAATCAGACTTTCTTCAAGCTTTACAAGTCAATATTGAACGTGCCATTCATGACATACGACTAGATTTAGTGGAAAAAGTGCTCGAAAATTGGGTTCATCGAATTCGTTCCTGCAGAAGAAGTCGTGGAGGCCATTTGAATGACGTTTTATTTAGAACTTAATTGTATCGATTGTACTTCACATTAAATAAAAAACTTTTGAATTTTCTTAACAATAAGTGTGTTTTTTTTAAAGAAATCATATGACTCTTATTAGAAAACCTTGTACATTTCGTAACTCGCCGATTATCTAGACCATAAGTCTCTCTAAACGCACAAAATATATTTCTCGTGCAACGCTGATTTTCGTAAGACGACTGAATAATTTGTAGACTCTGTGCCGGGCTGAGTTTTTCCATAATAAAATGTCACACAATACTTAAATAAAATAACGTGAAAGTTTGACACGACTCACACGTTATCCGTCTGAATCACCCATTATTTACCTGCCTTGATTAATGAAATTTATAATATTCAATCCAATAGTAGATCGTCTCTCATTCATAGTGTCGTCTATCATCAAAATCTAGAGTCTTGCAAAATATTCAATTGTTCTCTTATTCATATCAAGACTAAAATCTACACTTTATAGTAGACATTTATAAATGAAAATACGTGTCATTAGTAGAAAAGGGTATGGGAAATTAGTCATCACGAAAATATATGCCTCCATATCTCGACATCTAAGAACAAATAAAAGACTTAAAATATTATTCGCCGGGGTACAATTTGAGATACTTTATAGCCAATACCTGACAGCGATTCATATCACGCTATGGCCGGTCTACGAATAAATTCATTCTGTAAAAGTGAGTATACTTTAATAAAACGTTAAATATAGGGTATCGAGATTATAAGGTACACCGAAGTAACCGAATACATAATGTATTCATACGGGTAAGTACATAGGTAAGCACCCTAAAAGTAAATACGTTGATTATGTAAATCTATCGATGCATATGAGCTGGAAATTATACGGAAGGAGGAAAACAATATATAATTATTCGATGTGGAGGAATCTAGTTTACGTCAGAATTTCACGTCGGTGGTAATTTTGGATGATTTAGTTTTGAGTGCACATGTGGTGTAACTGCATGGAGGTCCCTTTAAATTTTGTCTGCAATTTTATGTATGTACATAGATATCAGATATCAGTTTTTCCTTCTATCTTTCCTCTTTGTCTCGCTCTACTATATCTCTTTAAAATGTATTGATTTAGTAAAGATACAGGGGTTGTCTGAAAAGTACGTGAAATGAAAATGGAGAAAAGAACTTTGAATAATATTATCCACAGGTAGTTGCCGTGGCTACATAATCAGTTCACAAATAGACACAAATGACAAAATACGGTGTCTATTAAATTTAGAATTCCTCAACAACTTCCCCAGCTAATTACCAAGTACACACTGATGTACTTCACACGATTTAATATGAATTCTAGTAATTTTGATGGAGTTTGTGGTTGATAAATTTGATCACTTAAGATTGGTATGTTGTATAACCCTCGCTAACAATGTCGAATAGAAAGTTTATGGCGTAGTTTTCTTGGTGCCACAGTTTTTAATTATCTGCTGTGAGAGAGGGAGATATGATATTATTCATTATTTTTTGTATCGAAATGACAACTTAGTAATCGAAATACCTATGGAGAAGACGAGCATCTAAAACTACGTGGGCAAGGTGAAAAGTTCTCGGTCTGACACAGAGATGGCGTTACAATTAACAGAAATTTATGTTTCCTGCGTGGCTGCATGTGTCTTTAGTTCATATGAAAACTTTCAACTTGTTCTCTCAAGTAGTTTGTTTGCAAGAATTTTTGTAGTAGACGTCGTGCGTGTTATTTTTTTAAATGGATGAACTTGAATATCGTGCTGTTATAAAATTCTTTGTTTTGGATCGCTTAACTCCTATGTAAATTCATCCGAAGTTGACAAAAGTGTACGGGGACTCTGTTTCTTCGATGTCAACCGTTAAAAAGTGGGCAGCTGAATTTAAACGTGGTCGTACGTCCCTCGAAGATGACCCACGTGAAGGACGCCAAAAACCGCAAACACACCAGAAATCATCGAAAAAGTACATGATATTGTGTTGGACGATAGGCGAGTGAAAGTGAGTGAGATAGCTGAGGCTGTGAGGATATCGGAAGAAAGGGTGCGAAACATTTTGCACAAAGAATTAGAGATGAGAAAGCTCTGCGCAATATGGGTGCCGCATTTACTGAATGTCGATCAAAAGCAAATGCGCAAATGATTTCCGGAGCATTCTTTGGACCGATTTAACAAGAATCCGACCGATCTCGTGCGGCGATTTGTCACTGTGAATGAGACACGGGTCCACCACTACACGCCAAAAACGAAACAGTAGTCGAAGCAGTGGGTGGAAGCCGGTGGTTCAGCGCCAAAGAAAGCGAAGTCGATCGCATCTGCCGAAAAGTCATGGCCAGCGTGTTTTGGGATGTTAATTGATTATCTTGAAAAAGGCAGAACAATTACAGGCGCATATTACTCTAACCTTCTTGACCAGCTGGATGCCAAAATTCGCGAGAAGAGCCCTGGTTTGAAGAAGAAAAAATCATTTTTCATCAGGACAACGCACCCTCACACAAGGGTGCGTTGGTGATTTGAAAATTGCGGGATTAGGGGTACGATTTTTTTGGCCATCCTCCCTACTCTCCTGATTTGGCACCCTCAGACTTCCATCTATTCCCAAATTTGAAAAAATTTGTTTCTGGAAAGCGATTCACATCCAACGAAGAAGTTGAAAGGACCGCAGAAGAATATTTTGACAGCCTTACAGACTCTCACTTCCGGGATGGAATATTGATGTTAGAAAAACGCTGGACCAAGTGTGTTGAACTCAAGGGAGATTATGTAGAAAAATAAAATAATTTTTTAAATTTAAAGCGCAGTCTTTCATTGTCAGGCCGAGAACTTTTCACCTTGCCCACGTACAAACGCTTATATTGTAGTTCAGTTACGATCGAGTTTCAGGAATATGTTAGCTAGCAATTAATTTCAATGTCGTTTCATATTGCACGCTTACATTTATATAAAAGTCTAGTGTAAAATACGCAGCAATATTTTTATATAAACTTTTCTACCTATTTTGTCGCAGAAGCTATCTGTGTACAAATGACCCTTCATTTTTGTTAAACCCTGTGTATTATGTATAATAATTGCTTTTTTATACACATGTATTTCTCCTAAATTACTTTTCATGTGCTTGTAGAGCTTTCAAATTGGTAAAACTTCCAGTGTTAACTGGATATGTTATTTTAACAAGTAAAAGGTGTTCCAATAAGACATTTCATTTTCAATAGCTCGCCATTTTAACAGTTGTCATGACTCAACCTGCAACTACTTGACAGTTGACAAGTAGAAAAAAAATTCACTACAAAAATGGTGATAATTTCGCGGTCACAGTTCGAAAAACTAAAGCATTTTTGGATCGTCGTGAAGCACTTTCTCGGCCAGTAATTGTGAAACTGGTGGAAAAGTTTGAGCTGTTGGGACAAGTTAGTGATGTGAAGAATTGAACTCGTGCACGTCGCTGAAGAACAACTGAGAATATTGCTGTTGTAGCCCATAATGTTGAGGAAAACCCAGGTTTGTCCATTTCTCGTCGATCTTTGGAATTGGGCATTCTACAATCGACATTACACCGTATTTTGCATAAGGACTTGGGTCTCAAGGCTTTTAAAATTCAGTTAGCATAAGAACTCACGCCTACCGACCATCAACAACGTCGTGTCTTTGCTGATTGGGTCCTTGAGATGCATCAAACTGATCCGGAATTTCATCGAAAAATGATCTTGAGTGATGAGTGCCCATTTTCACCTCGGAGGCTACGTTAGCAAGCAGAATTGTCGAATTTGGGGCTCGGAAAACCCAAGAATTATTGTTGAAAAGCCTCTCCGTCCTCAACGTGTGACTGTTTGGTGCAGTTTTGGGTCTGGCGGGGTCATTGGACCTTACCTTTTCGAAAATGAGGCTTGAGCAACTGTTACGGTGAATGAATTGCGCTAGCGAACGATGATTAATGATTTTGTATGGCCGGAATTGTAAGATATGGATGTGGACGACGTTTATTTTCAACAAGACGGCGCTACGTGCCCACAAGTAACGACACCATCGCTCTTTTGGGTGAAAAGTTGCCTGACCTTGTGATTTCTCGAAGAGGCGATCACAATTGATCACCGAGATCTTGTGATTTAGCACCTTTAGACTTTTTTCATCGAGGCTGCGTGAAAGATAAAGTATATGCCAATGGCACACAATTGATTCAAGGCCTCAAAGATGGAATTCGTGAAGTTATCGAGGACATACAGCCGCAAATGTGCGAATTGATGATGGAGAATTTCATGAAACGAATATAGTCCTGCAAGCATAGCCGTGGCAGTCATTTGGCTGATATTGTTTTCCATTATTAATGGCATACCCTTCTCTTTACAATTAAATAAACATCCGATGATTTCGTTTAAAAATACTTGTTTTTTTACATATCAAAATGAAACCTCTAATTGGAATATTAATTTAATGTTTTATAAGTAATTTATAAGAAAAAATGGGGCATAAAATTACGTGTATATTAAATAGCTATCATTTTAAAATAACTAGCAATAATTCTTATGATAATTGTTATAAAAAAGTAATTATAAAAAAAGCCACTAGTGAAGATACAAATCCTTTATATATCCTAACACCCTTTGCAATAAATCTCTTTTCAGGTACTTGTATGATATATTAACATTTAATGTAGTTCATATTCCCGAAGCCTTTAAAATCACTACCACAAGTCGCCACATCACTCATATAGATATATGCACAAGATAGGTACTCTTTATATAATAACAATCTTTTATATTACAAAGTACGTAGCGTATAAAATGCTCCTTAAATGACAGATGCAGTTACGGATGTTTTCTGTAATGAATGGTGAAGCACAAGGGATCCTCATTGAGGCCTGTTGTCACCCCGGTCTCACAATATCTCTATTAGCTATTGTACCGACTCTATTAACTTACAGTTAGGCACCTATTGTGTTCCCTGTTTGCAGCCCTCTTGTGTGTATTTGAGACCACCTAAATAATAATTTTCACTTTGGTAGAAATCAATGTTAATCTGGGAAGTTGATGGGGTGTGTGAATATAATAAGGTATTTTTGACAGTTTGGGTAACTTTTTAATACATTATGTATCTGGCTGTGATGGAAGTTTGTGCGATGTTTGGTATGCGGGAAGTTTGTAGTTGTCTGTGACCTATTTACAAATTTTAAATTCGATTAGATCTATCATTTTGATTTAAAGTACACAGAATGTCGCAGAGAAAACGGAACTTTTTAAAAACAGTAGTTGTTAGTGGCGCCATCTATTAAAAAAATGCGTCGGTAAGGTAGATCTTTCACTAATGTTCTGTCAAAATATCATGACAATTGCATCATTAGAAGCAGAGAAATTGCGCATAAGGTAACAGTGGGTATTTGGAATTGGTCGAAAAATTAATTTCGAAGAAAAAACAAATATCAAGTTCTGTTTTAAATTCGGTAAATCGTTTACTAAAACGTTTAACTTGATGAAACAAGTGTATGGTGATACGTGTTTATCACGTACTAGTGTGTACGAATGGTGTAAATGATTTAAAGATGGTCGTACTAACATAAATGACGACGAACACACAAGCTAACTGAATTCATCATTGTAGAGACTTGATTAAAGACTCAAAAAAGGTATTTTTCAATATGATCTAGAGACCAAGCATCATAGCTCTGAATGGAAACATCCAACCTAAGAAAGACTGAAAAAATGCCCATTGGAGAAGTCGAAAGTGAAAACAATGTTGACTTATTTTTAAGATTCTAAAGGCATAGCGCACAAAGAGTTTGTACCAACCAGTCAAACAATCAAAGCTATATATATCTAGGTGTTGTGAAGCACCTTTTGGCACGTATTCGTCGTGGGCGCCCACACTATCGTGAAAATGATAGCAGGCGTTTGCTACATGATAATACACCATCTCATCGCTCGACGCTTATTACTGATTTTTTTTGGCATTTTAACAATCAACCATTCACATTATTCACCGGATTTGACCCTCTGTGAATCCTATCTATTCTCCAAACTATATTTGCCGATGAAAGAACAGCGTTATGAAGACGTCAAAGATATTAAAAAGACGTCGACAGCGATCTTTAAGGACATCTTTAAAGATGAACTTAAAAATTCATTTGTCATGTTACTTGACCGTGCAAAACGTTGTATTGAAGCCGAAGGCAACCACTTTGAATAAAATAAATGAATTTTATCAAAATAGTAAGCTTTTGTTGTCATTTTAAAAAAGTTGCGTTTTCTCCGAAACAGACTGTGTATTAATACCATAGGACTTGAAAATTATCGCTCAATTTTCATCAATTGTAGTCTAATAATATTATATTGCACTGATATTTTTCGAAGGTCCTAAAAACGATTTCGATATCAAAATTTATCCAACACTTTTTGTGCAATCCTGAAAGAATAATACACTTAAAAAACCATGTCAATATTTGAACTTCTTAGTGTGTAAAACTTGAATGATTTTATTATAAAAAGTAGTAAGCTTGTATTTTACTAGTTTAACACTACTTTTTTACATACCAAAAAGGCTAATTTCAAAACTACTTATATTGAGAAAAATTGCGATTTTTTCAAATTGTTATTATTCAATTGCTGCGCATTATTAAATACTGGCCTGCTAATATTTTTTTAGGAAGACCTAGAAACGATGTTGATGTCAAAATTTGTTTAATTCTTTTGATTTAATCCTGGGAGAAAAACGCACTGAAATCTAATTAAAACCCGAACTTCCGGTTGTGTAAATGTATTATCTCTAAAGTTTGGATGATTTTGTTAGAAACGTATTGGATTTGTGTCCTGCCTGTTTAGAACTACTTTTTTATGTATCACAAAGGCTAAATACAAAAGTTTTTATTTTGACGAAAATCCCAATTTTTTCAAAAATTAGTAATTTTCAAAACTTGTTGTAAACTAATAAATCCTCGCGTGCTGACATTTCCGAAGGCCCTAAGAATGATTTTTACATCAAAATTTATTTAACTCTTTTGGTTTAATCCTGAGAGAAAAAAGGACTTGAAAAAATCTCATCAAAATGCTAACCTCTGGATGTGTAAATGGACTATCTCTAAAGTACTGGCGATTTTGGTAAAAAACGTATTGAATTTGTGTTCTGCTAGTTCAAAATATTAATCACGAAGGCTAAATACAAAACTTTTTATTTTGCCAATTTATCCAAAGGGATAAAAAAATTGGCAATTTTCAAATTGTTGCACACTAAAAATCTTTTTTTTTTTTTTACATCAAAAGTTACTTAACTCTTTTGGTTTAAAATTTCTGGTCGAAATTTTTCCAAAGGCTTTTTTGGTAAAAAACGTATTGAATTTGTGTTCTGCTAGTTCAAAAATTGGCAATTTTTTATTTTGACGAAAATTTCAATTTTTCCAAAGGGGTATACTCACAAAAATTGGTAATTTTCAAAAGTTGTTGCACGTTAATAAATCCTGGAATGCTGACATTTCCAAAGGCCCTAAGAATGATTTTTACATCAAAATTTATTCAACCGTTTTGGATTAATCCTGAGAGAAAGAAGGACTTGAGAAATCTGATCGAAATGCGAACCTCTGGATGTGAAAATGGACTATTTCTAAAGTGTTGGCGATTTTGGTAAAAAACGTATTGAATTTGTGTTCTGCTAGTTCAAAATACTAGCCACGAAGGCTAAATACAATAATTTTTATTTTGACGAAAATTTCAATTTTTCCAAAGGGATATATTCGCAAAAATTGGCAATTTTCAAAAGTTGTTGCACACTAATAAATCTTTGCGTGCTGACATTTTCGAAGTCCCTAAAAACGATATTTACACCAAAAGTTACTTAACTCTTTTGGTTTAATCCTGAGAGAAAGAAAGACTTGAGAAATTTCATCAAAATGCTAACCTCTGGATGTGTAAATGGACTACCTCTAGAACATTGCCAATTTTGGTAAAAAACGTATTGAATTTGTGTTCTGCTAGTTCAAAATACTAGCCACGAAGGCTAAATACAATAATTTTTATTTTGACGAAAATTGGTAATTTTCAAAAATTGTTCCACATTAATAAGTCCTCGCGTGCTGAAATTTCCAAAGGCCCTAAGAATGATTTTTACATCAAAATTTATTTAAGTCTTTTGGTTTAATCTTGAGGGAAAGAAAGACTTGAGAAATCTAATCATAATGCTAACTTCTGGATGTGTAAATAAATTATCTCTAACTTTGGATGATTTCGTTACAAAAACGTATTGGCTTTGTACCCTGCTAGTTCAGAATTACTGCTTAATGTACCACGAAAGCTAAACGCAAGACTTTTATTTTTCAAAAATTGTTGCGCGTTAATAAACAACACTCTCTTGCTGACATTTTTGAAGACTTTAAAACAATGTGAAGTCAAAATTTATTTAACTTTTTTGACTTAACCCTGAGGAAATAAAAGACGAGAAACGATATCGAAATGGGAACGTCTGAATCTAACTATATCAAAGGTATGGAGTGCCTAATAGAATGGAAACTTTTAGCAAAATATCTACAAATTACAAGTACTTAAAAACCTTTATCTATAGCTCTACTAAAACACTACATAATTGCAGTAAGTTACGTATTGCGAGGACAAATCAATAATTTATGTTAATATTGGTTGGTAGATTAACAATGCAGATAATTTAGTGAAATTCCTCAAAACTCATTGTAATTGGTCTGCAACTATATACACTGGCAAAATCGTACCAATTTTTCAAAATTTTAGGAAGAAAGAAATAGCAAAGCTCAAATAAAAGTTAACAAAGAAAATTTGAAAAATGGGAAATACAAAAAAGAATAGAAAAAAGGAGATGGAGCATAAAATGGAATAACAGAGTTTGTAAATATCTGAAGGAAAAGAGATTGCGTTGCTATACAAAGGGTACTAGGAAAGTTTTGCAATAGGACGCAACAATGAATCGTAGGAAGCTGTTTGTTGCTGCATGTTGAGACATGTTTATGCGTGCATAGTATCCGCCGCGCCATGTCGATGGACTCAGTTACTCATTAGCAGTAAGAGTGTAAACTGCTTGCGATGGCATCGTGGTCACGAAATGAGATAAGGGCAGCATTGCGTTATGATTTCGTGGGTGGTTTAAACATAGACTAGTGCTTCGTAGAAATAACTCTTGCACTATGTGATGTTTGTCCATACCGCACAACCATATT
Source organism: Dermolepida albohirtum (assembly GCA_031893035.1). NCBI lineage: Eukaryota > Metazoa > Arthropoda > Insecta > Coleoptera > Scarabaeidae > Dermolepida > Dermolepida albohirtum. The sequence goes on along the minus strand of JAVIWB010003802.1, from coordinate 78,355 downwards.
CAGGTGGTATAGAGAATTCCAAAGGGGAAATCTAACTGTGGAGGATGCTGTGAGGTGGGGAAGGCCACGAACGTCAGTTATGGAGGAAAATGTTACTACTGTGAGGAAAATGCTTGGCGAGGATAGACGAGTGACCTACCAACAGATAGAGGGTACTTCAGACCTAAATGCACCAGCAATTCGTTAGATTCTGCATGATCGTTTGCACGCGAAGAAATTTTGTTCTTTCTGGGTGCCGTATCGACTGACTGAAGAGCAGATGACACGACGTGTGACTTGGTGCCGGATAATGCTAAAAAAGGAACAATCTCGGTATGTGAACAACATCGTGACAGGTGACGAGACTTGGCTATTCTATTACGATGTGCCGACCAAAGTTCAAAACAAAGTTTGGGTCTTTGATCTTTAATCCACCCGAGAAATCTAGTTTAGCGAAACACGTGTTAGAAAATTTATCAGTGTAACCGCGGTTTATCTACAGTTAAAAAAAATATAAACAATTACCATAAATTAGACGACACACGAGATTTTTATTGTAAAAAATAGAAACTATACGACCAATGTGGGGTCCGATAACATATTCTGGCCTCTATGAATAAAAAAACAAATAACTTCTGGTTTGTTTTTGCAGGATTAGTCTCATTGGCCATAATGCACTGAAGAAACAAGTATAACTTCGATTTTTTAGAGTAGTCATATTATTTTGAAAGTCAAAAATATGATTGCCTATTTTTGCTTCACTCCTGAGTTGTTGGGTAAGAATGAGTTGCAGAAACTGGCAACAAATTTCAGTGCTTCATAGAAATGACTCTTGAACTATGTGATGTTTGTCCACACCGCACAACCATATTCAGGTGGTATAGAGAATTCCAAAGGGGAAATTTAACTGTGGAGGATGCTGTGAGGTGGGGAAGGCCACGAACGTCAGTTATGGAGGAAAATGTTACTACTGTGAGGAAAATGCTTGGCGAGGACAGGCGAGTGACCTACCAACAGATGAGGATACTTCAGGCCTAAATGCACCAGCAATTCGTTCGATTCTGCATGATCGTTTGCACGTGAAGAAACTTTGTTCTTTTTGGGTGCCGTATCGACTGACTGAAGAGCAGATGATAATGCTAAAAAAGGGACAATCTCGGTATGTGAACAACATCGTGACAGGTGACGAGACTTGGCTATTCTATTACGATGTGCTGACCAAAGTTCAAAACAAAGTTTGGGTCTTTGATGATGAGGACACACCCGTAGTTGTCAAAAAATCCCGATCTGTAAAGAAGAAAATTATAGCTGTATTTTTCGAATCGAGTGGAATTGTGGAACGCGTCGTTTTGAACACACAGAAGACGGTCACAGCTAAATGGTATACTGAACAGTGCCTGCTTAAATTCATTGAATCTATGGCCATAGTCAAGAATGGACACCTGGTTCTTCCATCACGATAATGCTCCAGCTCACCGCGCCAAAGCCTGCGCCGAATATTTGACTACGACAGAATTGAAACTTCTCGAGCACCCTTCCTACAGTCCAGATCTAGCTCGCTGCGACTTTGCACTGTTCCCGCATGTGAAAATGAGGCTAAAAGGGAGGCGGTTTTCCAGTGATGAGGACTTTCTGCGGGCTTGGGACAACGAGTGTGCTTTACTCCCTAGTGAAACTTGGGAGAACTGATTTAAAGCTTGGCTTCGGAGGACGGAGAGGTGTATTGAGTGTACGGGAAATTACTTTGAAAAAATTAAATAAACAAAGCTACATTGCAAAGCTTTCCTAGTACCCTTTGTAAGTCAAAGAATTAATATTGGCATTAAACGGTAATCGAAAATGTGAAAGATTGAATGAGTTTAATTAATTTAACTTTTTTCTAACTATCCCGGGTACATTAGCAATTCACTAATTTAATCGATTTCTCAAAGAACTCATTTAAAAATATACTCCTTAAACCGTGTAATTATACAAAAAAATTTTCATCTTTAACTACTGGAGCATATAGTCCTATTATAGACAAAGTGGATTAAAATGTTCCAGCGCTCACAAATACTGTGTTATTATTTAAGAAACGGCCGGCGAAGAAGTGTACGCTGTATTCGTGTAAATTGAACGGTCGTGTGAATTTAAATGAGAGATGTTATTGTATCGGCGGAAGAGATGAAAGGCTTTTTCGCATTCAATTAATTAAACGGGTAATTGACGCGGCGCAAAACGATTAAACATTAGCATTTAATTGCAATATTAAGATATTAAAAAGGAATGATTATGAGTATTATTCTTGTGTACCGGAAAAAAATCAAGGCGTACATTATTATTAAACATCATGTTCGCGAAACAAGAAAATTACAACTTCATTTCCTACATAGCAGGCTCTGTTATTAACCGTGTTCCATTTTGAATGTGGAAACGTACGAATGGGAAAGAGCCGAATTGAATTATTATGTAGTTACCATAGTTTCAATAAGTAATGTAAATCGTATCAGAGTTAAAACAAAAAAGTAGAGTGTAACAGCTTAAATGATTATGTAGATGCTTAAAAATTACAATTATATGATTAAAAAATAATTAATTTTTTTTGTAATAAAACTTGGGAGCTTGATCCTTTATTAGATTGCAAATATAGATTTTAATGAAGGCCGTGGTTGATTAAAAATCATTACACGCTAATGAAACCTCTTTCAACAATAATTTTCGTAATTCTAATACGTATTTCGACAACTAAGTTGTCATTATCAGCAGTATAATGAATCCCAGTGTGGGTCCATAGCAAAACCCGCAAAGAAACTTAAAAGACAAACGCACACTGGCGTGTGTGAAAGGGGTTTTATTCATCTTTAGTGATTAATTACAAATATAATATACGAGGAAGGTTTTGAATATTTTTTTACCTGACACACACTGCACTACTATCATCGAATATTTGTTAAATGTGTAGATTAGATGGCATGTTGCAAAGTTTCAGAGATGTACATTTAATTGCTTGTTTTGTGTCGATTAAGAAAATGTAGAAGAAAAGTTTTGGCATTTTTTTGAAGAAAATTGATAGAGAGTCCAAGTTGTAAAGTACTTCTATACGTTAATTTGGTACGTAGACTTCCGCGGTCGTGGTCCATGCTATCTGCTTCTGGATTTCCGGACTGGAACCGCGTCACTAGTATATCTGCCACTATATCAGTTTCAGTGCAGTAGTTCAGCCCTGAAGATGTCCCATACAAATGGATACGAAACGTCGGCAGATATACTAGTGACGCGGTTCCAGCCCAGAAACCCAGAAGCAGATACTTCTATACGTTTATTTTAAGGGATTTAACGTAGCCTGATATGCAAATATTGGATTCCCCAGACCGATTAAATTGAATGTACAAGATACGTTCTTTATACCGGGTTCCTATTGACCGTTTAGTTTGTCCAATGTATTGTTTATCACAAACTCAACAATTTATTTCATGCATCTTGGGTTTTCAATTGAATTCGAATTTATCTTTCGCGTTTTCTAGAATAGATTTCATCGCATTTCTAGAACAGAATGTAACTTGATATACGCGTTCTTTAAATTCAGTAAATTCTTTTTCGTATCTCGCTTTCTTCAATTAATACAATTATATGATTAAAACATAACTAATTTTTTGGCAATAAACTGAACTTGATGCTTTAATCGATTACAAAAATTGATTTTAATACAGACTGTAGTTGATTAAAAATCATTACAAGCTAATGAAACCCTTTTCCACAATAATTTTCGTGATTTTTATACGTATTTCGACAACTAACATGTCATCGTCAGCAGCATAATTAATCACAGTACCCACACCTGGATCCACAGTGAAACCCACAAAGAAACTCAAAAGACAAACACACACTGGCGTGTGTGAAGAGGGTTTTATTCATCTTTAGTGATTAATTACAAAATATAATATACGAGGAAGGTTTCAAATATTTTTTACCTGACACAGAGATGGCACTAGTATCGTCGTATTTTTTAAATGTGCAAATTAGATGGCGTGGTGCAAAATTTCACAGATGTGCATTTAGTTGCTTGATTTGTGTCGATTGAGAAAATGTAGAAGGAAAGTTTTGGCATTTTTTTGAAAAAAAATTGATGGGGAGTCCAAGTTGTAAAATACTTCTCTACGTTTATTTTAGGGGATTTAACCTAACTTGATATGCAAATATTGAATTTCTCAAACCGATTAAATTTAACGTACGAGATATGTACGTTCTTTATACCGGGTTCCTATTGACCATTTAGTTTGTCCAATGTATTTCCTTATCACAAACTCGACTACTAGTATCATCGAATCACTATATTTGTTAAATGTGTAAACTAGATGGCGTGGTGCAAAATTTCAGAGATGTGCATTTAGTTGCCTGTTTTGTGTGAATGGAGAAAAGAAAGAAGGAAAGTTTTTTGACATTTTTTGAAAGAAATTGATAGGGAGTCCAAATTATAAAGTACTTCTACACGTTTATTTTAAGAGATTTAACGTAACCCGCTATGTAAAGTTGCATACATAGCGCTGAATATTAAGAAATGGAAATTCGTCTTTATGAGTGGTTTTTAAATCAACGCGAGAAAAGGTGCACAATAACTGGACCTATATTAAAAACGAAAGCTAAGTCGATTTTTGATGAAGTGTATTCCGATAAAGATGAAAGTGCATTCCATGTAAGTGATGGATGGTTAACCAATTTTAAGCATCGACACGGTATTCGTTACTTGAAAATTGCCGGGCAAAATACAATACTTTCTAGTGATGTTGAGGCGGTGACTCCATTTATTCATAAACTTCGAGCCAAAGTAGCTGAAATAGGGCTTATGCAGACACAAATATATAATGTCGATGAAAGTGGTTTATTTTTCCGTTGCCTACCAGATAAGACATATGTTACTGCTAATGAAAAATCTGCCCCTGAATACAAAATACATAAAGAACGCATTTCAATTTTACTAGGGCCAAATTCTCATGGTTCACATAAATTAAAGCCATTAGTTATTGGAAATGCAAGAAAGCCAAGATGTTTTAAAGGATTTAATAATCCACTTCATTATAACTTTTCAAAAAATGCTTGGATGACTTCGCGGATCTTTCATGAATGGTTTCACAAAATATTTATTAAAGAGGTGAGGAAAAGAAATCTTGTTTTTTAGATTTAGAATTTTTAATATATTTTCCGTTCAACGGATCATCCATTTTTCTGAAGAGAACAATTTACCTTCGAAGGTTCCTTTACTTACTGATAATTGCTCTGCTCATTCTCCAATCAAGGAACTTCATAGTGCCGATGGAAACAGTTGCATATTTCTTTCCACCAAATGTGACAGCAGCCGTGCAAACAATAGATCAAAATACCATAAAGATAACAAAGTTTACTTACAGAAGTAAACTTCTTCCTCACGTAATATCTAAAAGTAGTGAAATGAATACTGTTTTGAAACGCCATTCAATTCGCAGTGCAATAATTTTTTTGAACCAAGCTTGGTATGAGTTACCACAAAGCGTACTAAAGAATTCTTGGTTCAAATTGTTAAATTGGGACTCTAATCAATACGACAGCGACGATGATTTGCCCTTAGCACAATTATTAGGTTGTTACATATGAAATGTCCAATTTTGTAAGGAATAAAAAAAAGTCTAAATTTAAAAAAATATAAATATTTATTCTGCAAAATAGTCTCCATTTACATCAATAGTTTGTTGCCAACGGTCTGGAAGCTGAAAAATTCCCTTTGAAAAGAAATCTAGGTTTTGACGGCTCACATATTGCTCAAACACTGCTATTACAGACTCCCGGTCAGGGAAGTCCCTATTTCTTAAGTGATTGTCTAAACTATCTGCTTCTGGGTTTCCGGGCTGGAACTGCGTCACTAGTATATCTGCCGACGTTTCGTACCCATTTGTATGGGACATCTTCAGGGCTGAACTACTGCACTGAAACTGGTGTAAGTCGATGGGGGACGTATGGATAATGGGTCATGGGTCAATGGAGCGTTTACGGTTACGGTTGGGTAGATCGGCACAATAGGACGCTGCCGTGATGGTTTCACCAGGTTGCAAAAATGAATAGTGAATAATACCCTTACTGGTCCACCATACAGTCACCATAATCTTTCGCGGGTGAAGTGATACTCGTCCATGCTGTATTGGTGCTTCACCTCGATCTAACCATTGTCCTGACCGTCTCCGATTATCATAAAGTATCCACTTTTCGTCACACGTTACCACTCGATGAAGAAACGGTTCAACTTTCTGTCGATTAGCCAAAGAGGTAGTCACTTCTAATCGACGGAGCTTATTGGCTTCCGTTAATTGGTGCGGCACCCATCGATCGAGTTTCTTCACTTTGCCAATCGAAGAAAGGTGACGACTAATGGTGGCAATGGACACTTGAAATGTTTCTGCAAGGCTACGCACTGTTGTCGACGGATTACTTTCAACTTCTACACGCAGCTCGTCGTCATTAACGGTGCTACGCGCATATCCGCGAGGCTCATTTTCCAAATCAAAATTTCCCTCGCTGAATTTTTTAAACCATCGCCGTAATGTGCGTTCATTACACGTGGTTTCACCGAACATCTGATTAATTTCTCGCCTTGCTGCAGCTGCATTTAATCCCTTTTTAAATTGAAAGAGGTAAATTGCCCGAATATTTCTTGGCGACAGCATTTCCATAGGCGAGACAAGGACAGGTGTATTAATCTTTCCAAGAAATGGAACAGGTACACACTTCACAATAAATACCCTTTTCTACAAATACAATAATAATTTTCACCAAAAACATACACGTCTTCACACAGGTGCGATTCAGTTCAGACTGAAGGAAAAAACGGACATTACATTTGTAACAACCTGATACTTCAAAAAGATTATGTATGGAATGAAGTTCTCGAAAGGAACCTAAGTCTCCTAAAAGAAATTGCACCAAACAATCCTATTGGTGTACACGAAATCGAAGGAATGTAATGAAGATGTTGTTAGAAACGGACTTGGAGACGAACTCAATAGCGATGATGATGCTTCAGACAGCGATGACAGAGTTATGGAAGACATATCAATAATTCCTTTTTCTAGAGCCATGGAAAGCGTCAACAACTTGATACAATGGTGCAAAAATAGGAAGTTGAATTCCACCAAGCACATGTTCAATTTCTTGTTCCTCCGCACGACATAGTTCTTTCTAATATTATAAAACTAAAAAAACAAACTCACATTACAGATTATTTGTGTACAAATAACGATAAATAAATAATAAACAAAAAACCTTTTTGAATAATTAATAATTTTTTATCCTCGGTGTTATTTTTAGCTATTTTGGGCTAATTGTAAAAATGTTGGGAAATTAGAACAATTTGAAAATTAGAATTGTCCCGGGAACAAAGTGGTTCTAATTTGTGAGCGTCTACTGCAAATGTTATACGAGGAGCTATCAATAAATAAGGGAATTTGCGTAAAATCAAAAGCAGGGAATCTAAGTACGTTTGCAATAAGAGTTGTTAAATATATTTTAATAAACATTTTCTCACAAAATTGTTTTGTATTTTCATTTGATTGCTAATATTTTGTGTAACCGAGCATATCATCGAGTAGGTAATTACATAAAAGAAAAATTAAAATTAAAAACGTCCCTAAGGACAAAGAAGAAACCGACAAAACAAATAATCACACAAAATACCACCTTCGCTAATTGTTTATGGTAAATTTACCGATAGACAATTCCCATTTCTATTTCCTGCCAATAATTCTTTCCTGTTTATTTTCACTCCTCCGTCTCGCCATTACAGTTACACCGGTAAAGACCGACATGATGACTTATAAATCGCCCAAAATAGATCTAATAACAACCAAGGGGTATTTACCACCCTGAGAGGGTATAAATTACCCCCGTGAAAGGGAGGCCGATCTAGGCGTGATCATGGTGTGCGGTCTAAACTGGGTCCGTGTATAATTACTCGGACACCTTTCGCCATACAGCTGCTATCGTATATATGTATTGAGGTAGATGTGTGTGCTCTTTAACGGACTGACTCTCCGCAAAGGTGAAGTGGAGATATGTAATCGTTCACGTGAACGCCTTATAAATTAGTTAAAAGTGACAGTTTGCAATTAGAAACTATTACAAGTCGGGATTTATTAGTTCATTTCGAAAGAGCAGACTGTCCAATGAAAGGTATGAGTGCGCGAAACTAGTTGATAGTTTGATGAGATACTTTGAAATACGACGTTTAACACTGCTTTCTATTTAATTGTGAGATAAATCAATATCAAATGGGAGAAACAGAAACACTGCTGTAACTTTTCTGGTCCTAAATTTTATAAATATACCCTTACAGCACGAGTTTATAGAATAACAAAAACTGCGTGATTAACACTTGATTGTTTTGTAATTGGATCAACCTACATTTGCAAAAGTGGTCTATATGGACACCCAAGGACTGATTTTGTCTCTCTGGGGATTCACGTTAGCAAAAAAAAAATTGGAAGCCCTCGAGATTTAAATAAGGACACACTAAGTTATAATGAATATTTAAGCGTGCCCTAAATGATGTAATACACCTAACATAGACTGCGACTAACATACGTGGTTTGTTCAAAAAGAAAGGTGAATTTTGGATTTTTTCGAAAAGTATTTATTTATTCATCAATATACATTTTGTCCTCTTCAAAGTACTCCCCCTCAGATATAATGCACTTATGCCAGCGCTTCTTCCCATCCTCGAAGCACTTCTGAAATGCGCTTTTCGGTATGGCCATCAGCTCGTTCTTCGATTCTGACTTTATCTCATCAATTGTGGCAAAACGCTTTCCTTTCATTGGTCTCTTCAGTTTTGGGAATAGGAAAAAGTCGCAGGGAGCCAAATCTGGTGAATAACGTGGTTGAGGCATGATTAGGGTGTTGTTTTTGGCCAAAAAATCACGAACAAGCATGATGTGTTAGCTGGTGCATTATCGTGATGCAGAATCCATGATTTTCTTTTCCACAATTCCGATCGTTTGAGCCGCATCGCTCCACGCAAACGTGGCATAACCTCCTTGTAGTATTCCTTATTAACCGTACGAGCTGTTGGCAAGAACACATGATGCACCACGCCATTGTAATCGAAGAAAATAGTGAGCAAAACCTTCACATTTGATCGAACTTGGCGTACATTTTCTCGGCCTTCTGTAAAGCGCTTGTACCACTTATAAACACTTTTTTTGAGACAAAGTGGACTCGCCAAAGGCCACAGTCAACATTTCAAGTACCCTGGAGCACTTTATTCCATTTTTAATGCAAAATTTAATACATATTCTAGCGTGACTAAGCTTTTCAGTTATGAAAAACAAACTACTAATCCAAATTGGCTGATAATGTCAACATATGACTAACACATGTGAACCAACATAACAAAAAATTTCGATAATCGAATGTACACAGCGCGCGAAAATTCAAAATTCACCTTTTCTTTTGAACAAACCACGTACACTACCGACTGTAAATGAGAGATCACATACTATCGATAGAATCGCTCTGTCTTTATACCTGGGTTTCGTTAGGGACAATTGAAATAACAGATGTGAACGCGTTTCTGGGAAGTTTACCAATAATATCCGGATCATTATGTAAATTATATAATCATATTTGTTACCGTAAAATATTATAATTTCTTTTAGTCCTTTTGTGACCTGTATTCAGTATTAATACTTGACCTGAAAATATTTATTTTGAAGTGTTTTTTTACATTACAAGATTATAATGGTTCTAAGAAACCATTTATAGGTATTTGTGGTACCACACTGCATGATGCAATCTAAGAAAAATTTAGTATTCGTCAAGAATCTGTCCGAGTAAGTTGTAATACAAATATTCGTGAACAAACATATAAAATGCCAAAAAGAAAGGAATTGAGTGCAGAATTTCGTAGTGCTATAATAACATTATATAAAGAAAAATTGTCACGGAGAGTAGCGCAAAAATTAACATTAACACATCATGGGGTGCAAGGTACAGTGAAAAGGCAGATAACAACGGATGCAATGCAACTAAAAAATGTGTAGGAAGACCAAGGATGACCGTTAAACAAGAAAATTTGCAGCTGGAACTGTTATCTAAACGAAATAGACGGTTAAGAGCTTCAAAGCTTTGCTCAGAATTAAACAAAAATCGTGAAAATCCGCTGTCACTGACTACCATAAAGATACGTTTATCAAAGGTGGGAGTAAAAGTGCGATTTGCAGCTTGTAAACCATTGCTACGATCACGAAATCGTAAAAAACGATTACAATGGGCCAAGGAGCACCAACATTGGAATGTGGAATTGTGGAAGCGGGTTCTGTGGACGAACTAATCCAAGTTGCAAAAGTTTGGAAGTAATCGACGAGTTTTTATTCGTAGACGAGTTGGCGAAAGGCTGATATCAGAATGTGTTGGGCCAACAGTTAAACACGGTGGAGGTTCAGTTCTTCTTTGGGGATCATTTTCTTCAAATGTTGTTGGATATTTGCATAGAATTGATAGAATTTTAAGAAAAGAAGAATATTAAATTGATAGACGAAGGTTTTTATTTCCAGCAACATAATGATCCCAAACATAGTGCTAACCTTTGTAAGGACTGTGTGAAACAAAAAGAAGAAGGACTTCTTGTAAATATGATTTGGCCTGCATAATCGTCCGATATAAATCCTATCGAGTTGCTGTGGAATGAGCTAGACAAAAAAGTGAGAGAACATTGTCCAAAATCGCAGCAACAGCTGCGGAAACACCTTACAAATGCTTAGAATAATATTCCAATTGAAACTCTTCAAAAACTATGTTGACGCTACCCAAAATTTCTAAAGAAGTTATTAAGTGTAAAGGTGGATATTTTGACGAAAGTCCCTTAAAATAAAAAGTGCTAATTTTTCTTTCTTCATAGAACTAATATTATTTTGCTATCTGCTTCTGGGTTTCCGGGCTGGAACCGCGTCACTAGTATACCTGCCGACGTTTCGTACCCATTTGTATGGGACATCTTCAGGGCTGAACTACTGCACTGAAAACTGGTGCAAGTCGATGGGGACACGTTTATATATGGATAATGGGTCATGGGTCAATGGAGCGTTACGGTTGCGGTTGGGTAGACTACACAACGCTTGGCAATCCTGCATCTCTAATCTACCCAAAAAATTGAAAAGAAAAATAACATGCAAATACAACAGTCCATACAGAAGTCTACAAATCAGTGCTCAACAAGTTCATTCTTGTCGGATAATAATAATAATAATATAGATATTACTAGGCGTACGGGAAAGTCATTAAAGGTTTTTCTAGCAGATGTCACTAGGCTTAAGTATGCAGTATTATGATTCGAAACATATGTCATTTTATTCTGCTGACGTCAAGCTTCAAAGCCATACATGTTATATTTTGTGAAAGTAACACCATCATAGATATATACCTCTTTGAAAATGTCTAGTTTCGTCCCTGAAAATGTCCATTTGCGTTACGCATTACTTTTCTTATTTAATCAAAAGAAAAAAGCCGCTGAAAGACATCGTTTGCTGGTAGAAACTTACGGTGAGCATGCTCCAATCATAAAAACATGTGAGGCGTGGTTTCAACAATTCAAAAGTGGTGGCTTCGATGTGCAGGACAAATAACATTCTAGTAGACCGAAGAAGTTTGAAGATGCGAAACTGTAGGAGTTATTGGAAGAAGACCCAACTCAAACTCAAAAACAATTGGTAGAAGCGTTAAATGTGACCACAGAAACTATTAATGACCGATTACGAGCAACGGGAAAAATGTAAAAGATGGGAACATGGGTTCCACATAAATTGAATGACAGACTAATGGAAAATCGAAAAATTTTCTGTGAAATGCTGCTTCAAAGGTAGGATCGGAAGTGAGGGGTGATGAAAACTTGATTTATTTCGATAACCCTAAGTGCTAGAATTCATGGTTATCACCTGGCGAAGCCGGCTCATCAACACCAAGGCTAAATCATTTTGATCGCAAGGCAATGCAATGTGTTTGGTGGGACCAAGGCGACGTGATGGGTTGTGAACTGTTGTGATGTGGTGAAATAGTTAATACTTATCGTTACAGACAACAAATTACCAATTCGAACCATGCATTGATAGGAAAACGTCCGGAATGGGCCGGAAGATACGGTAAAGTCATTTTACAGCACGATAACGTGTCGTCTCATACAGTAAAATCGGTCAAGTGAGCGTTGAAAGCACATGGATGGGACATAATAGCCGACGCCCCGTACACACCAGACCTTGCTCCGTCCAACTATCATCTTTCCGCATCAATGGGACACCCATTTGCAGAGCAGCAGTCGCCTGAAAGATGGGCAAGATATGTAGAATCAAATGGCCAATACTTTGAACAAATAAATCCATTTTCTTGAAAATTATGTAGTTTTTTTTTGGTAATGACTTTCCGGTACACATGGTATATAACCTAACAATTTTCCAAAAAAAAAATCAAAATGAAAACGAAAAATATTATCAATAGACATGACAAATTATTATGGAATTGCAGAGAGAATGTTGGGAATTTTTTTAAAAATTAAAGTTAGAAATACAGATACAAAACATGGAATCTTTATGACTTCAACCGTGTCTGCTAAATTAAAGAATACTAAAGAAACTCTCTGCTTTAAAATTACACAGAACATTCGCAATATCTCTATTAAAAAATTACAGGTATCAGATTCTATTAAAGAGATTCATTATTGTTAACAGACGGCAGTAAAAATTCTTTCTTCAATTAGAGATCCTGTTATTAAACAACAGCGTGCTCGTACATATGTCCTTAATATAAAGTTACTTCAAATAATCATTCAACTAATTACAAATACCTATTAATTAATAAGAGGCCGAAACAATTAAATTACCATAAATATTGTTAGCGGTGCACATCGGACGACTACAATTTCATTCATTAATTAAGGTTCGCGAGTACAAGCCTGTAATAAAATACAAATTAAACAATTGTATTCCTTGCTTCCGTCTAATCCACTTTACTAATAACTGTACAAGAATAGAAACTATAGACATTACCAATGTAATGTGCGCATTTATACACAAATGCCTATGTATGTAGACATACACGAACATGCGGTAATATCAGTAAGAGTATTAATAAAAGAATGAAACAGTTGATTGTTAGTCATTAATATAATATGATATTTCGAGAAAGTAGTTTAATATATGTACACTTCTAAAAGTTGGATTGTAAGACTGCTTTTCATATGTCTAAATTAAGTATAAATTGAATTGAAAGACCATATTGCTAGCTTTGGATTAAGTTTTCCAATGTGCAATCCTTACAAGTTGTGATACGAAATTGGAATTACACTTTGTACATTCATATATAGTTGAAATCAGGAATGTTTTCCGAGCACGTGATCACTGTCGTATGAAATAAGATGTCGACAGGAAGTGAGGATGTCAAATTAAATACTATATTTATATTGTTATCAGATGCAATAATGTTAGGAGTTACGATTGATACAAAGGGTACTAGGAAAGTTTTGCAATATAGCTTTATTTAATTTTTTCAACGTAATTTCCTCTACACTCAATACACCTCTTCATCCTCCGAAACCAATCTTTAAACCAGTTCTGCCAAGTTTCACTAGGGAGTAAAGCACACTCGTTGTCCCAAGCCCGCAGAAGGTCCTCGTTACTGGAAAACCGCCTCCATTTTAGCTTCATTTTCACATGCGGGAACAGTGCAAAGTCGCAGAGAGTAAGATCTGGACTGTAGGGAGGGTGGTCGAACAGTTTTAATCCTGTCGTGGTCAAATATTCGGAGCAGGCTTTGGCGTGGTGAGCTAGGGCATTATCGTGATGGAGGAACCAGGTGTCCATTCTTGACTTTAGCCACAGGTTCTTCATAGATCCAATGCTTTTAGACAGGCACTGTTCAGTATACTAACCAGCTGTGACTGTCTTCTGTGTGTACAAAACGACGCGTACAGCTACCATTTTCTTCTTTACAGATAGGGATATTCTGACAACTACGGGTGTGTTCTCAACATCAAAGACGCAAACTTTGTTTTGAGCTTTGGTCGGCACATCGTAATAATACAGCCAAGTCTCGGCACCTGTCACGATGTTGTTCACTTACCGAGATTGTCCCTTATTAAATTTTTTAGCATCTCCCGGCACCAAGTCACACGTTGTGTCATCTGCTCTTCAGTCAGTCGATTCGGTACCCAGAGAGAACAAAGTTTTTCTACGTGCAAATGATCATGCAGAATCGAACAAATTGCTGGTGCATTTAGGCCTGAAGTACTCTCTATCTGTTCGTAAGTCACTCGCCTGTCGTCGCCAAGCATTTTCCTCACAGTAGTAACGTTTTCCTCCGTAACTGACGTTCGTGGCCCTCCCGGCCTCTCAGCATCCTCCACAGTTAAATTTCCCCGTTTGGAATTCTCTACACCACCTGAATATCGTTGTGCGAAATGGACAAACATCACCTAGCGCAAGAGTCATTTCTTCGAAGCACTGGTCTATGTTTAAACCACGCACGAAATTATAGCACAAAACTGCCCTTATCTCATTTCGTCACCACGATGCCATCGCAAGCACTTTACACTCTCACTGCTAATGAATAACTGAGCCCATCGACTTGGCGCGGCGGCTGCTATGCACGTATAAACATGTCTCAACATGCAGCAACGAGCAGCTACCTACGATTCATTGTTGCGTCATATTGCAAAACTTTCTTAGTACCCTTTGTATAACCTGAGAAGTTTGTAAATATAGGATACAGTAAAGGTCATGAATATTGCTAAAACAAGCACATGTTTGTATTAACCTTTAGGAAGCACTAATGCATTGGAAAGGGTATTTATTAATGAATCATTTATTTTCAAGCAAGGTGCATATTGGTATCTTAATGATACTTATCTGAAACATCATAGAAAGTACAAAAACCACATCTGGAAAATGAAATAAAAATGTATGCAGGCATTTATATCTTATGAAATATTATTGAAATGATTATACAAGTTTACAAATTCCGGTCAACTTTTGGATCGGAGCAGTTGAGAACAAATCTTTATTTGAGGTGCTGAATTCAAATTCGGGTTTCGTTTTTCAAAATTGGTTCTAGTTTGTGAGTTCGCGCATGTTGGCAGCACTGCGCTATCATAATGACAGTCAGCTGTTGGCGTCGCTAGAAACATTATTTAATTTGAATTTTTAAAGTTTCATTTTGAATCCAAAACGTGTGAAAATGCAACGACAGAATTGTAAAATTGATTCAAAGTGTTTTTGTTATGTTTGCGGATGTTGTATGATCAGAAAAAGTGACAAAGTTATTACTAATGTGATCAGAAATGCATATTTTCATTATTTTGGTTTTTCTATATCAAACACTTACAAGCCGTGGGTACCGAAATTGTTTTGTAATGCGTGTAGCATAATACTATACAAGTGGTCTCGCGGTAAAAAAGTATGTTTTTCATTTTCATTGCCGATGTTATAGAGACAGCCGAAAAATCATGTAGATGATTGTTAGTTTTGCTTGATGAATGTCGTCGGTCTAAATGCAAAAAAACCTAGCAAAATATAAATATCCCGAAGTATCATCAGTGTCTAAGCCAGTTCCCCGTGCGAGCAATGATCCTTTGCCAATTTGGCCTTATCAAAAACTTTGTCAAAGCGCTCGACCGTGAAGGACCTGCTTTTGAGTACTTGACCAAGTTGTTTCCCAAATTGTCGTACGCCAAAATCAAAGAGGGAATATTTGTCGGACCTGATATTCGAAAATTAATGGCCGACAGAAACTTTACAAAATGTTTAACGCCCAATGAAGCAGCAGCATATTTACCATTTGAAGATGTTTTTCACAACTTTCTCGGTAACCGCAAATCCCCGGATTTCAAGAAGAAAATCGACAGTTTGCTGCAAAATTATTGCAAGATTGGAGCTCGAATGTCTCTCAAAATACATTTTCTGCATTCCCGTCTCGAATTTTTTCCTGAAAACTTGGGTGATACAAGCGACGAGCAAGGAGAGCGACTGCACCAAGATTTGGTGAAAATTGAAAAACGATACCAAGGATTTTGGGACGAGGGCATGATGAGCGACTACTGTTTGACTTTAATGCGTGAAACAGATCCCAAACAGTACAAGCGAACCAGTTCGACTGCTCTTCATTTCTAATTTAACACTTTTTAATGAATAAAATGGAGATTAATTGACAAAAATTGTAAAAAACGTGTTTATTTAATATCTCGAAAACTAGAACCAATATCAAAAAACGGAGTGCAGATTCGGATTCAGCGCCCCAAATAACCTTAGAAACAGCTTTTGGTTGCTTAGATCCAAAAGCGTGTATACTTGTGTTATTAAATACCTCATAAGAAGAATTAGTTCGTTATTAAATGAAAAAGAAAATAACATTTAAAATTTTAACATAAAACTGGATAAAAATAGTGTAATATAATTTGAAGGCGATTTTGCTGGTTGTATTGACGTCAACCAGTTATCCGTGGTTACGTTCCTGTTTGTACCATGTATCCTGCGAGATAGTTTCTTAACGAAGTACTCTCCCAAAAGCACTCCTGCTGTATCAGTCACTTTTCCGAGATAAGGGGCGGAATCAGTCATATAACTTGTGCCACTGTCACATCATTTCTAACTTGATGCCGTACTTTGCGGGTTTGTTTGCGATGTACATACGAAATTTGCACCAACCTCTGAAAGCCTATAGTTGCTCGTCAACACTAACGTTTGTTTCAGCTTCATAATTTACTCGGCACTGAGTAATAAGCATTTCCCAAATATTCCTAATGGACGTGAATGGATTATTATTTTGTCGAAATGTGAATGTCTTGTAATCGAATCAAAAGCATCGCAGAAGGAAATAAAATATCTCTTTGCTCATACATGCTACGTAACTTGTACCAGAATACTTTGTATTGAACAGTTCACTAAGGATCGAGTAGTTGTCTTTCATAGCTGCAGTTAATGCCAGAATACCAACGAGTGCTTCGATATCTTAGTGGAGTTTTGCGTAAATGAGTTTCTTTCTTGGTTTTGTTATCTATCTCAATTTCAGAGTTCGTCCATTTCACAACGTCTTCAAATATCTCCTGAGTCATAAATTTTTGGAAAAGTAGCACCTGTCACAATTGCTTTTCTTATTTAATCAAAAGAAAAAAGCCTCTAAAATTTATCGTTTGCTAGTAGAAACTTCCGGTGAGCATGCTCCAACAATAAAAACATGGGTATCTCCCGAGTCATACATTTTTGAAAAAGTAACACCTGTCACAATACGAGTTGGACCCCTAGCAATTCTGATTATATTTATTCCTGCTGTTCTCCCTGATAGACGCTCTTTACCTGTAGCCCAAACATGACGACTGCGACTACGGAGATTTCTTTGCGTCAAGACCAATACATTTGAATCAGTACCTAAATTCTCTTCCTGTGTAATTGGTAGCCTTCGTGGCTCCGAATAACGCACCGATGAACGGGAAGAGGAAAGCGTGTGTACATTCTCATTGTCAGACGGGTCTTTTTGAATATCACTTTGCACATAAATATCCACATTGTCTTCTCTTTCGCAATGGCATGGCACCTCCGACTCATTTATTATTTCCTCTTCCAACAATAAACGCTATCTCTGCATTCAAAAGTTCTTCTTGAATACAAGGCTGAAAACTTGGGAAACGTGGAATCGAAAAGCTGCTGGAATATTGGGAGGAAATCACAAGTAATGGAAGAAAATGTGTTTTTGATTAATCCATGTGTCTTGTTTGTTAAATAAATGTATAAACTTTAAGTTCAATAAAAGCGCTAACTAATTCATGCATCGACCTAATAAATAAATGCAGTACAACGCACGAAAAAGCGTATTTTAAGCACTAAAATTTAACATTTCGCTTCGTTAATTTTTTTCTAAAATTGAACACGTTTACTGCAAATGATGTTGTGCGTGCCATTTCACGATGTGCTATACTTCATTATAGACTCGCGTTAGAAACACGTGTAATCGACTAATTGAAAGTAGAAGGTACTTACGTATATGCATCAAATACGTTATTTATTTGGAATAGGCATAATTACTTGTGTTCATGTTAATAGATATAGGTATATATGCATATAAAGTTTTCCAATAGGGATGATATGACTTTGAAGTCACATTTCTGCCATTTGTAATATGTCATGATCTGTTATTTGTTTTCCATTGTATTCAGTAGTGTTTACAATTTCATCATGGAGAGATATACGCAAGAACAACGTTTACAAATTATTAAGTTTTATTATCAAACTAATCGTTCTCCAATTGCAACTTTTCGTGCGCTTTTGCCAATTTATGGTCGTAATAATCGTCCAAGTGTGCTCGTTATTCGTCGAATTGTTAAAAATTTTGAGGTTACATTTTCTTTACATAATTTTCAAGTGCCAATAAGACAAAGAACCGCTCGAAGTAATGCAAATATTGCTGCCGTTCAGGCAAGCGTTACTGAAAACCGTAATTTGTCGATTCCAAGACGTTCTCAACAATTGCGACTGTCTCAAACCATAACTTGGCGGATTTTGAGAGAGGATTTTGGTTTGCATCGCTATAAAATTGTTCTCACTCAAGAACTGAAGCCATTGGACCACCGTAAACGTCGTGAATTTGCTGATTTTGCCTTGGAACAACTTGAAAACGATAATGACTTTCTTAAGAAAATCATCTTCTCTGATGAGGCTCATTTTCATCTGGATGGTGTGGTAAATAAACAAAACTGTCGATTCTGGTGCGAAAAAAATCCACAAATTATTTATGAAAAACCATTACATTCACCTAAATTGACAGTTTGGTGTGGTTTTTGGTATGGTGGAATCTTCGGTCCGTACTTCTTTCAAAATGAAGCTGGTAACACCGTTACTGTCAATGGAGAGTGGTATAGATTGATGACAACCAACTTTTTATGGCCGACATTGGAAGAAGTTGATTTTGACAACATTTGGTTCCAACAAGACGGGGCTACGTGCCACACAGCAAATGCAACAATAGAATTATTGCGAGAAAAGTTTGGAGATTCGATTATTTCAAGAAATTTTGATATTGAATGGCCTCCAAGAAGTTGTGATTTAACACCATTAGATTATTTCTTGTGGGGTTATTTGAAGTCATTGATCTATCGAAATAAACCAGACTCTCTTCAAGCTTTACAAGTCAATATTGAACGTGCCATTCATGACATACGACTAGATTTAGTGGAAAAAGTGCTCGAGAATTGAGTTCATCGAATTCGTACCTGCAGAAGAAGTCGTGGAGGCCATTTGAATAACGTTTTATTTCAAACTTAATTGTATCCATTGTACTTCACATTAAATATAAAACTTTTGAATTTTTTTAACAATAAGTGTGTTTTTTTAAAGAAATCATATCACTCTTATTGGAAAACCTTATATAAATATATATGTATATATAATACTTGTTTCACAATATACAATTATACATTTTTGTCTTAATAGTGCTGCTGGCCATGACGGCATCAATTTAAATATGCAGAAGATCTGTTTTCCATATTTTGACAAATGTAAATATATACCAGGTGTACCGGAAAGTCATTATCGGTTTTTCTAACAGATTCTGCGAAAGTAACACTGTTACAGATTTATACCTCTTTGAAAATGTCGAGTTTCGTGTCTGAAAAAGTGCATTTGCGACACGAATTACTTTTCTTATTTAGCCAAAGGAGAAAAGCCGCTGAAAGTCATCGTTTGCTGGTTGAAACTTACGGTGGTGCTCCAATCATAAAAACATGTGAGGCGTGCTTTCGACAATTCAAAAATGGTGATTTCGATGTGCAAGATAAAGAGCGTTCTGGTTGACCGAAAATGTTTGACGATGGGAAACTGCAGGAGTTATTGGAAGAAGACCCAACCCAACTCGAAAACAATTGATGTTGTGTCTAGAGTATTTCTTTCCTTTGTATTCATATTGATTGTGATATAGATTTATTAAATCATGCTTGGAACTTCATTAATGCTTGTACGATCATCTGGAAATTGCTGTACTCCAGTGTTTCCAATAAAGTCTACCAGGATTACAATTTTGCTCTAGTTAGTCCACGTATTTGTTTTTTTTTGTATTGAACTATCTCTATCACTTTCACTAATATCTGGATTACTTGGCAAAAAACTACGAGACTTCCACTACCACTAATATTTGTAATATCATCATGTATTTCGCCATGTTGTAGTTTCGATCTACGTTTTGCTAATTATACTGCCAGATTCTTCAAGTTATTCTACTAGGATGGAGATTCCAAAACAGATCTCGAAGAAGCTGACGATATGAACAACGAAACGTGTAGATACTACGACAACATGACGAAAACCGAACTAACTACCCATGAAAACCTACGTAATTTTATAACCAATATTGTTTCCACTTTCAGCATCACACATTTTGGAAGACACCGCACAAAGTACACAAATTTGCCATCAGCAATAACTGAAAAATATAGGCCACAAGTTAGGATCTCTGGTCCTCAATGTGCTAAAATTGTATTTTTATTAAAACAAATGAAATCGGCGTGAATTTTAACAATACAAATACGTCCAATTAGAAAACTGACACCTATACGTCAATTATCCTTTCAAATTCGTTTCTACGTAGTTAGATAATTGAACGGAAGCAACATAAACAACAAACATATCCGTAATAACGCCATATTTTAGCTGAAAATATTTCAACAAGCTGCCAGTACGAACAACGAAATCTGGTCGAAACTATGACAAAATAGTAAAAGCCATATTAAAAAACTACCCGTGAAAATCTATTTAATTTTATGACCAATATTGTTTCCACTTTCCACTTCACTTGGTACAGTTTAGAAGATGCTGAATAAAGTATGCAAAACTTGAATTAGTGTCTCCCGTCACCAAAATTGAAAAATAAAGGTCATGAATTGTCGTCTCCAGTTCTCAATATGCTAGCATTACATTTTTATTAAAACATGAAATCGGGGTGATTTTGTAACAATACAAATACGTCCAATTAGAATACTGAAACCTATACGTCGATTATCCTTTCAAACTCGTTTCTACGTACTTAGATAATTGTTGCTAATGGAAGCAACAGAAACAACAAACATATCCGTAATAACGCCATATTTTAGCTGAAAATATTTCAACAAGCTGCCAGTACGAACAACGAAATCTGGTCGAAACTATGACAAAATGGTAAAAGCCATATTAAAAAATTACCCGTGAAAATCTATTTAATTTTATGACCAATATTGTTTCCACTTTCCACTTCACTTGGTACAGTTTAGAAGATGCTGAATAAAGTATGCAAAACTTGAATTAGTGTCTCCCGTCACCAAAATTGAAAAATAAAGGTCATGAATTGTCGTCTCCAGTTCTCAATATGCTAGCATTACATTTTTATTAGAACATGAAATCGGGGTGATTTTGTAACAATACAAATACGTCCAATTAGAATACTGAAACCTATACGTCGATTATCCTTTCAAACTCGTTTCTACGTACTTAGATAATTGTTGCTAATGGAAGCAACAGAAACAACAAACATATCCGTAATAACGCCATATTTTAGCTGAAAATATTTCAACAAGCTGCCAGTACGAACAATGAAATCTGGTCGAAACTATGACAAAATGGTGAAAGCCATATTAAAAAACTACCGGTGAAAATCTATTTAATTTTATGACCAATATTGTTTCCACTTTCCACATCAGTTGGTACAGTTTAGAAGATGCTGAACAAAGTATGAAAAATTCGAATTAGTGTCTCCCGTCACTAAAATTGAAAAATAAAGGTCATGAATTTGTGTCTCCGGTCCTCAATGTGCTAGCATTACATTTTTATTAAAACAAATAATAATAATAATAATAATAATAATAATAATAATATCTTTATATTGTCCAACAGACAGGCCATTTAAAGGACAAATCAAACAATATGTGCAGTGTGCAAGTATTAAATGAAACTAACTTAAATATATATAAAAATTAAAATATACAATAATAATAATAAATAAAAACTAAAAACTTAATAATATATTTATAGGCAAAAAAAATAACTTATATGAAACCAAAGTTGTACCGCACTCTTAAACCACCGAAAGTATTACCTATGAAAAGGATCTGGGAATAACCTATTCGCATTCCTGCACATATGGGTTAGCGGAGCTTTCAATAGAACATTAGTCCTGGCCCTCGGAAGAGCGAAGGAATCAAAAGACCGAGTGGAATGAGAAGGAACCAATAGACAAACCTGAGACAGTACAGAAGGGGCATCCACACCATTATTAACCAAGTTAACAAGAAACTTCGCACTGGTAGCATCCCTACGACAAGACAAAGATTGGAAGCCGTGTCTAACCAATAACGCCTCATAATCAACTCCCCTCGGTGGGTATGTACCATCAAGCCGGTAAGATAAGTACTTTAAAAATCTTTTCTGGATTCTCTCCAGAAACAAACTTTGATAAATATAGCACGGATACCATACCACCGAGGCATACTCAAGCTTAGTCCGGACAAAAGCATAGTATAAAACCTTGAGAGCCGTAATGTTATTAAAATGTCTGCAGGAACGCAGGAATGAAATCGGCCTGATTTTGTAACAATACAAATACGTCAAATTAGAAAAATGACATCTTTACGTCGATCGTCTTTTTAAACTCGTTTCTATTTAGATAATTGTTGCTAACGGAAGCAACAGAAACAAACATATCCGTAATAATTTTATGCAGCAAATATTCTAAAACGAAGTATTCCAAATATTAAAAAACAAACGATAATTCGTATTTTGTCTAGAAAGAGCAGTAAAATAAAAGAAACAACAAAAAAAAACACGAATGCACATGTGCCAAGCGAAACAGTCGAAGAACGCGTCATAATTCACAGGGAATAAACCCCTCCAGGATAATAAACACATGTTAAATCTCTTTTATAAAACAAAACCTCATTAATTTCAACTGAAACAAATGACACAATCGGTTCGACCCGTTTAGACAGACCGGATTGGTGCGGCTTGCCATTAAGAGGAAAACATCAAAAGGCGACCGCACCAATGGCGCGTTGCCGATAATTTTTCGACCACTTCTTTTGTTTCCTGTAGGTAGAAACTGGGGCGTGGTTTCGGTGCGTTTACGCCCACAAAAAGGCGTCCACTACTGGTTCACTTTACAGGTTCGACCGGCTTGACTGCCCGAACTTCGTCATTCACTAAGTTTTCTCGTACTGTCTTGACGTACTAGTTTAGTGCGGTGTTTTTGCTATGAACCACGCCAACGAGGCAACTGATTTAGCGTACGCGCGTGTCAAGATGATTGGTATTTGAAACACTCGACGCAGGAAAGAACTTTCGTCTTTGGCTTTGAAATTAATAGTGTTTATGTTGACTATAAATTGTTGAATATAAGATGCAAGACACTGAAGTTGTATCTCCTAAATCTAGAGATATGTCACCTTACATGCCTTCGAAGTACGAAAGTCCGTGCTCTTCGCGTTCCCAAAGTCCCTGCTTGCCCGAGAACCAGACCGAAATAAACGAAGATTCTAAATACATGTCAGATGATGAGATTAGTGTAGGTTGTCCGTCTCCAGCTTTAAATTCACCCCACACGAACAGTCCCGATTACCCAAACACACAAGAGAATTGCAGATGCCCAGAATCCGATGCGGAAGATTATTTTAAGCCGCTGAAACGTCTAAAAATGGTTAATATAGACATGGAGCGACGGATCAGTCCCACAGTCGACATAGAAGAACGTTCGCTGGGCGTAAAAAGTTTCTCCATCATGGACATTCTAAATCACAGACCCGCAAAGTCTCAATCTAACAAAATAGTGAGACCGTGGGATTTAGATCCGGAAATCGAAGCCCAACAAAGTTTGGAGAGGTTCCATAGGCACCTCAAAGCACAACAACTAGCCCTATTAAGACCGGACTTTGCCACTTTTAACGCAAGTTACACTTCTGAAACGGGTAGTGATAGATCTTCTAGTGTTGCTAGCGATTGTTGTTCGCCGGACATTGTTCCTTCAACTGTGCAAAGACAGAGGCAGAGCCAAAACAATCAAAAACAACCCGGCGGGACTCCGTTGGACGCCCTGTTTCAAATGACGTCGAAAACATTTGATTCCACCACTGGAGAGACTAGTTCAGGTCGGTTTTATTATTTCATAATTTTTCTAACTGAGAGAATGTTCTCTTTGTCTTTGCTGCACATTTTTGTAAATTGTTACAATATTTAAAATAACTGGGGCACTATTTTAATGCCCAATAAACTTATATGAACTAAATTTATGTAATGACACGGACACCTAAATATTAATTTAAGCCATTTCGATTTTCATTAATCGTTCATTTAGTGAACAACTCTTTGGATGCCTTAAATGAGTCAGGTATTCTTCAGAATTTACAATATTTAAAGCAACTTCTTAATACATTTACCAGAATTAAATTTATGTAATGATACGCACACCCAAATATTATTTTACACGATTTAAATTTCAACAGTTGATCATTTAGTAACAGTCTATTAGAATACATTAAATGAAGAGCTATTTTTTAGAATTTACATTAGTTAAAACAAGTACTTAAATACACTCATCTGAGTTACATTTTTGTAATGACTTGGACACCCAAATATTAATTTAAACCGCTTAAATTCTCATCAATCTATTATTTACCAAACATCTATTTAAATGCATTAAACGAGGCAGCTATTTTTAAGGATTTACAATATTTAAAACAAGTGCTTAAATACACCTACCTGAGCTAAATTTATGTAATGACTTGGACACCCAAATATTAATTTAAACCGCTTAAATTTTCATCAATCGATTATTTAGTAAACGTTAAATGAATTCAATAATTAAGCAGCTATTTTTAAGAATTTACAATATTGAAAACAAGTGCCTAAATACACCTACCTGAGCTAAATTTATGTAATGATACGGGCGCCCAAATATTATTTTACACAATTTAAATTTCAACAGTTGATCATTTAGTAACAATCTATTAAAATCCATTAGATGATGAGCTATTTTTTAGAATTTATAATAGTTAAAACAAGTACTTAAACACACTCATCTGAGTTACATTTTTGTAATGACTTGGACACCCAAATATTAATTTAAACCGCTTAAATTCTCATCAGTCTATTATTTAGCAAACATCTATTTAAATGCATTAAACGAGACAGCTATTTTTAAGGATTTACAATATTTAAAACAAGTGCCTAAATAGACCTACCTGAGCTAAATTTATGTAATGACTTGGACACCCAAATATTAATTTAAACCGCTTAAATTTTCATCAATCGATTATTTAATAAACATTAAATGAATTCAATAATTAAGCAGCTATTTTTAAGAATTTACAATATTGAAAACAAGAGCCTAAATACACCTACCTGAGCTAAATTTATGTAATGATACGGGCGCCCAAATATTATTTTACACAATTTAAATTTCAACAGTTGATCATTT
Source organism: Dermolepida albohirtum (assembly GCA_031893035.1). Classification (NCBI taxonomy): domain Eukaryota; kingdom Metazoa; phylum Arthropoda; class Insecta; order Coleoptera; family Scarabaeidae; genus Dermolepida; species Dermolepida albohirtum. The sequence goes on along the minus strand of JAVIWB010003802.1, from coordinate 52,915 downwards.
AGTAACAATCTATTAAAATCCATTAGATGAGGAGCTATTTTTTAGAATTTATAATAGTTAAAACAAGTACTTAAACACACTCATCTGAGTTACATTTTTGTAATGACTTGGACACCCAAATATTAATTTAAACCGCTTAAATTCTCATCAGTCTATTATTTAGCAAACATCTATTTAAATGCATTAAACGAGGCAGCTATTTTTAAGGATTTACAATATTTAAAACAAGTGCCTAAATAGACCTACCTGAGCTAAATTTATGTAATGACTTGGACACCCAAATATTAATTTAAACCGCTTAAATTTTCATCAATCGATTATTTAATAAACATTAAATGAATTCAATAATTAAGCAGCTATTTTTAAGAATTTACAATATTGAAAACAAGTGCCTAAATACACCTACCTGAGCTAAATTTATGTAATGATACGGGCGCCCAAATATTATTTTACACAATTTAAATTTCAACAGTTGATCATTTAGTAACAATCTATTAAAATCCATTAGATGAGGAGCTATTTTTTAGAATTTATAATAGTTAAAACAAGTACTTAAACACACTCATCGGAGTTACATTTTTGTAATGACTTGGACACCCAAATATCAATTTAAACCGCTTAAATTCTCATCAATCTATTATTTAGCAAACATCTATTTAAATGCATTAAACGAGGCAGCTATTTTTGAGGATTTACAATATTTAAAACAAGTGCCTAAATACACCCATCTGAGCTAAATTTATGTAATGACTTGGACACCCAAATATTAATTTAAACCGCTTAAATTTTCATCAACCGATTATTTAATAAACATTAAATGAATTCAATAATTAAGCAGCTATTTTTAAGAATTTACAATATTGTAAACAAATGCCTAAATACACCTACCTGAGCTAAATTTATGTAATGATACGGGCGCCCAAAATATTATTTTACACCATTTAAATTTCAACAGTTGATCATTTAGTAACACTTTATTAGAATCCATTAGATGAGGAGCTATTTTTAAGAATTTACAATATTGTAAACAAATGCCTAAATACACCTACCTGAGCTAAATTTATGTAATGATACGGGCGCCCAAAATATTATTTTACACCATTTAAATTTCAACAGTTGATCATTTAGTAACACTCTATTAGAATCCATTAGATGAGGAGCTATTTTTAAGAATTTACAATATTTAAAACCAATACCTAAATATACTTATCTGAGTTAAATTTATCTAATGATTTGGACACCCAAATATTAATTTAAACCGCTTACATTTTCATCAATCGATTATTTAGTAAACATATACTTAAATGCATTAAATAAGGCAGCTATTTTTTAGAATTTACAGTATAAGCATATATTATAATATAAACAACATAAACTGATGTAATAATACGGACACCCAAATATTAATTTACGCCATTTAAATTTTCATCAATCGATTATTTAGTAAACATCTATTTAAATGCATTAAATAAGGCAGCTATTTTTAAGAATTCACTATATTTGAAACACGTACCTAAATACAAGTATCTGCATTAAATTTGTGTAAATGATACGGACACCCAAATATTAATTTATGCCACATAAATTTTCATCAATCGATTATTTAATAAGCATTAAATGAATTCAGTAATTAAGCAGCTATTTTTAAGAATTTGCAGTATCTAAAACAAGTGCCTAAATACACTTATCTGAACTAAACTGATGTAATGTTAGAGACACCCAAATATTAATTTAAACCGCTTAAATTTTCGTCAATCCATTATTCAATAAACATTAAATGAATTCAATAATTGAGCAGCTATTTTTTAGAATTTGCAGTATCTAAAACAAGTGCCTAAAGGCATCTACTCGAGCTAAATTTATATAATGAAACGGGCACCCAAATATTACTTTACACCATTTAAATTTCACCAGTTGATCATCTAATAATAATCTATTACAATCCATTAAATGAGTAGCTATTTTTTTGAATTTACAGTAGTTAAAATAAGTATCTAAATGACACTTGTCTGATTTAAATTTATGTAATGACTTGGACACCCAAATATTAATTTAAACCGCTTAAATTTTCGTCAATCCATTATTTAATAAACATTAAATGAATTCAATAATTGAGCAGCTATTTTTAAGCATTTGCAGTATCTAAAACAAGTGCCTAAATACACTTACCTGAATTAAATTGATGTAATGTTAGAGACACCAAAATATTAATTTAAACCGCCTAAATTTTCGTCAATCCATTATTTAATAAACATTAAATGAATTCAATAATTGAGCAGCTATTTTTAAGCATTTGCAGTATCTAAAACAAGTGCCTAAATACACTTACCTGAACTAAATTGATGTAATGTTAGAGACACCCAAATATTAATTTAAACCGCTTAAATTTTCGTCAATTCGTTATTTAATAAACATTAAATGAATTTAGTAATTAAGCGGCTATTTTTAAGAATTTACAATATTTAAAACAAGTGCCTAGATACACCTACCTGAGCTAAATTTATATAATGAAACGGGCACCCAAATATTGCTTTACACTATTTCAATTTCAACAGTAAATCATTTAGCAACAATCTATTAGAATCCATTAAATGAGGAGCTACTTTTTAGAATTTACTATATTTAAAATAAGTGCCAAAGTACACGTACCTGAATTAAATTTATGTAATGATACGGACACCCAAATATTAATTTAAACCGCTTAGATTTTCACCAGTCGATTATCTAATAAGCATTAAATGAATTCAATAATTGAGCAGCTATTTTTTAGAATTTTCAGTATCTAAAACAAGTGCCTAAATACACTTACCTAAACTAAATTGATGTAAGTAATGTTACAGACACCCAAATATGAATTTAAACCATTTAAATTTTCATCAATCGATTATTTACGGGCTTATTTTTTAGAATCAAAAGTTTCATGTAAAATTATAAAATGAAAATTAAACTCTCTTTATTCCATATTTATGTATATTTTATAGTATATATGTACATATATATAGGTACCTATATACCAGCACAATCTTCTGAGGTCCACGAACTTCTTTAACTTACTTTTAAAGCCTTTTTCTGTAAGTTACTCGACTATTACACAGGCCAACACACATTTTGGTGCCTGCGATTTTTTAACTGTTCCTGGGTAATTTTTGGATGCAGAATGTAAAAAAGTTCTCAGATTTGGTCTATCAGATCTAGTTTTTGAGATTTTTTAAAAAAATTGTGTATATATTTTACGTTATAACTGTTATAATATATAATATTACTATTGACAGGTAAAAAAACAAAGACACATGGATTTAAGTATTTATTGCAAAAACTTAATTTACATAATTACATTAGTCACTAATCACATAAAAATTTTCTTTTATACGACTTTCTAGAATGGAGTTTACTAAGGCAGTCTCGCTGAAGGCTCCAGCAGTAGTCCGCCATCATGTGGCTATCCCATCGTCCTTGATAACGATCTTCCGTAGTTTTAATATCCTGACGGAATCTTTTCCCCTGTTCTTCACTACAATCACCTAAGTTTTCTGTAAAACGATCTAGGTGGCTGTGGAGGTAGTGAACTTTTATACTCATGTTACAGCCGAGAATATTAAAATTTGAAAGCATAGTTTCCACTAATTCTACGTAATTCTCTGCTTTATGATTGCCAAGAAAATTTTGTACTACTTGAACAAATGAACATCAAGCGTTAGATTCAGTCTCGTTCATTGATGTGGTGAATTGTGGATCTTTAACTAGTTGCCTTATTTGAGGACCATCAAATGTACCAGCTTTTAGTTTTTCCGTGCTAATGCCAGGAAATTTACGTGATAAATACCCAAAACAATTTCCATCTCGATTTAAAGCCTTATGCAAGGGCGGAAGTAAGATTTTTTCTCTTGTAACCAAAGGTTCGTTGATCACGTTTTGTTTTCCTTGAATCATGACATCTCTTGAAGGCCATTTTTTTTAACCCAGTGCTCATTTTTATCTCTGCTGTCCCAAAGGCACAAAAAAACAAGGATATTTTGTATAACCACTCTGCTGTCCAAGGAGGAAGTTAACCATTTTTAAATCGACACAATCTGCCCACTGATGTTCTTCGTATTTGATTTTTCTTAAAACTAATGCAATTGTTTCATATTCTTCCTTCATGGTAGTAGAATGACCAATAGGAATTGAGCCATTTCTTTATTTGTTGTCCTTTATCAGAAACAAATATCAATTAACCTGTAATCTGTATCTCAAAAACTAGAGCTGGTGGCATTTTTGGAATCAGCACATTAAAAACATCTAAAATCAGATGTTAGATTTCCGGCACCAAATTTTTTTTTTCATTTTGTTACCCTGTGAATTATTAATGAAAATACTTCGAGTTAGAATTAGATATATTAATTGCAAGATAATATAGGAAATAATACGTTAAACAAAGCAACAAAATATTTATTTATTCATGGATAATATTTTGTGCTTTAGGAATAATCTACATGGTACAATTTATGCATATTTTTTTTCTCGAATGATGTAAATTGATATTTTAAAAATGGAATTTTTTCTTAGAAACTGTAGTATTTTAGTTACTTTATTTCATCATTTATCTAAAATGCTTTAAATAATTGTGTTTGGTGAGACAATTTACTCTGTGATTGGAATAAGTTTTCATAAAGAAAAATATATAAATTAACATTTTTATATCTTTAAGAACAGACGTTCCGGATGTTCCTTATAACGCAGCAACAAAAATTGAAGACTTAAATGTACAAAAAACACCTGAAAAACAAAATACAATATACAATACAGTTTCTGGTAATTAAATTATTAGTAATCGTACAATTTTAGAATTTCGACGAAATAAAATCCAAACAAATGGAATTCAATAACACAGGCTTGCGATAAATATTGTTTAAGATATGACCAGTGATTTTTATAGTATTTTGGATTACGGAAAAAAATAATAAAAAAATTCCATAACGCACAGTTTAGTAACAAATTTCAATTGAAATTATCAACTAACAACATTTTAGGCAAATATGAAGATTGCTTTCGATGTCTTTGTCAGCAGTTTCCTGGTTTATTTGAGGCGAAATTGAAAGGAGTATTTGTTGGACCTGACATCCGAAAAGTTATGAAGGATGACAACTTTGAGACAAAAATGGGCCCGAAAGAAGAAGACGGGATATCTTTTAAACTTGTAACCAGATTTCTTGGGAACGAAAAGGATTCTGACTACAAGGCTATTGTAGTTGTAATGTTGGAAATCTTCAAGCATTTAGGTTGTATATGAGTTTAAAAGTACATTTTCTCCACTCACACCTAGACTACTTTCCGGACAATGTTTGTGCTGTCAGCGAGGAACAAAGTGAAAGATTTCACCAAGATATAAAGGAAATAGAAAAGCGATATCAAGGAAGATGGAATGTTAATATGATAGCGGAGACTACTGCAGGATATTGATTAGGACGATCTGCAGCGATCGTACGGCAGAAGAAGTACAAAAGGAAGCTTTGTTAGGAAGCCAAAACGATACTATAAGGACTATTAAACAAGAAAATCATTCAGTTTTATTAATTTTGTGTAGTTTTTAAGAAAAATGTTTACTTACCTTTCAATAAAATGTAAAATAGAATATACATTAAAAAATTCTTTGTATTCGGCTTGCTATTTCTAAAATACATCTGTTTTTTTGTGAGAAAATCCTACGTGATAGAAAAAAAAACGGTTTTTGTTTTTGAGTTCAGCACTGAAAAACACACAAAGAAAGTGCCTAAAATTAAAACAACTCTTAAAAAGCATTTTTTTCAGGCTTGTGTGATTGAAGTATACGATAATTCTATAGTATACATGATAGTATACGACCCAAAAAAGAAACCATAAAAATTTTGGAAAGAAATATATTTATTTTTCTACATAATCTTCTTTCAGCTCTATACACTTCTCCCAGCGATGCTCAATTAGTTCGATACCCTTTTTATAATAAGAACTGTCTTGCTTCTCAAAATAGCCATTAACTGACGACATCACTTCTTCATCGCTGGAAAATCTTGGATCACTGAGCCATTTTTTTAAGTTTGAGATAGAAAATAATCCGAGGCGGCTAAATCTGGTGAATAGGGTGCATGAGATAGCAATTCGAACTTTAATTCATTAATTTTGGACATTGCAATAACGGATTTATGAGCTGGTGCATTGTCTTGATGAAACAACACTTTCTTCTTAGCCAAATGCGGCCGTTTTTGCTTGATTTCTTCGCTCAAACGTTGCAATAAGTTCCCATAATACTCGCCGTTGATAGTTTTTCCTTTTTAAAGATAATCAATGAAAATTATTCCACGCGCGTCCCAAAAAACCTATGCCATGACCTTGGCTGCAGGTGAAACGGTCTTCGCCTTTTTTTTGTAGCCGATTCTCCCTTCCGAGTCCATTGTTTTGTTTATTCTTTTGTCTCGTGTGTAAAGTGATAGACCCATGTTTCATTCATGGTTATGAAACGGCGCAAAAATTCTGCTTCGTTGCTGTGAAACCTCGCCAAACACTCAATTGAAACATCTTCACGACACTGTTTTTGCTCAAATGTGAGCAAACGTGGCACCCATCATGCACACAGCTTTCTCATGTCCAAATTTTTAGATAATATGCGATGTACCGCACTTTTTGAAATGCCTACTATGTCTGCTAGCTTGCGCACTGTCAGTTGACGATCACCCAGTACTGCTTTGTAGATTTTCTTTACCATTTTTGTAGTCGTCACCTCATTTGGTCGGCCATTGCGATGCTCATCTTGGCAGCTCGTACGATCTCGTTTAAACTCTGCTACCCAATATTTCACTGTTGTAAACGAAGGAGCAGACTCACCCAGAGTAGAATCCAGTTCAGCTTTTATATCGGTTGGGCTAAGGCCTTTCAACTAAAAGTATTGTATCACGTAACGATGACCAATTTAAGCCAATTTTAAGGCTTTTAAAGTTCGGTTAACACAAGAACTCACGCCTACCGTCTATCAACAACGTCGTGTCTTTGCTGTTTGGGTCCTTGAAATGCATCAAATTTATGCGGAATTTCATCGAGAAATCATCTTGAGTGATTAGGCCTATTTTCACTTTGGAGGCTACGTTAAGACAAGCAGAATTGTTGCATTTGGGGATCGGAAAACCCAAGACTTATTGTCGAAAAGCCTCTCCATCCTCAACATGTCGTGCACCTTACTTTTCGAAAACGAGGTTGGAGCAACTGTTACGATGAATGGATTGCGCTGTCGAATGATGATTAATGATTTTATATGGCAGGCATTAGAAGATATTGAGATGGACGACGTTTATTGTCAGACGACGCTACGTCCTTCACAAGTAACGATACCCTCGCTCTTTTGCGTGAAATGTTTCCTGACCGTGTGATTCCTCGAAGAAGCGATCAAAATTAGCCACCGAGATCATCAGTTGATGTTTATGCTTCATTGTGACGTAAAAAGTTTTTGACATTAATTGTTTACAATCATGGAATGGGGCGACATCGAAAATCGTATTGTTGTAGTTGGTCTACTAAAATGCAACATGGAAAAAGGCGATATCGACGTTGCGACCGCTTGGAATCACTCGCAATTTTATGTATCGTGTTGTGAAGTTGTTTGAGGATACTGGTGGAGTACGAGGCCGTCAAAGATCCGGCCGTCCGTGCACTGCGAGAACTCCGAAAGCGATCAAAGCCGCGAAGAATCGAATCGACCGAAAACTGCTGCCAAAACAGAAAATCTTGTCGCGGGAAATGCAAATTTCGCAAAAATCCATATCTCGTATTATCAAAGAAGATTTGGAATTCAGCGCGTACTAGCGACACACTGGATACCTGCTCACGGCCGCATTGAAGGAAAAACGCATGCGAAAATCGAAAGAGTTACTCAGCCGGTACGCGACGAACGCTCACAGACAAATTCCTTTTATTGACGAGAAAATCTTCACCGTAGAAGAATAGTTCAATAAACAGAATGATCGTGCGTATGCTCGGTCATCCAGAAAAGCATCTCAAATCATCCCGAGGATTCAAAAAGGCCACCATCCCGCGTCTGTAATGGTATAGTGGGGAGTGAGCTACGATGGCGTTACCAAGCCCCATTTTTGCGAGAAAGGAATAAAAATATCGGTCGAAGTATATCAATCGACCGTCTTGGAACCCATTGTGAAGCCTCTCAACTAATCAATATTCACCAATAAGCCATGGACTTTCCAGCAAGACTCTGCTCCAGCAAAGCAAAAACGACTCAACTGTGGCTCAAAAACAACATTCCGGACATCATATCAACGGATGATTGGTCAGCTAGTAGTCCAGACTTCAACCCGTTGGATTACAAGTTCTGGTCCGTATTAGAGGGCATGACTTGCTCTACTCGACACCCAAATATTTAGTCGTTGAAGCGAGCCCTTGTCCGTGCAGTGGACAATTTCCCCATGAATGAAGTGCGTCTCGCGATCAATGAGTGGCCACATCGTCTCAAGTCGTGTTGGAAGGCAAATGGAAGTCGTTTCGAATAAGTTGTTCTAAGATTTGTAGCCATTGAATAACCAAATAAAAACAAACAAAATTTTTTTTAAAATATTAATTCGTTTTCATTTGGCGTCGATTTTTCTGTGCTAAGCTAAGATAAAATAAATTATTTCACTCACAATAAATATATTTAAAGCATAATAAATAAGACCTCGATTAACATGTAATTGTGTTAAATACTGACATCAAAATGTAATACACTTAATTACTTTATGCAGTCGTTGAAAAGTTTACATTCATTTAATTCCGCAGTCGAAATATATTACCTTACCGTGGATCTAACTGTGCCAAATCACATAATAAATCAGTTAAATTATGTTTTTAAACGTGAATTGATGCCCGCTCATTTAAATTTTAAAATAACGCTACGATAATGAAAACAATAATTCAAAGCAACACACGTGAATCTTTCTTATCCATCGCGCTGTCTTTTCGTTTGTTTCTTTTACTCCTAAATAACTGGGGCTCCGAACAAGTGAATGTCTCGTATATATACGCTACCAGTCATATTTATTTGGCCATCCCAATTTTATGTGTTTCCTGAAATACTGATTATCTTTCGAAAAATCTGTATTGTAATTATTCAACAATATTATTAGTGGAAGTAATTCCATATGAATTTCTACGAAAATCTTAAATTGTTTGTGATATATCGTAAAGGTGTCATAAATTGGAAAAATACCATAAATATTATATAGGCTAATCCCTACAGTATTAACAGTTTTACCTGCATTTCCGAAAGGTATTACCAATATTGTGTTATTGTACTAACTAATTACAATATTAGGATGTGTTATCAAAAAGGAAAATAAATTTTATGTCAGTCATCGTTCATCTTTTGTTGCGAAAACAGTGAAATAGAGAGTTATTGTGAATATTTTAATGCAATGCCGAAGACGAAGGAATTATCTGTTGAAGTGCGTACTATGATAATTGCTTATCATCGTACGCGTATGAGTAATCGCGCAATTGCAAAAGAATTACGATTAAATCGCAGAACCGTTGATTATAACGTTAAAAAATTTGAAGAAAGTGGTACATTTTCCAACAAAAGAAGATCTGGACGAGGCAAGGCGACGATATCTGCAGATGACCGGCATCTAATACGGATAAGTAGACGCTATAGACGAAAAACAGCACCAGAAATTGCTGCTGAAATGAATAGAGCGCGTGCTAAACAAATTAGTGTGTCCACGGTACCGAGAAGATTAAGGCAAGCGGGTTTATACGGAAGAATTGCTCTGCGAAAACCACTACTACGAAAGCAAAACAAGATAAAACGACTAAATTTGGCTAAAGAACATAAGAATTGGACGATTGATCTGTGGAATAATGTGTTGTGGACAGACGAATCGAAGTTTGAACTTTTCGGTAGTAAAAGGTGAATATTCGTAAGAAGATCCGCAGGAGAAAGAGTACTGCCAGAATGTATTGCGCCTACCGTAAAACATGGAGGAGGTTCAGTAATGATTTGGGGGTGTTTTGGTGGAAGATCTGTGGGCGATCTCGTCAAAATTGAGGGAATCCTAAGAAAAGAAAGCTCCAAGGAAATTTTAGAAAATAACGCTGTTCCTTCAGGACTAAAGATTCTTGGCGAAAACTTTGTATTTCAACAGGACAACGATCCGAAACACACTTCTAGATTGTGTGGCGGTTACTTGCGTCAACTAGAAGAGCAAGGGCAAATCTCTATAATGGTATAGCCAGCTCAAAGTCCTGATCAGAACCCAATAGAGCTTGTTTGGGAAGAATTGGACCGTAAGGTTAGAGAACGTGCTCTATCATCCACCACTGTACTGTGGGAACAACTTCAAGAAGCCTGGGCACAAATTACAGGAGATACACTGCAAAAATTAATTGAAAGGATGCCGCGGTTATCTGCCGCAATTATCAAAAATAAAAGTGGGCACATTGATGAGAGCAAAATTTAATAATAATTAATGATAAAGTTTTTATATAAGAAAAATGTAACTATTTTATGTTTATTTTACACTATTGTATTGGTACAATAAATAAATTTTCAGTACACATTTGATAGTTGAATAATTTTGGCTAAAACTAAGGGTGGGCAAATAAATATGACCGGTAGTGTATCTTGTTATTAATAAGTTAGACAGGTCGGTTAATAATCTGGCACCTTGTGTTTCGACGAAAGATAAAAAATTCTAACAAACTAACAAATATTTTCGTTGGTTATTTCTGGTGATTGACCAAATGACTTTCGTTAAAATAAAAGAGGGGCATCACCTTGTGTATAGTGAGATCGTGAGTATTCGGGGTGAACTATATTTAGATATAAAATTATGTAGAATAGATATGACCGGCATGTTAATTCGGTAATATTCGAGCTAAAAATAGTGTCCCTGCTGTACGTTAAATTGATGTTTCATTACGGCGAAGAGGTATTTTAACAGTTAATTTAATGCAAAATGATAATAACTTAAAAATATAATTACGAGAGAATTGTTAATTGCGTAGTAAAGGAAATGTTTGAAATAACATAACAGGTGTAAGTGTTGTTTAATGTATTGTAATGAATCTTAATTAACTTTGCTATAAATCAGAATTATAATTGTTACTTTTTAAAAGCTTCAGAGATATACAGACTCACTCACCTATAGATTAATGCGCGTAATATTTACATAAAAGTTGTTTCAAATTTCGCGGTTTTTTTAAAGAATAAATAAAACACATAATTTGCATTCCCTTTCAAAAACTTTTTATTGGTAATTGAAGTATCAGTTATGACATTTACATGCGAAAAATAATATCTGCCAAATGGCCTCCTCTTGCAGCTCCACAGACGTCCATTCTTTTGTTAAAATTTTCAATGATATTTTGACATAATTGAGACTCTATCTCACCAATGACACGAATAATTTCATCTTTCAAAGCAGGAATTGATTGTGGATTGTTTTTATAAACCTGACTTTTCACATAACCTCAAAGAAAATAGTCTAACGGTGTCAAATCACATGATCTTGGTGGCCAATTAACATCACCGCTTTCTGAGATTACACGTCTAGGAAATTTTTCTCTCAATAAAACAATTGATTCGTGTGCAAGTGAGGTGTAGCGCCATCCTGTTGAAATCACATATCCTCTAGATCAATATTCATTAGTTCAGGACACAAAAATTCGGTTATCATCCGACGATATCGATCACCATTGACAGTCACAGATTCACCATTAGAATTTTTAAAGAAGTAAGGTCCAATTACACTACCTGACCATAATGCACACCAAACAGTAACTCGTTTAGGATGCATAGGTTTCTCATGAATAATTCGTCAATTTTCCTCACCCTAGATACGGCAATTTTGTTTATTGACATAGCCACCAAGTTCAAAATGTGCCTCATCGGAAAACATTTTTTGAGAAAAATCAGCTGGTTGTTCATTGATGAAATTGACAAATGAACGACGTTTTAAATGATCTAATGGCGTCAGTTCCTGTGTTATTTGAACCTTATATGCCTTCAGAGCTAAATCCTTGTGTAAAATACGCCATGTTGTTAATCCACTAAGTCCAAGTTGTTGTGAACGTCGTCTAATGGATATTTCAGGATCTTCAGCAATATTTTCACGAGCCAAACCAATATTTTCTTGTGAACGAGTACTACGACTGTATTTTTCCCTTTTTTGATCTTCCACGGAACCGGTCTCTTGAATTTTTGTAATAATTCAACCAATGGCGCTTTCAGATGGACGATTATGTAAACCATAAAATTCACGTAATTTTCTGAAAACTCTTTTCACAGAAGGCTGATTTTCGTGAAATAATTCAACAATTTGAACGCGTTGTTGCGCCGTGCACGAAGCCAATTTTATAAATGTCATACATCACACTTTTTAAATGCCCACATACAAATTTAGTGCGCCATCTATATTTTATTTATTCTTAGAAAAAACCGCGCAATTTGAAACACGCTTTGCAATAAATGAAATTATAAAATTTTATGATTATTAAGATCAACACCCAGCTGATCCGCAACGATCTCTTCGAAGACTTTTAAGAAAATAAAAAGAATTCTAATCAATTACCACAATTAGGAAGAATAGAATGACCATTACGTTTATGAAGCGCAATCGGATAGCAGCGCACTTACACGATGATGGAAATTTGTTTCATTTCCTTGCTTACGCATGATTTGATATAAGAAAGTCTGCAACAGAAAGAATTACAAATTTTGCACATCTGAAATTAGAATTTTGGAAAAATCTTTAAATGGTTTGATTTTTCCAAATTTCTACTGTCAGACGTGCAAAATTTTTAATTCTTCGTTCTTCTTACATATACCTAATTAGATGTTGCGCGCCGAAAAAAATTCTAAGCAACGTTTTATTAAAAATATCACATTTAACATGTATCAATATGAATAAATTTCACTTCTTCATTAGTAAGTATCTAAATCCTCCACTCGGCGCATGGTCGCATTTTCACATTGATGACTCATGAAGTCCAGCCAGACCCCTTTTATATTTTCATGTATTTGTATAGAAATATTGCATATTTGATGATGCATTGAATTTACATACCATGCAGGTATGTATTTTCGTTTTTTTCAGGTTCTCTCTGGCTTTCCTACATTTTGAAATGCTGCTCATGAAACAATATTTTTAAAAAAAATTTTAACGGTAACCGGGGTTCTATGATGAAATACGATACGAATTTATTCTTTTTTCTTAATCACTTAAGGTTTATATACAGTACTGTGCAAAAGAAAGAAGCACCTTCTTGAATTTTACAAGAAACTATTATAAAAGGATAAATAATAATCTTACACAAGTTGAAATTTTTTTTAATGTATAGAAACCAACACATATCAATATCTAAACAAAAACAACTTAAATTTTCAATATTTTGTATGACCACTTTTATGTTTTACGGTATCCTGCATTCTTCTTCGTAGGCCTTCCATTAATAAATTAATGAAGTTTTCATTAATATTGTACCACTCTTCCTATGTATGTTCCGCAGTTCGTTTTTGTTGTTTGGCCCCCTTTCGCACTTTTTTGTGTCAAGATAATCCCACACATGCTCAATAATATTTAAGTCAGGACTTTGAGGTGGCCGTATCATAGTCTGCAATACCCTATTTGCTTCCTGCTGTGTTAAATAAGTTTTCACAAGTTTTGAGGTATGCTTGGGATCATTATCTTGTTGTAGAATGAAATTATTGCCAATAAGTCGCTCCCCTGATGGAACGACATATTCTTCTAATAGTGTTCTGTATTTCTCACCAGTTAATTTACTCTCTATTTTTACAATTTCACCCACACCTGCTGCCGAAATACAATCCCAAATTTGGATATTGCCTCCATGCTTTATGGTAATGTGTAAACATGGTCCAATAACGATTCACCAGGGCGTCGTCTAACATACTGACGTCTGTTCGTTCCAAACAATTGATATCTATATTCGCCAGTCCATAGTTCTTGTCGCCACTCATTATATCCCCAAGTTTCGTGGTCTCTGGCATATTTTAATTGTTTCCCTCTATTACCTCGTCGCTGTAAGGGTTTTCTCACGGCCACGCATCCCCTCAAGCCTGATCTGAACAAGTATCGCCTTACTGTTGAAGCATGTACCGAAGTATCAGATGTTCGCGCAAGATCTGAAGCTAGTTCTGCGCTAACTTTCTTACGATATCTTAAGGAACTAACTTTTAAAAACTGTGCATCAGCTTTACTGAGCTTTTTTGGACGTCCACTCTTTGGTCTATTACTTACACTGCCGGTTTCAATAATTTTTTTATTGTTTGTTGCAAGGCATGCCGGGAACTTTTCACTATCTTTGATAATTCCACTTGACTATAACACTCTTGGTGTAAAACAATAATTTTATTTCTGTCTAGTAATGCTATTCTAGGCATTTTCTGTCGACTATAGCAATTTACAGCTCACAATTTCTTCTTCAAATGAAAATGTCACTCGTAGGCGCGTTTTTTAAGAATCTAAATAAATTCTATTGTGGAACCGCTCTGGATCGTTTCTACTACTGAATTAAAAACAAAATCTTATAGATAAATAGCCCTCCCTTGAAATTTTATTGCAGAGCATTGTGGTGCAATAAAATTTATTACTTTAATCCTCTTATCAGGCGGTCGATCTCATCCCTACGCGGAAGTACGATGTTATAAACTTAGAAATTTCCAGTGATTATATTTCTACCCAATGTTAAGTACTTCTTTCTTTTGCACAGTACCGTATAACACCTTCCGACATCAATGTTGGTATTCTGTATACATATTTCAACAACTAAGTTATCATCATCAGCAGATATCTGTTAATAATGACAACTTAGTTGTCGAAATGCGTATACAGAATGCGAAAATTCATGTGAAAAAGTGATCGAGTTAATCAACCCCAGGCTCCATCAAAATTACGAGTTCTATTATTGATAATCATTCATGCAACTAAAACAAACATAATCCACTTTGGAATGTTGTTGGTATACTGAGCCTGGTTATTTTGCACAGAAGAAACGAGTTTTACGCCGTGTTTTATCATCTCTCTGTATAGAAAGTTTACAACCTCTCTTCTACTCGAGTGTATTGGGTCCGCTTTCCTTTTGAAATTCTTGTAGTGAGATCTGAAATGGAACAACGAAACGAAAATTAGATAAAGCGGATTATGTTTTCATACCTTTGGAGTTGGGAAGTACTTTTTCATCAACCACATTCACCAGATTTAAACCCATGTGACTTTGACTAAATCCCAAAGATGAAAGAACCATTTCGTGAATTTCGTTCCCGAATTGTTCCTGAGATTATGCATGTAATAGATAGCGCAATAACAACATCATAGAACAGGCACTGTTAGAGCCGTATTACGACTTCCACATCGCTGGCAACAATTTAACAATACTGATGTCTATATTGAACAACTCTAGTGGTTTCACATACGTACCATTTTGGTATTATTAAAAAAATAACTGGCGCTATTAAATGACCAACCCTCGTATACAAATTCTAACATAATATTTAAGATTACTCACCGAAACAGAAAGACCATAACAATTTCAAAGGATTCTTTTGCAAAGTGTGTTTCGATGTGTATACACATATTAATAGTGTCATTGCTCGCTATAAAGAAAAGAACGGAAGTATGCTATTGCATACGACAATAATAACTATAACACATCATATTTCGTCCCCTTTTATCTATGATAGTTAAAACTTAACCACATGACTTTAAACGGATTAATAAAGAACTAAAATTAATATTATTATGTGTCTATGTTAATTAGGCCTTTTAAAGGAAGTAGTTAAATTTTTAAATTCTAAATATTTTCTCAACAAAACATAGTCTTTTGAAGGGAAATCTGGTTAGAGAAACGCCCGAAAAAACATATACGAGGACTCGAACGACTTAGATCTTGAAGTTTTTCAGTTTTACCAAGTTTAAGAGAGGAACCATCTTGTTTTCGTTGATTTAAGAAAAGCATACGACACTGTTCTAGTAGGGAAACTTTGGGGTTTCTTAAAAGAAACTAACGTACATCCCCAAAACATCGACGCGCTGAAAATCTTTTATAAGGAAGAAAGGAAAACATCAGCTGTATTAAGACACGACGGGAACTTTCACAATACTTTCAAATGATGGGTCTGAGACGAGAGTGTTGTCTTCCTCTTACGTTTTTCAAAATTGATATAAACTCTGCTCGGAAATATCTGTTATAAAATCCAAGCAATGGGAGTCCAAATTGAGGCAGGCAAACCTTACTACTCTATTATTTGCTGACGACCAGGTTGTTTGGGTGGAAGATGCTGAAGATGTGACATATATGATTAGAAAAATGGTGAAGGAATTTCGAAAATGGGGTCTAGAAATTAACATGGAAAAAAAGAATATATGACAATAGGATGCACAGGAAATCTTGGAGTTACACTAAGAGACAACGGAAAAGACGAAAAGTATATATTGCAAAAGGTGGAAAGAGAAAGAACAAGTACGAACTAGTTAAACTCAATGTTATATAACAAAGATATTCCAGAGAGAACAAAAAAAAACATTTTCAAAATAATAGGGGAGAGCTTAGTTACATACGGCTCAGAAGTATGGACATGTAAAACCGAATAAGTGTAGTAGAAAACAGCAGATGACAAGGTCACATAAGGTGGGACAAAATTAAATAAATGACGAATGTAGAAAAAACACTTACAGATACTATAGAGACAAGTAGCTCTCTTGGTATGCACTGTTGGTGCTCGTAGAATGTCTGGAAGACTCCAAAGTTTGCAAGCTCTTGCGGAACAAATATCTCCATAGTGTGTCTAGACACATTGTATTATTAACAGAGAAACTCTGATTTCCAAAAAGATGAATTGTAGTCTGAATATAGGTGCTTGCGATGAATGTAACCGTTATATAATTATATCAAAATGAGTCTCGTTAAATTGAAAATCTCACACGAATGTAGAAATAACACTTAGAGATATTATAGCGAACAAAAAGCTCTCTTGATATGGCCATATGTGACGAATAACTGAAAATAGATTACCGACTCAAGCCTAGCAATGGATTCCAAAGAGAAGGAGGAAAAAGGATAGGCCAAAGAAGTCGTGTAGCCTAGGAATCCACATAGCTATCCACAAAAGGTGCATTGACTAATGTCTCTTCTAGCTTATACGTGAACAAAAATTTTTGTTCATATATAAGCCATAATGAATACCTTCTTCACTTTACCAAACTTTTGGGAAGCTCACAGGGTCACCATCATTGCAAAACCCCTAGAAGAGAAAAATGTCTGTTCCGCGGTTTCCTCGATGTAGTTCAGGCATTTGATAAAGTTTAGCATGAGGGCTTGTTTCATAAACAAAATCTGCTGCTGCCAAGACTACGCACTACTTTTACAATCTTATTTATCAGAAAGATATTTTAGAATTAAAGAAGATGCTTATTCTGTGCTAAAAGAAATCAGAGCAGAGGTTCCGCAGGGTACTGTTGTAGGCCCAGTACTCTAATTCTTACAAACCAATGATATCCAAAGACTCGAACATGAAACAATAGCAACATTTGCCGATAGCATCACAGTCATTGCTGTCGGATCATGAAGAGGCTGTTGGGAACTACAAATTTACATCGCTAAGATCAACACCTGGACTAAAACTTGACGTGTCAAGCTAAAGGAAAGCAAGTCTGTACATATAGAGTTTACTAACAGAATCAAGATCTATTATAAACAACGAGACCCAGATCTCCTATGTTGACACGGCTAAATATTTGGGAATGACCTTAGGTGATAAACTCTGGAGAGTTCATTTTAAAAAGAAACGTGAACAGCTGGGAATCAAATTGAGAAAAATATAGTAGCTACTTGGAAGAAACTTCAAGTCGTGTACGCATAACAAACTGCTTATATATAAGCAAGCAATAAAACCAGTTTGTACCCATGGCTTTCATTTCTGGGGTTGCGCCAGTGAAAGTAACATCCAAGTGATACATCGTTTCTAGAACAAAGTACTAAGGAACATCGTTGATGCATCTTAGTACTGTCGAAACAGGGTCATCTATCGGGTCCTTCAAATGGATGCGATTAATCAAAACCGTCACCAAATTTGTCAGTAGCCATAAACAGAGACTACTGAACCATGTGAACATTGAGACTATTCAGCTCTTAGGCAACACAAATCTGAAAAGAAGACCCAAGAGAATGAAACCTTTTGAACTAGTGAGTGAGTGAGAATAATATATATTTATTGCCCAACAGGTGAACCCAATTACAGGACAAAACATTGTAATACAAATAAGACGAAGTAAATACAGTAACAATAAATTAAAATAATAAGGTAAAAATAAAATAGTTCGACTAAATATTTAATAATAACTTTAACGAGAATTAGGAAGTAAGAGAACCGACAATATCGCTGTAGAGTTTGTTGGCGTTCAGCGACATATGATACAGGGGATCCTTCCAAAGGAGATCCGTTCTCGGCATACGGTAGATAAATGCAGCAGCGCTTCTGGAGGAGGAGCAAGAAATTGAGAAGTTTAATTTGACCAGGTGGTCTGAACAGTCAATCCGACCATTCACCAGCTTGTAAATAAAACGAGCGCTATGCGTAGATTTGCGTTCCTCCAGTGGTTGGCTATTGTTCTCCTCCAAGATAACATTGTAATTGACGCCACGCTCAGAATACATGCCCAAAGATTTGAAAGTAAGAAATTTCAGAAATCGACGTTGAACGCGCTCGATTGCGTTTATCTGCAAACCGTATAAGGGATATCGTACAGTCGACCCATATTCCAGCTTACTGACAACCAATGTGAAGAGCAGTGTTTTCAATAAGTCAATATCGTTAAAAAACTCATTATAAAGTCACTCTTAACCGCAGAACGACAAATATTATGAATACGTAAATTAAAACTCAGTGAGGAATCAAATAAAATACCGAGGTCCTTGATGGTGTCAACTTTCATAAGAGTGTGTTCATACAGGGAGTATGAGGAGAAGAATCAGTTTCAATGCGACAGACAGTAGCAATAGTTGAACCTTGATCGTCGGCAGTCATACCAGTGACGCGGTTCCAGCCCGGAAGCCTAGAAGCAGATAGTATGAGGAAGAGACAGGAAACAACTTGCGGGTGAACGTTTGTGTTCAAACAAAGACAATTTGGCTTAGACCAAGCTGAAATAAGGTCTAGATTCGCTTGAAACCGATTGACATCTTCAATGGAAGAAACAGCTGCAAAAATCTTTACGTCGTCGGCATAGCACAAGGCAGGACAAGGCAATGTCACTAATATAATTGTAGTTAAATGATCAGAACACAAAGAAAACTAGTAAGTAAAGTCCTTGTTTAAAAACAGCCAAACGTAATAATTTACGAGAATAGTTTGACAAGTAGTGAGAATGACACTTAGGTAGCACGCTAATTGGTAAAACAAACGCACTCTAATTTAGGTTGTCTATTTATATGTTTACATTCCGATATCTAGATAAATCGGTTGATTAGTTTATTTTTGACAGCTGATTGAAAAAGAAGCAACACGTCGTTTTGTTAAAATGGAAAAAGCAGAGTATCGTGCGGTTATTAAATACTTCGTAATTAAGGGTATGAAAACTACCGAAATAAAAGATGAGTTACGGAGACATTAGGTGAATCTGCTCCATCAACCGCCACAATAAGTAGAGGGGTAAATGAATTTAAATCTGGTAGAACAAGCTGTGTTGATGAATCACGCTCTGGAGCATCCAAAATCGTGACTTCTAAGGAAATGATTATAAAAATCCATAATATTATTACGCAAGATCGACGACTCAAAGTGAGAGAGATAGCAGACATGGTAAACATTTCAACAGAACGCGTACACCACATTTTAACGAAAGAATTGGGCCTTTCCAAGCTTTCGGCAAGATGGATGCCGCGATTGCTTACGACTGATCAAAAGTTCACTCGTTTACGCATTACCAATGAGTGTTTGGACCTTTATAAGCGGAATCCGGTTGATTTTTGTAGGCGATTTGTTACTTGCGATGAAACTTGGATACACTACAGTACACCCGAAACTAAACAACAATCTAAACAATGGTTAGAACGTGGTTCTGCACCTCCAAAGAAAGCAAAAACCACTTTATCGGCAAACAAGGTGATGGCATCAATTTTTTGCGATTCAAAGGGCATTTTGCTCATTGATTACCTTCAGAAAGGTGCCCCAATAAACGGATAATATTATACAGAACTTCTACAAAAATTAAATGTTGAGATTCGTGCTAAACGGCCAGGAATGGTAAACAAAAAGATTCTGTTTCACCAAGACAACGCTCCCTCGCATACCAGCACAGTTGCGATGTCCAAAATCCACGAGTTGCATTTCCAATTAGTACCGCATGCGCCTTATTCGCCGGATTTAGCCCCTTCCGACTTCCACCTTTTTCCAAAATTGAAAGCGGCACTAGGTGGAAAGAAATTTTCGTTTAACGGCGAGATTATCACCTTCGTAAATGAGTATTTTGCAAGCCTTCCGGAATCGAATTTTAGAGATGGCATAAGGGCAATGGAGCACCGTTGCAATAAATGTATTGCCCTTTTAGGAGTATATATTGAAAAATAAAAATTATTTTGTATTTAAAAAATTCGTTTTTCTTTTCCATTCTCACTACTTGTCAAACTACCATCGTAGCTTCAAATGCAAGTGCTTATTGATCTTGTCCATAAAAGATTAGATTGTAATAAATGGTGAAGATCTTGTAACATGTATCCTTCTTTAAAAGTCATGACGTGTACGACAATTTTCTTGACTGACTGTACATAGATAATTTACATTTCTTTATTGAACATCTTCATACAGCGCTCCTCAAAATTCCTTTGCTCGGTGTTACATGATTGACATGACTTACTTCATTATTTAATTACGCCGACATCTATTGATCTTCACGGTTACTAGTACATACCTTCTTAGTATTCTTTAATTACGCAAGTATACTAGTAGGTATCTGGAAACGGAATAACACTGCTTTCTTCATCAAATAAATCTATTTTCCTCTGCGTAAGCATCGACGTTGTATTAGTACAGCGAATTCGGAATAAAGAAAATAAAGAAAGAGATCACAATGTGTGAGGTCTTCGACCACCAGTCGAACCGAGCGGCACTCTTACATTATACGGAATAATCGGTCGACAATAGGTCCGAACGCTTCCTCTGCACAATGATACCGAGAACATCCATCTATCATACGAATTATTACATTATAGGCGTGAAGACCGACGATTAAGACTAACGCAGAATACGAACAGAACTCACCTTACAACAGAGAAAATTAATGCGGTTATCGGTCAGACTCTGCAGATACGGCGGCGTTGGTTGTTTCGTGAAAAGTGAGAGAGCGCGAATGTCGATTAGCATTTTGATGGGAGAAGGACGGATGGATATATTCACGCGAGGAGAACTGAATTATAATTATAAGTTAGGTTTTTGTGAGATGCGCGCAGAAAAAATTGTAAATCATCGCGTGGACGAAATTAAGGCGAAATTTAAAAAAAGGATTGTCGATTAATGTGTCAATTTAATTTGAGCCCGAATTTGATATTTAGTCAACTCGGAAAAAATTATTGAAAGATGGTGCGCGTACAAAAAAAAGATGTAATGAATTTTTAGACTGCTCCCGGACACAATATTGAGACCATAAAATTCTACAAATTGGACGAATTATTTAAATTCTTTTAATAAGTAATTTGTTTAAGGAGAAGTTACTTAAATAAATTACTTAACCACCAACAGAGGGCCATAATTTAATCAATTTATGCCAAGACAACATCCATCTTTACAATGAAAAATAATCGAGGACTTTCTTTGGAAGAGAGTTTGATAAATATCCACGAGATGAATATGTTAATTCTGAAAGGAATCAATCAATTATTAATAACACCCTGTTTACAACGTACGTTTCAAAGAATAACACCTATCATCAGGTAAACTTGTGTTATAACGAACGATTCCTTTGTAGAGTTTACCGCACCTTTTCGATACAGAAAAATAAAACAATTATTAAATATTAATTTTCAAACCGTTCGCAGAAATAACTATTAACTAAGCAACTTTTTTACAACACAATGCCGGGCATGTTTTCACAATCACTGAAGGTTGGTACATAACCCCTTACCACATTAATTTTCGTGTTCTGTATACGTATTTCGACAACTAAGTTGCCATCATCAGCAGATAATTAAACAGTGTCGCGCCTGGAAAACTACGGCAAAAATACCCGCACGAAAATCAAATTCCGCACACGATCTGTACCGTTGAAAGCCAAAATCCACACTGTGCGTTTTGCCTTTCAATGGTACAGATCGTGTGCGAAATTCGTTTTTCGTACGGGTATTTTTGCCGTAGTTGGATGGTTCTATTCAGAACTTTGATGCTTGGTCTCTCGATCATATTGAAAACACCACGTCTCGGCGCCAGTTACAGTAGAATAGTTTTCGTCCTTTTTTGAGTCTTTTTAATCGAGTCTGTACGATGTTGAATTCAGTTAGATTATGTGGTACAAACCTTGGACAAATCTTTCTCTCGAATGAATTTTTAAGTTCACCTTTGGAGATGTCCTTCAAGATCGCTATCGACGCCTTTTTAATGGCTTCGGCGTCGGTGTAACGCTATCCTTTCATTGGCAAATGTAGTTTTGAGAATAGATAGAAATCAGTACAAACTCTTTGTGCACCATGCCTTTTGAATCATAAAAACAAATCAACATTGTCTTCACTTTTGACTTCTCGAAACGCCTCCTTCGCGGTCTTTCTTCCCTTGGATGCTTCCATTCAGAGCTTTGACGCTTGGTCTCTGGATCACATTGAAACCACCACGTCTCAGTCCCAGTTACAATAGATACTTGAAGTTTTCGTCCTATTTTGAGTTTTCAATCAAGTCTGAATAATGTTGTATTCAGTTAGCTTGTGTGGTAGAAACCTTGCACAAATCTATGCGATGAATTGAATCTTTTAAAATATTTAATTCCATTCTCACGTATCACAATGAGGATTTCGGCTCATTTCTGATAAATTCACGCATAAATACCATGTTACTTTCAGCAACCACAAATTTTTTTGCACCAGGATGTTCGTCGTCATTTATGTCCCTACGACCGTCTTTAAATCGTTTATATCACTCATACACACTCGTAGGTGATAAACACGTATCACCATACACTTGTTTCATCAAATTAAGCGTTTCGGTAAACGATTTACTGAGTTTAAAACAGAATTTGATATTTGCTCTTTGTTCAAAATTCATTTTTCGATCAATGCCAAATATACGCTGTTACATTATGCGCAATTATTGTTCCTAATGATGCAAGCGTCATGATATTTTGACATAACATTGGTGAAAGATCTACCTTACCGACGCATATTTTTTTTTAATAGATGGCGCCACTAAGAATTACCATTTTAAAAAAGTTCAGTGCGCCAGATAGTGCGTTATGAATGGGATATTAATTAAACATCGCCAGAACAATTTTTCAAAGGCCTGACAAGACACACGCTACGATATCCGAATCTAACGCTTCATACGGTAGTTGTATTGTAAAGCTCACCGAAAGATGGCAAAAGGTTATCGAAAAAAAAACGAGCAATATATACCTTAATTGATAGTTCTTCTTACATGAATGAGTGCCCTATGGAAAGCTAATAAGTGGGTTAAAGTATTAAATAAGGTTTTCTTAGACCGCTAAGATTGTTCTCTAGGACAGTCTAAGCGCAAAAGGCAGGAAACATTACATTTATCATTACTGGAGTATTAATTTCGTAAAACAATCAATTACTACTACTTAAATATGACATAAATAGTGAACGAATTAAAAATATTGCTACGTAATTAGATTTTAATTGCACCATTTTAATAATTATCATCTAGAACTGGTGAACTTTGAAATTATCAGTGATTAGGTGGATAATTTAATATTATTGGCAACTAATAATCCACGGTAACTGTTTCACGTTAATAAATGCGTCGAATATGTTTAAAATATGGTATCGATATCCTGTATAATTTCGAGAGGAATTAATGTTAATTAATTGAATGGTAAGCGTATGTATATAAGTTGAAATGTTACTTAAATTTTTTTATGGGTACATTTCTGGATAATATAAACAAGCGAGTTAACTACGGTTTCTTCCTGTTAGTATGTGTTGTTTTGGCCGTATTTCACACAGAATTTGTTTTTGTAACAGGTAGGAAGGAGGTTATAATATATGTAGCCTGTAGACTAGACTTAATAACACGAGTAATAATTATATTACATACACGTATATACACCTGTGTATGTGTATTTATTGCAGGTAACTATTAATAGAATCCCAAACAGACATGTAATTGCAATAAATTTAATAACATCAACTTATATATCCATATACAAAAGGTACTAGGAAAGTTTTACAATACAGCTGTGTTTATTTAATTTTTTCAAAGTAATTTGCTCTCTACTCAATACACAACTCCATCCTCCGACACCAATCTTTAAACCAGTTCTGCCAAGTTTCACTAGAGAGTAAAGCACACTCGTCCCAAGTCCGCAGAAGGTCATCATCACTGGAAAACTGCCTCTCTTTTAGCTTCATTTTTACATGCGGAAACAGTGCAAAGTCGCAGGGAGCAAGATCTTGATTGTAGGGAGAGTGTTCGATAAGTTTCAATCATGTCGTGGTCAAATATTCGGTGCAGGCTTTGGCGCGGTGCGCTGCATCATTATCGTGATGGAGGAACCAAGTGTCCATTCTTGACTTTGGCGGCAGGTTGTTCATAGATCCAATGACTTTAAGCAGGCACTGTTCAGTATACCACTTAGCTGTGACTGTCTTCCGTCCATTCGATTTGAAAAATACACTATCATTTTCTTCTTTACAGCTGGGGATTTTCTGACAACTACGGGTGTGTCCTCATCATCAAAGACCCAAACTTTGTTTTGAGCTTTGGTCGGCACATCGTAATAGTACAGACAAGTCTCGTCACCTGTCACGATGTTGTTCACATACCAAGATTGTCTCTGATTAACTTTTTTTTAGAATCTCCCGCCACCAAGTCACATGCCGTGTCATCTGCTCTTCAATCAATCAATGCGGCACCCAGAGAGAATAAAGTTTCTTCACGTGCAAATGATCATGCAGAATCGAAAGAATTGCTGGTGTATTTAGGCTTGAAGTACCTCCTATCTGTTGGTAGGTCACTCGCCTGTCCTCGCCAAGCATTTTACTCACAATAGTAACGTTTTCCTCCGTAAATGACTTTCGTAGCCTTCCCGGTCTCTCAGCTTCCTCCACAGTTGAATTTCCCCTTTGGAATACTCTATACCACCTGAATATCGTTGTGCGATGTGGACAAACATCAGCTAGTGCAAGAGTCATTTCTTCGAAGCACTGGTTTATGTTTAAACCACGCACGAAATTATAACGCAAAACTGCCCTTATCTCATATCGTGACCACGATGCCATCGCAAGCATTTTACACTCTCACTGCTAATGAATAACTGAGCCCATCGACATGGCGCGGCGGCTACTACACACGTGTGAACATGTCTCAACATGCAGCAACAAGCAGCTTCCTACGATTCATTGTTGCGTCATATTGCAAAACTTTCCTAGTACCCTTTGTAAATATGCTTTATCACAGCCGGCAGGTTTCTGTCTGTCCACATCAGCTTTAATCTCCGGATTTAGTACCGTGCGACTTCTGGCTATTCCCAAAAATAAAAACCGTGCTAAAACGAAAGTATTTCGACAACATTACCGATATCGAAAGGGCCACGGAGCAGCTAATGATTCTTCCGAAAGCGAGCACAAATGCCACGAATGCTTCAAATCATGCAACCAATTTTGAAGTACCCTCTTCTAGTCAAGGAGATTAATTCAAATTTGATGTAAGCTTAGTACTTTGCCCGTAATAAAATAATTTACCGTATTTTTTCATCACACCTCGTATATATATCTCAATATACTTTTTCTAGATTAAAAATATTTAAATATTTGTGAGTTGTCGACTTTCAACGAAATAATTGACCAGAAACTTTAATTAGCATGTAATAATTGCATGTAGATATTTAATTTATGAAGGAAACAATGCGTAATTGTTCCCAATTTACACACTCTGTTGAGAAGATGGTTTAGCACTCCGGGTAGTTAATTGAAGTGCTCTAGGAGGAAATATCTTCTCTTGCGTTGAAACAATTACATGTAATTTAAAGTTATTATATTTAGCATCGACTGATACAATCAATTTCAATTATTTTGTTTTATATTTTCTTATTAAGGTAAATATGCGTTGAAATGAAACGCTGAAGTGTATTTGTTAGTTTCTTCATTATACAAATTTGATTTAAATTAATTAAATTTGCGATGATCCTCCTATCTTGCTTTTATTATGTTTGCGTAGGACCTTCAAGAAAAAGAAATAGAAAATTAGTAATGAGGCTTCGGGGAAGTGCTATGCACATATCGCATATGCATATTAAAATAAGTCACGGTAAGACTATACGAATACAACGTAGTAACACACACAGCATTTCAAAATGAACCGAGAACTAATCATGGAAGACCATCGAAGTACCAAAAATTAGAAAAGTGTAATGACAAGGAATTAAACTAAAGCAAATACAACCATGCTCAGATGTATTAGACATCCCAGGTAAAAACCCTTATTCTCGGTATTATCCAAGTCTGACGGAAATTAACCGTAAAAATAGTTAATGTTATTTACAGAAATACGTTTTTGAATACCCTAGTTAATCCCTTATTGAAAAGAATAGGTGGAAAGGGGAAATTGTGGATTTTAGAAATTTAGTGTCATTCTAGCAGTGTGTGAGCAACGTGCGTTTGTGAGTTTGTGGTAGAGATCAATTAGATTATCCTATTTTTTCACGTTGTGTCAGTTATTTGTTGAAGAAAAATGCCTAAAATACGCGAGTTGTCGGTTGGGGAACGCGCCCAAATAGTGCTACTGCATTTCCAGAAGTTATCAATAGCTGCAATTGCAAAAAAAAAATGTTCGCGATGTGCAGTCCGTACAACCATTAGTCGCTAACAGGAGAGTGGGTCGTTTGTTAACAGACCAAAAAGTGTACCTCGATTAGAGAAGACAGAATTTTACAAAGACTGGCTCTCAGTGATAGGAAAAAATTGCCGAAACAGCTCGCCAGTGAGCTGAAACAGCGTTATGGCTGGTTTCTGCGCAAAAAAAGAAGCCGTATTTATGGGCCAAACAACATGAAAATTGGACAATCGAGAAGTGGTCGAAGATTCTTTGGTCTGATGAATCGAATATCGAGGTATGTAAGTACATCTTCACGACTAATATTCTTATCGTTGTATGCAATTCAGTCTACATGTAACATTAAACAAAATTAATCCTGTCTAATTGCTAACTTTCTTCTTTTGCCTGGCAGCTTTGGGGACTATCTGGGACGCTATACGTTTGGCGTAGGCAAGGGGAAGCTTATGAACCACAATGTATCATTCCCACAGTAAAATTTGGAGGTGGTAGTATCATGGTTTGGGGTTGTATGTCTGCATACGGTGTTAGAGAAATGTACCTGTGCGATGGACGGATGAATAGCCAACGTTATTTAGCCATGTTGGCGGAAGTATTAGAACCGTCTGTGCTAAAACTATTCGACCAGGATATTCCAAAACACATTTTTCAGCAAGATAATGCGCCCTGCCACAAATCGGGAGCTGTAATGCGTCGATTCGAGGAAAACACAGTGGAGGTATTGGATTGGCCGCCACAAAGTCCCGATTTGTCGCCCATTGAAAATTTGTGGCGTATCTTAAAAACTAAGATCACGGAACATAAATGCCTGTCAAAAGCAGAATTATCAACAAAAATTCGCGAAATATGGGCTGCAATACCACCGGCAGAGTGTTACAATTTAGTAGCAAGTATGCCTCGACGAGTGCGAGCTGTCATTAAGGCCAAGGGCGGAGCGACAAAATATTGATAAATTGTACTATATTACTAAATAACATTTTGTACATAATTTTCACAACAGTTTTATTTTCCTCACCTCTTTTGACTAAACTGTATAAACTATATATGTATGTATGTACATAAATTCGTAAGGTGTCTAATACATTTGAGCATGGTTGTATAAGAACGGAATAAAAAATGATGAATGACATTAAGAATCAAAGGAGGCGTAAGATTGGAAGACACCTTATTTGCAATACTATTTGTAATTGCATTAGACGCCATAATAAATAAAGTCGAATAATTATAAGCATATATATATAGCTATTGGCAAGCTACGTAAGTCCTCAACTTGATCCATTATGTTCAAATATGTATTGAAGAACGTGCTCGCTGAGGAACTGGGTTAGGAAGTAGTTTAACTCACCGTGGTCCTTTTTCTGAACCAGTAGGTTGATTGTGGCTACTCTCGTAGTCCCCAGCACTCAATTGCCTCTTCCGGCGTAGAAAACCGTTGACCACGAAGTTTATTCTTCACGTGGGGGAATAAAAATAAATCACAGGGTGCTAGATCAGGGCTATATGGTGGATGGCTCGTCAATTCAATGTTTTGCTCGGTCAAATATTCAATTGTTTAAACCGACTTGTGAGAGTTCTCATTGTCATGGTGGAGAATGATTCTGTCGTCTTGTAGTTGTCTTGTAGTTGTGTGCTATTCGGAATTGACCGTTCTACAACTCCCTAAAAGCACGGTTGTAACGTGACCGGTTTTTCCGAAAAAACAGGCGACCATTTGTTTTGATGTGCTTCGAGCGCGAACAACTTTTGTTGGTTGTGGCTCATCTTGGAATATCCACACAGTCGACTGCTGTTTACTACCGGGCTCATACGTATAGATCCAAGATTCATCACCTGTAACGGCTTTATAAATGTTCTTTGAAGCACCGCCATTGAATTTTTTGTGCATTTCTTGGCACCAATCTACGCGAGTCCTTTTATGAGCGGTTGAAAAATTATGTGGTACCCAACGTAACACCAGCGTGCGTAGGATCCTGCATGAACATTTAGCCTTTAATAAGCTATGTTCACGTTGGGTACCACATAATTTGATAACCGCTCAAATGCAAGACCGTCATGTGACATACCGTGAGATCGAGGCATCTCGAGGTTAATATCTAGAGATGCCTCGATCTTACGGTATGTCACATGACGGTCTCGCATTATTAATTGGGATATTGCATTATTGTTTTCCGACACAACAACATTTGTGGGACGACCTTCACGAAATTCATCGTCCAAAGAACGCCGTCCAAGTTTGAATTCACTAGACCAACGATATACTGTAGTTTTTGATGGTGCTTCATCACCATATAAAGAATTCAGCTCGTCGGTGCATTCTTGTTGAGATAATCCACGTCGAAAGTTATGAAAAATAATTGCACGAAAATGTTCGCGAGTTAATTCCATTTTTCGCTGACATAAAATGTTCAAGTTACTGTCAACAATAGAAATAGCGATCGGACAGTAAAACTGTCAAAGTAAATATATTATCAAAAATGACAAACTTCACGATGCAAACATCAGATCGGAGGCAACAGTGTTGCCAGTTCCCGAAATATTGGGTCTGGGAAAAAGTTCGTGGCGTTTTTTCAGTAAAATTCAACTGGTCCCCGCATGGCGCGTGGACGAATTCATTTAAACCGAATATGCTCCATTATTATCGACAATGTTTCGCCATTTTTTTGGTAGATCCATGATCCCATCGGTGAAAAACTTCTGTGGTTTCTGGTCGAAAAACTGAATCAAGTAGTTTTCACAGGCTTCTTTTGAAACCAACTTAATTCCATTGAGAGAGTTCTGCAGAGATCGAAACAGATGATAGTCAGAGGGTGCTATATCCGGACTGTAAGGTGGGTGCATCAAAACTTCCCAACCAAACTCTCTCAATTTTTGACGGGTCATCAAAGAAGTGTGTGGTCGGGCGTTGTCATGATGGAAGACAACACCTTTCCTATTAATCAATTCGGGCCGTTTTCTTTCAATCGCCTGGCGTAATCTCTCTAGTTGTGCACAGTAGAGTTGAGAATCAATCGTCTGACCAGTTGGAAGTAGCTCGTAGTGGACGATTCCCCTCCAGTCCCACCATACACACAGCATCACTTTTTTTGGTGTCAATGTTGGCTTAGCGAACGCTTGTGACGGCTCACCATCCTTTATCCACGATCTTTTACGCTTCCGATTATCGTACGTAATCCATTTTTCATCTCCGGTTATTAAACGTTTCAGAAACGGCTCGATTTCATTCCGTTTCAGCAGCGCATCGCAGATGTTAATTCGGTCAATCATGTTTTTCACGCTCAACTCATGAGGAACCCATACGTCAAGCTTTTTTTTTGTAACCAGCTTTGTGTAAATGGTTCAAAACAGTTTTGTGGTCAATGCCTAGCTCCATGCCAATATCGACACTATTGATATGCTTATCTTGTTGGACTTTTTCAAGAATTTCATCAGATTTTTCAGTGATTGGACGACCGGAGCGTGACTCATCTTTCACATTGAAATTTCCAGAACGAAAGCGAGCGAACCATTTCCGCGCGACAGATTTCGATAAAGTACCTTCACCGTACACAGCACAAATTTTATCACAAGCCTGCGCAGCGTTCTTCCCCTTATCATAATAATATTGCAGAATATAGCGAAATTTCTCATTATTCTTCTCCATTTTCAAGTGCGAATAACTTTCCAACCACTGCACCGATTACAATGTTTCTACGCTCAAACTAACGTTCGGAAGGTCATCTAAAAAACGAGCCGTCGGTGGTGTCGCTGTGACTTGTTGTTCTTTAGTTATCGGCAACCAATGCCATCTATCGGGAAAAACGCCACGAACTTTTTCCCAGACCCAATATAAACGGCAACCCTCGTATTCCAAAGTTTAGTGGACTCCTGAAAAATTAGGAATCACAAAAAATTGATTCGTATATCCGTCAATTTACATACGCACAAGCTGTTGTTTACCCACACTGAAATAATAATTCCGAAAGCAAGCAATGACACTAAAGGAAAAAAGAAGTAAATCTCCTTGGCGAAGTGAAAATTTTTTAAGCCCCCTTTTACTATCTTTAGACTAGTTCAATATTTACTCTTTCTTTCTTTCACTATAATGTAATGGTAAGTACTAATTAATATAACAAAGTGTCGGCTCTACTTGTATACGTGTAGCTTTCAATACAGTTTTAGTTTTGTTAGTCCAACAGGTGTTCATATAACTCACGGACAAATGTACATTAAAATTAAGTGAACTGGATACATAAACTAATATAAAATGCACGTGTATATTAACTCTTTGTTACCTATGAATAATTGTATTTTATACAAGAGAATATCTTCTAATTTATATAAGGAAGTAACTTTAGCATTTTAACGTTAGGTTGTTTATATTTATATAAATATCATTTAATATATTTATTCACAATCACAAGAATTACCTACATTTCGCGATCTCGAGAATCAGGTAATCACGTGTTAACCGTTATTTCAATTACTTTCACATTTAGAGAAATATACAATTTTTCTTATTTAATTTGAGTTATTTAAGTCCTAATTTCTATGTATTTTTTAAATATAAATAAGAATTAAAATGTTTTTATTGTATTTCATGTCCAGCAAATTTAATAATTACGAGGATAGTTTGACAAGTAGTAAGAATGACACATAGGTGGCGCTCTAATTGGTAAAACAATTGCACTGTAATTTAGGTTGCCTATTTATACGTTTACATTCCGATATTTAGATAAATCGGTTGATTAGTTTATTTTTGACAGTCGATTGAAAAAGAAGTAGCACGTCGTTTTGTTAAAATGGAAAAAGCAGAGTATCGTGCGGTGATTAAATACTTCGTAATTAAGGGTATGAAAGCTACCGAAATAAAAGATGAGTTACGGGAAACATTAGGTGAATCTGCTCCATCATCCGCCACAATAAGTAGATGGGTAAATGAATTTAAACGTGGTAGAACAAGCTGTGTTGATGAAGCGCGCTCTGGAGCACCCAAAATCGTGACTTCTAAGGAAATGATTATAAAAATCCATAATATTATTACGCAAGATCGACGACTCAAAGTGAGAGAGATAACGCATGGTAAACATCTTAACAGAACGCGTACGCCACATTTTAACGAAAAAATTGGGCCTTTCCAAGCTTTCGGCAAGATGGGTGCCGCGATTGCTTACGACTGATCAAAAGTTCACTCGTTTGCGCATTTCCAATGAGTGTTTGGCCCTTTATAAGCGGAATCCGGTTGATTTTTGTAGGCGATTTGTTACTTGCGATGAAACTTGGATACACTACAGTACACCCGCAACTAAACAACAGTCGAAACAATGGTTAGAACGTGGTTCTGCACCTCCAAAGAAAGCGAAAACCACTTTATCGGCAAACAAGGTGATGGCATCAATTTTTTGGGATTCAAAGGGCATTTTGCTCATTGATTACCTTCAGAAAGGTGCCACAATAAATGGACAATATTATGCAGAACTTCTACAAAAATTAAATGTTGAGATTCGTGACAAACGGCAAGGAATGGCAAAGAAAAAGGTACTGTTTCACCAAGACAACGCTCTCTCGCATACCAGAACAGTTGCGATGACCAAAATCCATGAGTTGCATTTCCAATTAGTACCGCATGCGCCTTATTCGCCGAATCTAGCCCCTTCCGACTTCCACCCTTTTCAAAAATTGAAAACGGGACTAGGTGGAAAGAAATTTTCGTCAAACGACGAGCTTATCATCTTCGTAAATGAGTATTTTGCAAGCCTTCCGGAATCGCATTTTAGAGATGGCGTAAGGGCATTGGAGTACCGTTGGAATAAATGAATTGCTCTTTTAGGAGAATATATTGAAAAATAAAAATTATTTTGTATTTAAAAAATTCGTTTTTCTTTTCCATTCTCACTACTTGTCAAACTACCCTTGTATTACCATTTTAAGTTTTCAAGCTCTTAAAAAAACACTTTATATATTACTCTGCATTACCGGCTTGAGTGACCGTGGTCATTTGACATTTTTAAAATTAAATAATCAATATTATTTTTATTGTTATTTACTTTTGATTGGGTTTTATCAAAGGATAATTTTAATATATATATGAAAGCATATCCCTCTATATGTATGTACATATCCAGTATATATAAAGCTGTTGGTCACTCAATTAGAAAAGGAACGCTCAATATTTGATTCCGTCGGCTTCTTTGACCGCTTCGACTCTCCAATTAGTATGAACCGTCGCCTGAGGCAAAGGCGGTACTTTTGAAGTCAAAAAATACCTGTTATCGTGAATAGAATGTGGTCGCACCTTCGATTCCCGTACAATACAGTCGTACCGTCTAAGAGTGTGGCAAATTAGAATGTGATTAACATCACTAAAAGTTAGTCGTTCATTAAGAACGAATTCGTTAAAGTTGCGCACAGTCTAGGGATCCTTCGTACGTACATAGAGAATAGTCGCTGTTGTGAATCCGAGCTTTGGGCTCCTCTGCCTCTCTCACTCTGACGCCTTCTTCTTTCGGTGTCGCACGGTTTCTTTTCCTTTCTCGTTCTTTTTTTTCGGTCTTTTTTCGCCGGCCTCTCGGATTTAATACCGAGATCGTGTTCTCGGTGGATTCCACTTAATCACATTCCCCGTGAATGATACATGTTTTAACAGACACAGAAATGTGTTAAAAACACTGGTCTTGACGGTCGAACGGTGCGGCGGGCCTGTTTCTGGGCCACCTTCGATGGATACCTTTAAGTGATTATAATTGACGTGGACTTGACGTTCGGAGGTGTAAAAGAATGATAATTCCATTTACTTCTAGGTATGTGTGAAGGAAGTCGGCGAGATGGTTTTTAGATTTTGCGATTTTAAAATGCGATATGTATTGGTGAATTTAACACGTGAGTATGTCGAGAAGAAAGAGCAAAGAAAAATGATTGGATACAGTTTGGATAAAACCGCCAAACTAAAATAAAATAAAACGCGATGTAGTTTCACAAAGTATGCGCTTTTAGAAAAGAGTTTGTATTTATGCGGTGCAAGTTATCGTTTTAATATTATATATTACCATCGGAAATAAGAGATGATAGGAAGAGAAATAAAAGATAATTGGTTAATGATTAAAGAAAAACTCAAATTTTGATACAATAGAAGAGACGACTTTAAACTTCATTCCAAAATTCTACAAGCAGAATTATATTACAAACTACGAGGGTGGTTCCAGAAGTACCCGACCCAACAAAGAAAACATAACAATTTTGGGAGGAAATATATTTATTTTTCAACATAATCTCCTTTCAGCTCTATACACTTTTCCCAGCGATGTTCAATAAGTTCGATTCCCTTTTTATAATACGAACTCTCTTGCGTCTCAAAATAGCCATTAACTGCCGACATCACTTCTTCGTCGTTGGAAAATCTTTGACCACTGAGCCACTTTTCCAAGTTTGGGAACAGAAAATAATCCGAGAGGCCTAAATCTGGCGAATAGGGTGCATGAGGTAGTAATTCAAACTTTAATTTATTAATTTTGGCAATTGCAATAACGAATGTTACATTCTTTTAATTGGCAAATAGCCGTTACGCAATGCGTCTGTCATATACGCTCTAATAACGTTGTTATCGACAAGGGAGATAGACGCGTTTCTCGCTTTGTAGGCGCTTGTTATCCAATTGCAATAACGGATTTGTGAGCTGGTGCATTGCCTTGATGAAACAAGACTTTCTTCTTAGCCAAATGCGGCCGTTTTTGCTTGATTTCTTCGTTTAAACGTTGCAATAAGTTCACATAATACACGTCGTTGATAGTTTTCATTTTTTAAGAGAGTCAATGAAAATTATTCCCCGCGAATCCTGAAAAACCGATACCATGACCTAGACTGCAGATGAAACTGTCTTCGCCTTCTTTGGAGCCGGTTCTCCCTTTTGAGTCTATTGTTTTGATTATTCTTTTGTCTCGGGTGTGAAGTGATGGACCCATGTTTCATCCACGGTTATGAAACGGCGCAAAAATTCTGCTCTGTTGCTGTGAAACTTCGCTAAACACACAATTGAAACATCTTCGCGACACTGTTTTTACTCGAGTGTGAGCAAACGCGGCACCCACCTTCAACGCAATTCTCATGTCCAAATTTTCAAATAATATGCAATGTACCGCACTTTTTGAAATGCCTACTATGTCTGCTAGCTCGCGCACTTTCAGTCGACGATCATCCAGTACCGCTTTGTGGATTTTCTTCACCATTTCTGGAGTCGTCACCTCATTTGGTCGACCACTGCGATGCTCGTCTTGGCAGCTCGTACGGCCTCATCTAAATTCTGCTACCCAATATTTCACTGTTGTAAACGAAGGAGTAGACTCACCCAGAGTAGAATCCAGTTTAACTTTTATATCGGTTGGGCTGAGGCCTTTCAACTAAAAGTATTGTATCACGTAACGATGACCAATTTTCTCCATTTTTACAAATTCACTGAAAACGTTCACTATTGATGGCTGCCAAACAAATACTAAACAACGTGGCGTCTTCAAATTTCATACATATGCTTTACAGATAAATAGAACTTACAGGAAAGACAATGGGAAGGCGAAAACGGAATCTAAACATTGGACAACGTCGAAACATGTTTTAAACTCATACAAAAAGTATAAAGTATCTGAAAATCTATAGAAACAGTATGAAGACCGTTATTATTTACAATTACAAAAGAAATTGCTGAATATTTTAACATTGAATGTTACAAAAGTTATCGTACAATTCATTTTTATATTTTATTCTATTGTAAACCATAAATTTAGGATAAATTTGATAAATTCCCTTCATAGTATCACGTATTTGTGATAAATGAAACGTTTGATGCCAGTTACCAACACTACACAAAGAAAAAAGCGTGTTTTGCAGTGCCGATTCAAGAAAAATATTCAAAATATCCTGAACTGTTGAAATTGTATCGTAAAACAATAAACAAATATATAAATTTGAATATTTGGCCTGTGTTTTTTGTCTTTTAGTGTTGTTAACTCAAATATGCGAGGCTATGAAGCGAATTTATCGAATTCATTCTAAATTTATGGCTTACAATACAGAAATATCTTGTAAAAATGAAGTGTCTTGACACATTAGAGACGTAAATAACAGTAGTTTTGTTATTAAAGGTTTTTAGAGTTTTCTTTTTTAGTAGTTGAATGGAAGTTGATATACTTTATCGTAGTCACATGTTCACATTTAATGATATTCAATTTATTCAAGGGATGTAAGAACATTTCTGTGTCCGACGGTATATCTCTTTTCTTAAACGAAAATGAAATCTATAACCCGGTATCGAAGAGAGATTGTAACATGTCGATTAAAGAAACGCCTTACAGGTTCAAACGGAATGTTAAAAGTACACATTGCGCAAGTTAAGTGTTTATTTATTTTAGCGAATATATAATAAAGGGTACTGGGAAAGCTTTGCAATACAGCTTCGTTTATTTAATTTTTTCAAAGTAATTTCCTCTACACTCAGTACACCTTTTCATCCTCCGAAACCAATCTTTAAACCAGTTCTGCCAAGTTTCACTAGGGAGTAAAGCACACTCGTTTTCCCAAGCCCGCAGAAGGTCCTCATCACTGGAAAACCGCCTCCCTTTTATCTTCATTTTCACATGCGGGAACTGTGCAAATTCGCAGGGAGCAAGATCTGGAGTGGAGGGAGGATGCTCGAGAAGTCTCAATCTTTTCGTGGTCAAATATTCGGTGCAGGCTTTGGCGCGGTGAGCTGGAGCATTATCGTGATGGAGGAACCAGGTGTCCATTCTTGATTTTGGCCGCAAGTTCTTCATAGATCCAATGACTTTAGACAGGCATTGTTCAATATACCACTTAGCTGTGACTGTCTTCTGTGTGTCCAAAAAAACGCGTTCCACAATTTCACGCGATTTGAAAAATACAGCTAGCATTTTCTTCTTTACAGATCGGGATTTTCTGACAAC
Organism: Dermolepida albohirtum; assembly: GCA_031893035.1. Classification (NCBI taxonomy): domain Eukaryota; kingdom Metazoa; phylum Arthropoda; class Insecta; order Coleoptera; family Scarabaeidae; genus Dermolepida; species Dermolepida albohirtum. The sequence continues at coordinate 15,988 of JAVIWB010003802.1, read as the reverse complement.
TACGGTTGTGTCGTCAATTAACAAAGGCTCAAACTTTGTTTTGAGCTTTGGTCGGCACATCGTAATACATAGTCTCGTCACTTGTCACGATGTTGTTCACATACCGGGATTGTCCCTTTTTTAGCATCTGCCGGCACCAAGTCACACGTCGTGTCATCTATTCTTCAGTTAGTCGATGCGGCAGCCAGAGAGAACAAAGTTTCTTCACGTGCAGAATCGAACGAATTACTGGTGCATTTAGGCCTGAAGTACCCTCTATCTGTTGGTAGGTCACTCGCCTGTTCTCGCCAAGCATTTTCCCAGTAGTAACGTTTTCCTCCGTAACTGACGTTCGTGGCCTTCCCGGTTTCTCACCATTCTCCACAGTTAAATTTCCCCTTTGGAATTCTCTATGCCACCTGAATATCGTTGTGCGATGTGGACAAACATCACCTAGTGCAAGAGTCATTTCGTCGAAGCACTGGTCTATGTTTAAACAACGCACGAAATTATAACGCAAAACTGCCCTTATCTCAGCCATCGCAAGCACTTTACACTCTCACTGCTAATGAATAACTGAGCCCATCGACATGGCGCGGCGGCTACTATGCACGTATGAACATGTCTCAACACGCAGCAACAAGCAGCTTCCTACGATTCATTGTTGCATCATATTGCAAAACTTTCCCAGTACCCTTTGTACACAATTACAAAAATCTATGTATATGCAATAATAGTGCTGTCGCTGTCACGTTCTCAATTATGCTTATGAATAGGTTTCTATCGTAATTAAATATAAATTGTATACGTGCCTTCCTTGCTATAATTAATTAACTATTTATCACTAATTAAATTGTCGGTTTTCTTAGTTAATTTACATATTAAATTGGATATTATTCAAATTCATCAAATCACGAATTGATGTCACCTATGGACGTTGAAAATAGCTAAATAACACGTTTTTGTATTTAATTGGCGTAGTTATGTTAAGTGTTGTAAATGTTAAATTACCTGAAAGCATCTGTACCCATAAAAAGCATTTTAAATATCTAGAAATTGGCTAAGCGTTTTTTAAATAAAAATTTAAAATTTCTTTCTTGATATTTATGATCGTTGATTAGGACACGCAATATTTTTTTCCATCTGGGAAAATTAAAGAGTTTTGAGAATATCTAGGCTGTTATTTCGGTAGGAATTCAAAGATGTGTCATAAAAGTTTTATCAGACTTTATTCTGCGATATATTTCTCTGTACAATCATACATTTGCAAAAGATCTGGTAAATTCTTTTATAGTACCATGAACGCCTGCAGAAACGAGTGTTTTCGCCGTAGCGTACAGCTCAGTTACTATCAATATTAAAAATAATAAATGTAATTACTTACTATTTTAGTTTTTTTTTGTGTTGTTGATGTAGAATGGCGTAAAAATTCGCTGTATGCCTTCCAGTGCTGACTTACTCATACTTCTACGCCGAGGTGAAAATATGTTGACGTATTTGGAAAACGAGCATTCTGCATCTAATGATGTGATGTTTGCGAATTTAAAAAGGACGTTCGCATCATACTCGCACTCTTAGTTTTCAGTTAAACTCTGTCTACACGCACTATCGTTTGAAAATCGGGATTCTTATTGATAACCGCGCTCAATCTATCGGTTGTTAATCTTCCTATACTATCTGTTAGATTTCGTAACGAGGCTTTGAGGTAATATACTATATTTAGCGCTTCATGTAATGGCAGCTTGTTGTTCTCTAATTTGGAAATAGTATCTAAAAGAATTAAATAATCTTCGGAAATTTGCTCTATTTAAGTTTGAATTTCGGTATCTGAACCCAGCCGCTGACTTACTGAAATTGCTTGAGCATCTTACGGATTTAAATTTAAGATAGAAGGTTTAATAATCTATAAAAATTTCTCATAATATAAAACAGCTTTAAGCCAAGTTCCCCATCTCGTTAATACCGGCTGTGATGGCTGAAGAATATCCAGACAAGCCTGTTTAAACTCACGAATGCGTTCTGGAGATTTAATAAAAACTTTTTTGGTAGAAACTATAAACTGGTCTACTTTTAGATAACTGTTTCTAATAAATTCAGCTACAAGATGACATGCATGGAGCAATTAAGTTACATGAAGCAATTGAGGATGAGATTGTTTTAGTAACTTTCCAGCTTTAACCATATTCAAACTCCCATCTGTAACCAACATTAAAAGTTGGATTGCCGATATATTGAACTCCCCAAAGGTATGTTTTATAGTTTCTACTATCGTTTCCGCGCTTGTCTTCTCTAATATTCTACTACGTAAAAGAAGAGCAAAAGAAATCTCACCGCTTTTGAGATGCGCACTAACACATTTAAAATACTATTCCTTCTTGCATCCGTTTCAGCTACCGTCAGCCATATTTTTAGATCTTTTAACTCTGCCTTTATTTGATTCGCAATCGCGATTTTCACTTATACTGCAATTGACTTCTTGTTGGCAATCTCCATTCCGGAACGTATTTGCCCCAAAAGTTTCGAAATTCTTCATTTTTTACAATATTTTGTGGAATGCTGCACACACTTAACATAAAAATAAAGTCATATAGAAATTTATAATATGGTACATCACGGTGCGCATTTAACCAATGTTGTTTGCTATTAACATGTGTTTTACACACAAGAATACTGTACGGTAAAATGTTGATATTGCACACAATACATTTAATAATAGTGCCAGTGTATTCTAACGCCCAAAATCGGTTAAGAAATCTATTAACACTTTTTGAACATAACAAAGAACCCCGTCAATTCACCAATCTAATCCAGCATTCATACACATACCATACGTATATGAATCTCGACTTCGCCGCCAATGAGTGCGCACTCGTTTCTGCAAGCTCAGTTAACATTTCAGATACTATTTCCATATTAGAGAACACCAAGCTGTCATTACATGAAGCGCTAAATATAGTATATTACCTCAAAGCCTCGTTAGGAAATCTAACAAATAGTATAGAAAGATTAACAACCGATAAATTGTGTGCGGTTATAAATAAGAATCCCCATTTTCAAGCTGTACTGTGCGTAGACAAGAGTGTACCTGAAAACCAAGAGTGTGAACGTCCTTTTTAAATTCGCGAACATCACATCATTAGATGCAGAACGCTCCTTTTCAAAATACACCAACATATTTTCACCTCGCCGTAGAAGTATGACTGAGTCAGCACTGGAAGGCATTTTAATAACAAGAAGAAACTAAAATAGTAGGTAATTATATTTATTATTTTTACTGTTGATAGTAACTGAGCCGAACGCTACTGCGAAAGCACTCGCTTCTGCAGCTTTAATTGCAATTTAAATTTGACCACGCCTCGTATATACATACAAGTGAATTGCAAGTTTTAAATTAAATAATATGCTTAGGTGGTTATCAAGTTGTACGTGTAAATGTAAACACTCTTTGTTTTTTCAATATTCAACGTTAAAATAAATTAAGCATTGTCTTTCTTTCTCGTTATTCACGCAATAAACAATGAGCATTCATGCAAAACGATCCATCAGTTGTAATAGGTACGTATATTGCCTAAACACTTTTTCACCAACTATGTTTTCGTGTATAAACGAAAAACTGTTTTTCTTTTGTCGAAAGCACATAGCCTGTCCGATTTATCCGAGCGAAATCAAAACAAGGCACCCGAAATGTGTAACACCTTTATTTTCTTTCGTGCTACTCGATTTCATTTTATCCGATGATCCGGCGACCGCAAAAAGAATTCAGAGAGAGGAGAAAAAAAATCACGCTCATGTAATTAGGTTCATTGTTGCGACGTGGTGTTGAAAAAGGGGTTTGTGTTACTTTTGTTAGTTCTACGCGTTGATGCGAGCATCGATTACTTTTTAAATGAATCCGATGTTCTTAATAACATACAATACCATCCGAGACCCCACTCGATGTTCTACTACGTGGTATATACACGCGGTAAGATACATATGGGGTTAAAAAAAGCTGTATGTGGAAAAAAAATCGAAAGAATTGAAATGGGGTATACGGAATATAATCTATTTAATCATTTTAGGATCTCAGTGGAGCGGAACAAAATTTTCACACGAGGAAGCGTTTGATGTTATTTAATTCGAACCAGATTTGATTTAAAATAAATCATTAATCTGTTACATTTGTTTACAAAGAATCTATTGAAGTTGTGTTTATTTATAAACGCTCTATTTCATAGAGACACGATAATAGTTCAATAATGATCTGTTACCTATTAAAATAACATTTCTTGCTACTTCGTTGTTATTACTATATATATAGGACGGTGGTCCCAGAAGTATCCGACCCAACAAAGAGCACAAAAATTTTGGAAAGAAATATATTTATTTTTCAACATAATCTCTTTTCACCTCTATGGACGTTTCCCAGCGATGTTCAATACCCTTTTCATGATAAGAACTGTCTTGCTCCTCAAAATAGTAATTAACTGCCGACATCAATTCTTCATCGTTGGAAAATCTTTGACCACTGACCCATTTTCTCAAGTTTGGGAACAGAAAATAATCCGAGGGGACTAAATCTTGCGAATAGGTTGCATGAGATAGCAATTCAAACTTTAATTCATTAATTTTGGCCATTGCAATAACGGACATTATCTTGATGAAACAACACTTTCTTCTTAGCCAAATGCGGCCGTTTTTGCTTGATTTCTTCGCTCAAACGTTGCAGTAACTTCACATAATACTCGTCATTGATAGTTTTTCCTTTTTTAAGATGAATGAAAATTATTCCAGGCGCATCCCAAAAAAATGATGCCATAACCTTGCCTGCAGATGAAACGGTCTTCGTCTTCTTTGGAGCCGGGTCTCCTTGAGTCTATTATTTTGATTGTTCTTTTGTCTCGGGTGTGAAGCAATGGACCCATGTTTCATCCATGGTTATGAAATGGTGCAAAAATTCTTCCTCGTTGCTGTGAAACTTCGCTAAACACTCAATTGAAACATCTTCACGAAACTGTTTTTGCTCGAGTGTGAGCAAACACGGCACCCATCTTGCACACAGCTTTCTCATGTCCAAATTTTCAAATAATATGCAATGTACCACTTTTTGAAATGCCTACTATGTATGCTAGCTCGCGCACTATCAATCGACGACCATCCAGTACCGCTTTGTGAATTTTCTTCACCATTTCTGACGACTTCAGAAAAATTCTGCTTCGTTGCTGCAAAACTTGGCTAAACACTCAACTGAAACATCTTCACGATACTGTTTTTGTTCGAGTGTGAACAAATGCGGCACCCATCTTGCTTTTTCAGCTTTCTCATGTCCAAATTTTCAGATAATATGCAATGTACTGCACTTTTGGAATGCCTACTATGTCTGCTAGCTCGCGCACTTTCAGTCGACGATCATCCAGTACCGCTTTGTGAATTTACCATTTTTGAAGTCGTCACCTCATTTGGTCGACCACTGTGATGCTTGTCTTGGTAGCTTGTACGACCTCGTTTAAACTCTGCTTTGTTTTTTCTGAGACAGACTGTGTAAATAACAATGCTTTTTCTATCTAACATATATGAGATCAGAACCCAAAGGATGACAGCTACTGCAAAAGTAAAACGCGTTCAATTGTATCGAACGTATGACTGAAGTCCGTATACAGAACATATAAGTCGCCACCATCATCTAAGATTTGAGTTATATCTTGTGTTATACAGCATAAATTTGTTAAAGTAGAACGGTTGTTTATAAAACTCATGCTGTAAAGAAATGAAGGGGAAACAAGGGATAATTTTATAGAGAAAGGACTCAAAAATTTTTACATAGCCTGTAGTTAGCAATATCAGTCTCCGTACCCTATTTAAACACAGGACAAATTTTATATTTTGCCAGCCCGTGTGATTAAAAGAGCCAAATTCTAAACATTTTGATTTCGTGCTTATTGGGCGCAACAAGTGCGGGTGTTACTACATTATATATAGTTACAGATATATAAAATTATTTATAAAAGACTACTCCACAGGCTATACGAGGGTAGCTGTTCATATTTTGGGAATAGCAAACAAAAAAGAAATTTTTATTATCGAAAATACTGTTATTGCTTTTCAAAATATTCTCCTTGAAAATGAATGCAATTTTGCATTCGTTTAAACCAATTCGAAAAGCATTGCTGCCACTGTGAAGGCGGTTTCTCCAAAATATGAGTTTTGAATGCCTCAACTGCCTCTTCAGACGTAGAAAACTGTTGACCATCAAGTTTATTCTTCACGTATGGAAACAAAAAGAAATCACGGGGTACTAGATCAGGGCTGTACGGCGGATGGCTCATCAATTCAATGTTTTGCCCGGTCAAATATTCAATTGTTTGAACTGATCTGTGAGAGCTCGTATTGTCAATGTTCTGTCGTCTTCGATTTGTTTTCCTAATTTCTTCAAAAATGTTTGGCAAACAAATAGTTGTGTGCTATTCGGAATTGACCGTTCTACAACTCTCTAAAGGCACGGTTGTAACGTGACCGGTTTTTCCGAAAAAACAAGGCGACCATTTCTTCTGATGTGCTTCGAGTGCGAACAACTTTTGTTGGTTTTGGCCCATCTTGGAACACCCACACAGTCGACTGCTGTTTACTATCGGGCTTATACGTATAGATCCAGGATTCATCACCTGTGGCGACTTTATAAATGTTCTTCGAAGCACTGTCATTGTATTTTTTGTGCATTTCTTGGCACCAATCGACGCGAGTCCTTTTTTGAGCGATTATCAAATTATATGGTACTCAACATGAACATAGCTTCTTAACGGCTAAATGTTCATGCAGGATCTTATGCACGCTGGTGTTACTAATACCTAGAGATGCCTCGATCTCACGGTATGTCACATGACGGTCTTGCATTATCAATTCAGATATTGCATTAATGTTTTTCGATACAACAACATTTGCGGGACGACCTTCACGAAATTCATCGTCCAAAGAATGCTGTCCAAGTTTGAATTCACTATACCAACGATATACTGTAGTTTTCGATGGTGCTTCATCACAATATAAAGAATTCAGCTCGTCGATGCCATTCTTGTTGAGATAATCCACGCCGAAAGTTATGAAAAATAATTGCACGAAAATGTTCGCGAGTTAATTCCATTTTTTCGCTGACATAAAATTTTCAAGTTACTGTCTGCGATAGAAATAGCGAGCGGATAATAAAACTGTCGAGGTAAATATATTGTCAAAGATGACTAACTTCATGATGCAATCATCAGATAGTAGGCAACACTAACAGTGTTGCCAGTTCCCGAAATATAAACGGCTACCCTCGTATTACCTCAAATAATATATTACGTGAAAGTTATATTCATAGTTCATCTTACAGTTTAAAAAGCGAGTTAAAAGAAATCATAAGAAAACTGGTTAGAATTTAGTATTTAGTGGGAGTCCAACAGGGAGTGTATTAACACGTAAAAACCGCTTTATTAAAGAAAAATGCATAAACTACTCATTTAACTAATCTAGCCATCTGCACGGACAAGAAATAAGATTTTCTAAGTACTTTATAATTAACGGTTAGGCTTTATTTCACATCTTGAGTATAACCCACCTTTTCACAACGAGTTCCTCTTTTAAATTACTCGAGACACTTTAAATTTTAATATCATCTGTTCAATGTATAAAGAAATAAAATTTCAACGCCGTGGTTGAAACAAAAGCGCAAAAAAAATGAATGATATAATTAAGATTAATCTAAATGTAATTTTATACCGTCTAAAGAGGATAATAAATGAACACATCTGAAATGTACACATAAAATGCTCTATTGTATATGTATCATTTTGAAAAATGTAATACATATTTGTGGCACACTTTGTTTTACATTTCTGGTTTTAAAGAAATCATTAATCATGTCGAGATGCAAGATGCTTTATAATAAAGGATTATTTATCAAAATTTTGTTTTACTTATCTTAATTGGAATTTTAAGTAAATTTATTCTTAGATTTATTTCCCTTTAACGTGAGTATAATAAATGATCTTTCGCCTTCCATGTTATAGGTTATGTTTGAATTGTTCAATGCTCGTTATCCAACAAACGTGATTTTTCTTTTGTGATGGTTGCTAACCTTAACTTTATGTTTCATATTAACAGGTTTTATTCAACATAAAACCGATTGCAAAGAAGAAGTGATTATTTTATGTTAATAAATTTTAACGCGAGTTCATACATTAATAGGTAGGAAGTATTTACTAGAAGGCTTTGCTTTATAAAGTACAATTCATTAATTTTGTTAATAGATGAAGTCGATTTAATACGATTCGTATTGCTAGAGAGTGATGTTAATTGATACAACAAAAAAAAATGGGAAAAAATCACACATCATTTATATAAAATGGACCGATGACGTCGCCAGCCCAAAATCCACCCCAAACAGTGACTTTTCCAGGATGCATTGGACGCTCTTGGATCTCACGTGAATTGATATCGTCCCAACTTTGACAATTTTGTTCGTTGACGTACCCATTCATCCAGAAATGGGCCTCATCGCTGAAGATGATTTTTTGATGAAAATTAGGATCGGTTTCCAACTGCTCCAGGACCTATTCAGCGAACACACGTCGTTGTCTATGGTTGTTTACCTTCAGCACCCGGGTCAGTTGAATTTTATACTGGTGCAGACCCAAGTCACGACTCAAAATTCGACAAGTGGTTTGCGAAAGGCCAAGTTCTGTGAGCGATGCGAAATCGACTGCCTCGGATTCTCCTGCACAATCTCACAGACAAAGGCGATGTTTTTGGCAGATCTTGCGTTTCGTCGTCGTACGGGTATTGGTTCATTGTTTGTTCTGTTCGGGCAACGTTCCGTGTACTTCGCCCATTTTACGGTCACCATAATCGTCATACTGTGAGGACTATTCGCAGTGTGGTAGATAAATTTGAGTTCGCTAGTTCAGTAAACAACGAACCAACACCCATACGATGGCGAAAGGTAGATCGTGCGTTTCGCCGTCGTATGGGTGTTGGTTCGTCGTTTACTGAACTGATGGACTCAAATTTATCCACCACACCGCGAATAGTCCTCACAGTAGGACGATTATGGCGACCGTAAAATGGGTGAAGTACGAGGAACGTTGCCCGAACAGAACACCCATTTCGATTAAATAATTTTATAATTTGGACGTGTCGTTGAACGCTATATTCGTCCATGGTGATTTGGCGAGACAGACTGAATAAATGACAGCCAATTCGACAGATGTTCAAAGTTCGGAATTCCCTATTGGAAAACCCGTTATCTATTGCCTCTATTAGATTTTATTTTTGAAATATTTTCATTGTACAGACGGTATAAACACTTATTTGCGTCCACATTTACTCAGTAATGATGAAAATTATAATCTCTTTCTAAGAAAAAATTTCTTGTGTTAATGTAGTTTATTTTTAATCATAAAATCTTTTAACCCTTTCACATGACAGTTTCTAGATCCTAAAATGATATTTAAATTACGTCCAGAAATATTTTCTCATAATTTTGATAGCCTTGCGGTCTGACTATGGTCAACATCGACAGCTACTGGGCAATACACGGACATCTATAATAAACCAGTAGCAAAGCAGAAAAAAAAGAAGAATCAACGGACGTACGTGACCGACAAGTTGTCTTTAGGCTTCCATGTAATTGATTTTGGAGCATTCCTTTATTTCTATTACGAATACGAATCGAACTAACTTATTAGCGCGCATTTAATATAGAAAAAAATTTTGTGATGTAAAAAGTTGGTTGAAGGAAATTTTCAATTATATTTTTCTAAAGATAAATAGGAAAAGAGATAATATTTATAAATTCTAAAAATCCCATGTTCCTCAATCTAATGTATATTACAGAGATGGTTATATTTTTTACGGTGTTCCCTTCGTTTACACGCAAGGCCGGCTTATTACATTGGAAGTAGTTTCCACTGCAAAGTTGTTCTCTAATTATACTTTGTTTTCTTTTTTAACTAGAAAGAAAAAGGAGCCGCCGATAATAATAGTACGTCTGTTACATGTGGTATATTTTTAATACATGTATGTGCTAAAATTTAGTTTTTTTCAACGTTTACTAATTTACAAAAGCCCCTTATTTTAAATAAAAAATATGTAATCTATATTTTATATATTTTCGAAACAATTCAATTAAAAACAATAATAGATATAGTTGGAATCAGGAATGTTTTCCGATCACGTGATCACTGTCGTATACAACAAGATGTCGACAGGAAGTGTAGATGTCAAATTAAATACTATATTTATATTGTTGTCAGATGTGATAATAACGGGTTTTCCAATAAGAGTGATATGATTTCTTTAAAAAAAAACACTTAGTGTTAAGAAAATTGAAAAGTTTCTTATTTAATGTGAAGTACAATCGATACAATTAAGTTCTAAATAAAACGTCATTCAAATGGCCTCCACGACTTCTTCTGCAGGAACGAATTCGATGAACCCAATTTTCGAGCGCTTTTTCCACTAAATCCAGTCGTATGTCATGAATGGCACGTTCAATATTGACTTGTAAAGTTCGAAGAGAGTCTGGTTTATTTCGATAGACCAATGACTTCAAATAACCCCACAAGAAATAGTCTAATGGTGTTAAATCACAACTTCTTGGAGGCCATTCAATATCACAATTTCTTGAAATAATCGAATCTCCAAACTTTTCTCGCAATAATTCTATTGTTGCATTTGCTGTGTGGCACGTAGCCCCGTCTTGTTGGAACCAAATGTTGTCAAGATCAACTTCTTCCAATGTCGGCCATAAAAAGTTGGTTATCATCAATCTATACCGCTCTCCATTGACAGTAACGGTGTTACCAGCTTCATTTTCAAAAAAGTACGGACAGATGATTCCACCACACCAAACTGTCAATTTAGGCGAATGTAATGGTTTTTCATAAATAATTTGTGGATTTTCTTCGCACCAGAATCGACAGTTTTGTTTATTTACCACACCATCCAGAAGAAAGTGAGCCTCATCAGAGAAGATGATTTTCTTTAAAAAATCGTTACCGTTTTCAAGTTGTTCCAAGGCCAAATCAGCAAATTCACGACGTTTACGGTGGTCCAATGGCCTCAGTTCTTGAGTGAGAACAATTTTATAGGGATGCAAACTGAAACCTTTTCTCAAAATCCGCCAGGTTGTGGTTTGAGACAGTCGCAATTGTTGAGAACGTCTTGGAATCGACAAATTACGGTCTTCAGTAACACTTGCCTGGACGGCAGCAATATTTGCATTACTTCGAGCGGTTCTTTGTCTTATTGGCACTTGAAAATTATGTAAAGAAAATGTAACCTCAAAATTTTTAACAATTCGACGAATAGCGAGCACACTTGGACGATTATTACGACCATAAATTGGCAAAAGCGCACGAAAAGTTGCAATTGGAGAACGATTATTTTGATAATAAAACTGAATAATTTGTAAACGTTGTTCTTGCGTATATCTCTCCATGATGAAATTGTAAACACTACTGGATACAATGAAAAACAAATGACAGATCATGACATATTACAAATGGCCAAATTGTCACTTCAAAATCATATCATCCCTATTGGAAAACCTTATATTAGGAGTTACGATTAATATTACCTGAGAAGTTTGTAAATATAGATGACGTTAAATGTCATCAATATTGCTAAAATAAGCACTCGTTTTTATTAACATTTAGGAAGCACCTAAATGTTGGAAAAAAGAGTTTGCTAATGAATCATTTATCTTTAAGCAAGGTGCATATTAGATATCTTAATGATATTTATCTGAAACACCTTAGAGAATATAAAAACTACGTCGAAAAAAAGAAATAAAATTGTATGGAGTAATTTATGTCTTTTGAAATATTATTTAAATGATTATTAAGTACTTCACAAGAAGAGGTAGTTCGTTTATTAAATGAAAAAAGTAAATAACATTTTAAATTTTAACATAATAAAATCAGATAAAATAAATGCTCTAATAAAGTTTATTCACTGTCCATATCTTCATCGGTATCAGATTCCGAACCAATATTTACAGAAGGAACAAATTCGTCTTCGTCAAAGTTTGCTTCTCTTTCATACCACTTCTCTATTAATGCATCAATATGTCGAATACATTGCTTCCAAAATTCAGTTGTGCAAATGTTTGAAGATTACTGACACATTTTTAAAACACTTTCTTCTCCATATCCTTTTGAGTTTTTGCACGTTTCCAAACAAGTTCGATTGCATTGAATTCACAATGGTATGGTGGAATTCGGCATACTTCATGGTTAGCTTTTCTTATCAATTCATCTGTTTCGTAGGCCTTTTGCTTTTTATGCCATTTTGCGACTTCAAGCAGTTCACGTTTTCTCATCGTAGGTTCATGGTCGATATTATTATTATTCAACCAATCAACTATTGTTGGTTTTTCCCAATTTTGAAATGCTTGCTTTTTAAGTAATACACATTGGTAAGCCGCATTATCCATTGTGATTAAAGAAGGTTCATTCAGATCTGGAATTAATTGGTCATTGACCCATCTCGTAAACTTTGCACTGTTTATTTCACAATGATAATCAGTTGTTGCTGTTACCGAAGGAAATATCAAATTTCCATTGTCAGTAAACCGCTTTTTATTATCTGCATGAGAAATTACAAAACGTTTACCATCTTATTCCTCAGGTTTTCTAATACTATTCGTGTTCGCATTTTGCGAAGATCTTCCTTTATAGCCCTTAGCAAAAATCCACGCCTCATCGAGAAAGACAATATCCCTTTTATAAGGGGAGGCAACATTCGCTTTATAATTGCGTAAAAAGGAATATTATGGTGCTGCAATATAATTTTTCTCCATTAAAGCTCTGCGATCATTGTCTTTTACAAATTTAAATCCTAAACGTTTTAACAGACGATTCAAAGAAGAAATGCTGATATCCATGATAGGTTGCTCATGTAGTATCGCATTGATATTTTTTAAAGTGACATGTTTTCCTAAAAGTGGAGTACGTGTATAAACATTTCTTCATGGAAAGTTCGTAATACACCACGCCACTCTGGTCCCACCACCTGTCTTGCGACCAAAACGATTTGGCTTTGGAGTCGATGGGCCGGCTTCGCCAGGTGATAACCATAATTTGTTGCGCATAGAATTTTCGAAATAAATCCATTTGACTTCCACTCATACCTTTGAAGCAATATTTGACAGACGATTTTTCGATTTTCCATTTGCCTGTCGTTCAATTGCTGTGGCACCCATTTTCCCATCTTTTGGATTTTTCCCATTGCTCGTAATTGATTGCTAATTGTTGAATTTGATGGAGCCTGTGGTTTATTGACTTGATCAATAAGGTTAATATATAACCCCAGTGCACATCTTGGTTTTCAACGATGCGGATCGCGTACGGAGTATATTTTTCGTACAATTTTTTCGCCGTGTTTTACCAGGTGCGACACTTTGATTTTATCTGCTGATGATGACAACTTGGTTGTCGAAATACGTATACAGAATTTACAAATAGTTAATTGTGGAAAGGGGTTATATATTAACCTTATTGATCATGATTGCTAATTGTTTCTTTGGTCACATTTAATGCTTCTGCCTATTGTTTTTGAGTTTGGATTGGGTCTTCATCCAATAACTCCTGCAGTTCCGCATCTTCAAACTTTCTCGATCTACCAGAATGTTGTTTGTCTTGCACATCGAAATCACCACTTTTGAATTGTTGAAACCGCGCCTCACATGTTTCTATGATTGGAGCATGCTCGTCGCTACATTCTATCAACAAACGATGTTTTTCAGCAGCTCTTTTCTTTCGATTAAATAAGAAAAGTAATGCGTGCCACAAATGCACTTTATTAGACACGAAACTCGATATTTTCAAAGAGGTATAAATCTATGACAGTATTGTATGGCTTTAAAGCTTGATGTCAGTAGAATAAAATAACATTTTTGTCAAATCATAAAACTGCATACTTAAACCAAGCGACATCTAATATTAGGTGCGCAACTAAGTTCTCACTGTTTTTTTGATGAAAATGCAACTTTATTGTGAAAAAATGTTTACAAGTAAATCATTCAAAATATTGCCCATCGCTAACGACAACTTTTTCCCAGTTTTCTGGCAGAAGTCGAATACCGTCACGGTAGAAGTGTTCGTCTTTTGAGGCTATCCACGAATCAAGCTATTTTGAGATGTCTTCATAGGATCGGAACTGCTGATTAGCCAGGCGGGTGGGGTAGGACCTCCCATTTGAGCGTTTTTAAATAGGTTTTAACGGGTTTAGCAACGTGAGGCCGAGTGTTGTCATGCTGTAGAATTACTTTTTCGTGCCTTTGCTCGTATTGTGGCCGTTTTTCCAGCAGTGCTCGCCCCAATCGCATCAATTGAGTTCGATACCTTTCCCCAGTGATGGTTTCGTTCGGTTTCCACAGCTCATAATAAATAACACCGCCCTGGTCCCGCCAAATACACAGCAAAACCTTCTCAGCGTGAATATTCGGCCGAACCGACGACGTAGAAGCATGACCGGGCAGTCCCCATGATTTTGTTCCCTTTGGGTTGCTGTAATGAATCAATTTTTCATCACCCGTAACGATGCGATGAAGGAACCCTTCCTTTTTTGCCGCTGGAGCAGTTGTTCACAGGCGAAAGAACGACGTTCAACGTCTCTTGGCTTCAAATCATAAGGAACCCAAGTACCTTGGTTTTGAATCATTCCCAACGCATGCAAATGCTGGGAAATGGCTTGGCGGGTAACTCCTAATGCTGAAGCAAGCTCTTTTTGCGTTTGGCACGGATCCTCATCGACCAATTGAGTGTCTTCGAAGGTTTTAGTTCTTCCTTCACGCGAACGGTCGTCAACATCGAAATCATCGTCTTTGAAGCGACGGAACCAATCACGGCACGTTGTTTCACTTAGAGCAGCATCTCCGTAAACTTTCTGGAGTTCTCGATGCGCTTCAGCCGCCGTTTTCTTCGAATGAAAGAAGAAAAGCAACACTTCCCGCAAATGACGATTATTTGGCACAAAATCAGACATTTTCACACAACCAAAAGTATATGACGCGAAAACAAAATCACTAATGTGTCGAAGCGGTTTGTTTACCATATGTCTAAGCTTGGTTCAGAACACCCCAAATATTTAGTTATTATCTTTGGGTTGGGCTATAGGGATTCCTGCAAGGAACGCTTTCGAAATAACTCGCTACTAACTTTTTACGACAATTATATAATAGATCTACGCTTCGTTTTTAAGAATAAAAACGCTTTTTCGAGTGGCAATGTATCTCATAAATATGATACACGAACTGACAATTACATATTGCCTTTTTTTTGGTAAATGCAAAAAATATGTTCCAAAGAGGAACATATTTAATGGATTGTAAATTACACAACAACTTACCACGACTTATTTCAACTCAGAACTGCCGAAGGAACCTTTCCCCGACTTCGCTGCAAATGACAAAATCAAAAGACAATTTAGTAATAAGTCACTGTCTGAATTTTGGAGAGGGATGGATGATAAATTTGCTGCATTGAAAACATGAGAATTTCGTAATTTACTACCATTTTCAATAGTGTGTTGGTTCATGACGTTTTGGTTATGTTACAATTGATCAGCACTTTCTACTGGATCCATCTCTTGAAAAACAGCGAGAACTTAGTTGCGCACCTAATAGAAAAACCGGTAATGACTTCCATACATGACATATCGTAATCTTATTTATTCTTATTAATTTATATGACAATAATTCTAGTGACCAAATACTTATTACTCATTCTCTGAACTAGAAATTATATAATAAAATAATTAAGAAATTCTTAATAGCATTTTCGAAAACTTATAAATATTAAACTTTTACAATTTTATTTTTTATTAAATAAATGTCGAATTCCTATAAGTTTGGGTGTGTCAAATGGAAGAAAAAAAGATAAAATAATTGTATTAGAGAAGGAAATACAATAAAACGCAAGCTTATTGAGACTATCCTTCATTATTACGAGACAATCGAACACAAAAATGACAAGCAATACTAATGCAGGTAATG